>OX411312.1:57889018-58489018 GCA_948150685.1 Rhaphigaster nebulosa
TTTCCATATTCATCATTTAGGTAAGTCAAATAAAAATAATTTGATTGTTCGATCAATTTTACTGAAACATTAATTAAATAATGTGATATTGATTTAATTAATCATTGTACACTTTTATTGTAAAATTTTATGTTTTTTTCATTTAATTGTTTATAGTTACTGTATTTTAAATAGTGAAACTTTATTTGTAATTATATAACAATTGGCCTTTAAATCTTGTAAATATTGTTTCATTTAATATGAATTCTTGTTATGTGTAGAACTGAAACTATAAATTAAAAATGCCAATGTAAATGTCAAAATTTTATTTTCAATTCTGTATATAAATAGTATATAATAAAATGTCTACAAATTTTTATTATTTGTACTTCATTTAACTTTTTTTCCTTCACAGTTCTGATCAAAAATAAAAACTGAAAGTCTAAAAATTTGTCTGAATATTTTAATGAATGGCCCACGTTGTTTAGAATAACAATGAATTTGCAATAGTTTCATTTGAAATATTAAGTTGTAACATAAGTTTGTTAAATTTTAAAATTAATGAGATTATTTGCTTAGTTCATTTTGATCAGACTTAGTTGTTATTTTAATAATAATTTACTTAATAATCAATAACTTTTTATTTTTTATTCAAACTGTATATTCCTTTACTCATATGATCGATTTTTTATTTTGAATAAAAAATAATTTAGAATAGAATTATTACTCTCAGTGTTTATTCAGAAATTTATGATTGAAATGTTATGAAAAAATTGTTCCTCTCAGATAATATTCATTCATAATTTGTTATTTATTGGGGTTCAGCATCCTTATGTACTTAATTAACTGATAAGTAATTAGCGCAGGAAGGATGGGCTATCCAACAAGTAACCAACCTAATCTAGTCGGAGGGAGAAGGTCGAGATTTATTCTATGGGTCTGCCACACACCGTGGGCCACAAAGGTCCTCTTTATAAATATTAATCCTCAAGACAACAATTCAAGATAACATTTTTTGAATGCATTAATTTATGTTTTAATTATTCATGATATATTAAATATTTAGTATTGAATAACAATTCTTTTTGCTAAAAACGAAAAATATAAATAAATAAAAATTCGAACAGTTAATTCATTACTTGAAAATATGTGTTGTTTATGCATTCATATAAGTGTAAAAAACCGAGAAGGCAATGATAGCAAAAAGTATTTGCATAACCAGTTTTATAAAATTAGCAGACAGAAGGAAAAAAAAATTCACAAAATTAAAAAGTGTATTAAAACTGAAAAAAATCCATAAGTATTAAAATTTCTAACTTAATGAAATAAAATATAAAAACAATAATTTTTTTAAAAAACTGATGAATTATTAAAGAGGCCTCGAATTGCTCAGAAATGGACAAATTTCATTAAAAATTGAAAGAAAATTTTCAGCCCTTGTATATGAGAGGACCTATACTTCATGGCAATGCCCAACAACATTTTTTCAGTTAACTTTAAAAAAAAATTATGTGATCTAAAAATTCTATCAAATTCAAGTTCTAACACATCCACCATGTTTACCTGACTTATCTCCAACTGACTGTATTTTTTTCAAAACACTTAATGTATTTAAAAAAAAAAAAAAAAAATTGAAATGGAAATGAGGTAAAATTTATATTTCTCGAGTATTGATCAAAACCAAAGATATTCTTCGAACATGGGTTAAAAAATCTTGTTGAGTATTGGAAGAATTGAAGCTAACGGAAGTTATTACTTCCTTGTACGAAGTAAAGGAAGTATTGTAATCGCGAAAATTTTTGGTTTTCAGATTTCGACGGAAATATCCATTTTGACCATCCCTGAATCCATTTTGACTAGTTTCGTCGTGGGGTATGTACATACGTTCGTATTTCGCATAACTCAAAAACAGTTAGCCGTAGAAAGTTGAAATTTTGTATTTAGGAATCCTGTAAAATCTAGTTGTGAACCTCCCTTTTTGGTCACTGCTTGATCACCGGAAGTGGTACTTTACATGGTCATAATTGATTTCCATAAAAAATTATATTAAAATACTATGCAAAACTTCTCAAATTTAGTATTTATAATTTATATATTGATTTAAATAATATACTAGATTTTGGTCTAAATTGGAAAACCGGAAGTGGTACTTTACTTGAAGGTCATATTAGACTTTCGTCAAAAAATATATTAAAATATAATGTAAAAAATCTCAAATTTTGTAAATAGGACTTTTATATCGATATAAATGTATTTACTAGATTTTGGTCAAGATTCATGAGCGGAAAAGGGTGCTTTACTTGAAGGTCATAATAAGCTTGCATCAAAAATTATATTTAAATTAAAAGAGAAATCATATGTTTCGGTAATAAAGGTTACAAATGCAATTTGGTTTCCAATCCAATTTAACATTTTTATTACTTGTTTTAAATGTTAAAATTGAGTCTAAAATACTAGTTTTTCTCCCCATTTGTGAGATCAACAAGTTTTCATCATGAGAATAAGATATTAGTTAAGTGGGATTTTCCGCTTAAAATGTCGAAACTGTCCATTTCTAATGCTTTATCCAGTGATATTGACAGTTTTATTGTTGTCATGAAGGAAAACGACATATAATGACAGAATGAGACCTCCAGTGACAAGAGTGTGTGTCAATAGATGGATGACGGGACACCGAGTGTCGTTTTTACTTCAATCTTCGGAAATTAGTAACCAAATTCAGTATCACTTTTTGAGCCACAGATTTATAATTTAATAGGCCTACAAGGAAGTCATGTGTTGCCCACATCAGATATTTTTTTTATAATAATATTAAATTAATTTTTCTTTCATTTGCCTCATACCCTATGCAACTGACATTTCATATCGTTGGTTCCATGTTAAACTTACGAATGTGAAATATTCAATTTTTTATTTTTCTATAGTATATCGGTTAATACAGCCTTAGTTACGAATTTCTCGCTGCTTTAGAAAGTGCTGAAATCGCAGTTGCATTTTTACGAGAGAAAAAAAGTTGCATTAAACGTCTTAAAGTCTGAAGCTTTCATGTTAATGTAACGAATATGCATACGTTATTAAGGTAAAATAATAATTACACATGAAACTATGAGCTATTAGAAATACGACTCCAACAAATAAATTTTAAATAATCAAAATCATATATACAGAAGAATGTAACAGTTTTTTTGCTCTCCTTAAAAATAATGATTTTCACGTTCGTAAATACCATGGGAACGACAATATGTTCCAAATTGATACTTCATTGGCACACGATTACCCCAATAAAAATATCAGATGTGGACACCACATTACTTCCTCATACGCCTATTAAACTGTAGCTCGGTGGCTCAAAAACTGATCCTGAATTTGGTACTAGTTTCCAAAAATAGCAGTATCTCAAAAACAACACTCTGCGTTGTGACATCCATCTATTTACACAAAAAATACAAAAGTAATAAAATTGTTAAATAAGAGTGGAAAAAAATTTGCCTTTGTAACCTTTATTAAAGTTTATTATGACCTTCAAATAAAGTACTCTTCGGTTCACCAATTTCAATCAAAATCTAGTATTCTAGTTTATATTGATTTAAAAATCTTATTTACCAAATTTGAGATGTTTTACATTATATTTTAATATAATTGTTAATGAAAGTTTATTATGACCTTCAAGTAAAGTACCACTTCCGGAGATTATGTAGGAATACCAAAGGAGCTTCACAATTAGTTGTTACAAAAATCCAAATAAAAAATTTCAACTTTCTACGGCTAACAGTTTTTGAGTTATTCGTGATAGGAACGAAAGTACATACAGACATTTTCGTGATTACAATACTTCCTTTACTATGAACAAGTAAGTAAAAATTGTAATATAAAATCTTACGTGTGATTTCATTTATATATATATATATATATATATATATATATATATATATATATATATATATATATATATATATATATATATATATATATATATATAGTGATTAAGAGAGGATTATAAAAAATAATTATTATAGATTTTTACAATTTATTGGGCCTCGTTATAATTCTAATAATGTTACAATAGTATAAATTAATATTTATTTATGATATAAATATTAAAATAAATCTTTTACATGTATTACAAATTATTTCTTAAGGATAATACTAAATGTAGAATACATTTTTGATTTTCTTTAACATACATTTAAATTAAGAATAAGTTACTTAGTCATGGTTGCATCAATCTGCGTTATCCATGGTATTGCAAGTTTTATTTTTCTTCTATAATTGGGATCCTTTGAGATCGGATTACCTTCTAAATAAACTGTGGTTAATTTTGTATTGGCAACAAGGCCATCAATACAACGCCAATCTGTTATTTTGTTGTTATTTATCTAGAAAAAAGTAAAAATAATAAATTTTAAATGATGCAGAACAAGTGGTGATTAAGTTATATAAATTAGGTGAATATAGTCAAATGGATACAGCCTAATGGGAAAGAAAAACAATTATGTAACGAATAATGAATGATACTATGAGTAAAACCACTTAGCAACTCACTGCAAGCCAAGTAAACATATAATGCATATACTTTTCTATACTTCTGAATTTGCTCGCTCTAAAGCGAAAAAAAAATTAAGGTTTAAGCTTCAAAAAATCAAAATATGGGCGGTTAACTGATAAATATTAACATAATATTCTAAGGGTTGTAATAATCTCTGGAATGTGCATAATATTTATTTCTGGAATATGCAAAATCAACAGCAGTAATCTAACTAATTAACGGTTATTTTACCTTTAATAGATAGATTATATGTTTACTAATGCCAAAAAAATACTTTAGAGCAATTGCTTCCATTTCTATAGCTTTACATAGAACACAGCTATTGGGAATTTACATCAATAAAATAAAAAATAATGAATTTTTAGACTCTTTATCTCACCTAGTTTGTGAATGGGGAGAAGTAAAGTGGAAGGAAGATGTTGATTTAGAGTAAGCAATTTAGCAAGAAAATAAATACAAATGAATGAAAGCAAACATTTTGAGTTTATGATGTTATTTCTTTGAAAAGCCTATGATGTAATATGCGTTTCAAAAACCTTTTTATTTTGTATATAAGTTATGCCAAGGACAACCATAGATAAAAGTAGAAGATGCAAGTGGAGGTAACGTGATGTTTGCCTATGGTACCTCAATAGACTGGCACTGTTATTCTTTGGTAATACTACAACATTTTACAAATTGCATTTTCCAATGTTAAGCGAAAGTGGTTCTGTTAAATAAACCATGCAGTATGTTTTCTTTTGAAACAGAAATTATGAAATAATAAGTGTAGCTCGGTAAGCATTGTACTATTTCTTGCAATCCACCAAATATTGTGGTACCCCATGCGGCCCCCTGCTGTGAAAAGGATGCCCAACCCAACCTCTCTGTTTAAGTATAATGAATAAACCATAAGTGGATATTTTTTTTTTTAGCAGATAAAAAGATTAGAAAAAGTTATCAAATAAATTACCCAAAATTCTTCTAATTCTACTAGGTGTTCAACGTTTTTTATAGTTGTGATGTGATTCATTGCTAAATCTAAAGTCTTCAATTTTATATTTTGATCCAGGGAATTTATTTCCTCAATACCATTTTCAGATATATAGAGTTCTTCAAGATCTTTCAGTTCCTCTAAACCCTCAATTTTTGTTAAACGGTTGCACTGCAAAAATTACATTAAAATATAACGTATAAAAACATATTAAAAATATTACACTCAATAAAATAATAAACATAATGTAACAGTGTCCATGGCAAGGACAGGAAAAGTCAAGGTTTAAACCTTTTAGCAGCCTATGTTCCCGATTCAGAACAAATGTTTGGAAAATTTTAAAAAAGTTTATCTAAAAGTAAACACTCATTCACCAACTTTATTTGGTTATATAAAGTCAAAACTTATTTTTAGATATAAAAACTGAGCAAATTTTTTCAAATTTGAGTTAGTTACGATTTTTCAAAATATATTAAATATGCCTTTTTATATTTTTTGTTTTAATTTATTTTTAAAACAAAGGTTTCAATTTCATTAGTTCAGTAATAGGTTTTTATTTGTTTAAACTTTTTCTTTTCTAATTTTTCTTGAAGTTCCTCCTCTATTATATAAGTTAAAAAAAAAATATGCCTAAAAATAAAAAGCTTAATAGATAGCGGCCCAGTTGGGAACATACCAATAATCCTACTAAATTTTTTTTTTTTTGATAAAACTGGTAATCGCTATGTTTGTATAAAAATTAGAAAGCCAAAAACGCGAAACAAAAATTAAAATTTGATTTTGATATGACTTCGGCCTGTTAAATTTCCTGATTTTTTAAATTTTATGAAATTAGGTGAAAATATCAATAACAGAAATGAAATTTTAAGAAAGAGGTCTCTTTTATCAGGTCAGGTTTTAGTTAGTTCAAATCCAATACAAAAACTCAAATGGAAAATTGATCAGAACTTTATTTAAAAATTATTCATTATTTTATAAAAAAAAAAATTAATAATTGAAACTCAATAATTACTCAACCATAGGTGATCAGAAAAAATGTTATTTTTTTTAATTGTCATAATTTTTTAACATTATTAAAGTTGAAACTTGAATTCTGAAAAATTTTGCCAAAGACCCTTTTGCATTTCCAGGCTTCAATAAGGAATGTTTTTAATTTGTCAAAATATCAATAGAGTCAGTAATTTTCATTTGCAGCAACACGGACTATCGGAACTGGGGCATTGTCCGAGGGCAGAATCAAAATAACAACAATAGGTAAAACTGTACTGCTTTATAGGGACAAATTAATTGTTGATTGGAAAAACAATTTTAACTCATTTTATACAGTGGCCATATTGCTGAACTTACCGAGCTTACTGTGCAATAAACAAAAAACTTTGGCTGTCACTGTTAGTGCCTTTTGGCATAAACTACTTTCCATTTGTGTTAAATGCAAGTTAAAAATACTACAAAAAATCCTTTATTGTTTTTTCACTAAAATTAAATTTATTAATTTTCTTATTAATTAAATTTTAACTTCTCAACGGTTTCCAAATCCTTTCTATTATACTGAATTGGCATGGAAGGCTTCTCTGAATGATTGGAGAGCACAGAGACATTATAAATACTGAAGGGAATGAGTGCACCGGAACCGGTGCACTCATTCATGAACATACCCAGTCATTGAGAAGGGGTAAGGAAAGCAAAATCGTGCATGCTCAGTCACTGAGAAGGGACTCGATGAGCACATGGGTGTATTCTCAGTATGGAATGGGTTAAAGCCAGCACTAATTTTGTTGTTCTCAATGAAGTAAAAAACAGAAAAAGTGGCACCATTAATACTTCAATAAATCAATAAGATGTCTTAAGTTTTTTATTTTAAATGTTATACTCTAAAAACTCATATCTGAAAACTGAGCTTATGACATGCTTATTCTAAACAGCTCATTTGAAGATACAGCATCTTTTAAAGTAAATGTGACAATGATAAGAAAGTAAAACAGTAGGTCAGACTGTTCCTCAATGTTTAATAATCTATTGTGGAAGTTAACTAATGATAATACTGCAACAAGGAACAATTATAATGATAATGTTAACAATGCTAACTAAGAAAAGAACCTAAACATGTTTGTTTTAACCATTAGTCAAAACAAACATGTAAGAACTGCCCTGAGTCTATAAAAAGTAAATTTCAACCTCAAAAGGTTTACTACTGATATGCTAAAAATATCTATTTTTCATAACTCGTGTTTAAGAATTCAGGAAATAAATTTTGCACTTATACAAGAGGCTGCCTCTTATTTAATTTTTAATACATTTTACCAAATATTCTATACATAATCCAATCCCGAAAGATGGCTTTTCATGGATAATATATACTGCTCTGCAAAAATATTGCATCACTATTATTTTAATTTGTTTTATTAAAAGATCTTCCTGAACCACTTTTTGTTTTTATTTTGTTGTTAAACTACTATGATAAGTTACACGAAATAAATAAATTGTAATAAAAGAGATTTGAAAGGAGAAAAAAGTGAAAATACCAATTTACTGATAATTAAAATTAAAACTCATGGATAATCTAATGAAGAATTGAGATCTAGGCTTCTCAAGAGGCATTCCCCACCTTCTGTAAATATTCTAATTAACACCTTACACCTTTGGAATTGACAGTATTATCAATGTGTGTAATTTCATGAAGTAATTTAGTATTATTAGGTGTGATGCAATATTTTTACAGAACAGTTTAGAACAAAAATTGTTCCATTTTAAAGAAAAATAATAATTACTATATTAAATTCTACTAATTGGCATCTATTTAAAATTCACACAGAATTAATTATTCTTGAAAAAAAAAATAATGATAAACAACCTGTACACTAAGAAGCTTTATCTTTTTTAGAGAGCCAAGGTTATTGATAGTCGTGATTTTGTTTTTTCCAAGAAAAAGACTATCTAAATTAGTTAGCTCTTCTAGATTCTCAATCACCTGTAAAAAAAGTAATATTAACTATTTAAATATAATAAGGAAACTTCAAATTTGAAAAAAAGTTACATTATATTTTCTACTTACCCTAATTTTATTATTTCCTAACTCTAGCATTTTTAAATTTTTTAAATGATTGAGATTTTCGATTTTAGAAATTTTATTGGCTGATAAAAACAATTTCTCTAACTTTGTAAGATTTCCAAGATTTTTTATTTCATTAATTCGATTAAAAGACAAGTCTAACATCCTGAAAGAGTAAATAAAAATCAAACAACAATCAGTGATGATACAATGAATAGGAATGCAAAATTGTACATACTCCAGGTTTACAAGAGTATCCAAGCCTTCAATAGTTGTTAATTGGTTGCCATAAAGTTCTAGTTCCCTTAAGGTAACTAGATTCTGGAGATTTTCAATTTTTTTTAACAAATTCCACCGAAGATACAGACATTCCAGGTTTTGTAATCTATCTAAATCTGCAGTTCCAATTTTGCCAATTCTTTGATAATTCAAGTCCAATTCCTAATAAAAATTAACTTGAAAGATACAATATAATTATACAAAAAATAAATCGATAAATATTTTTTATTTATACCGTTGCATCGACATCCAAAATAAAGATTTCTCCAGTGGCCTTTGAGTCATCTCCATCGGGCATATCTATTACAAAATGATTGTTCCATTTAGAAGCATGAAAACATCTTTTAATTTTAAACGTGCATAATATATTCTTTAGTTTTGCAAAAATAACTACGTTGTTACAAGCTAAGTTAAATAAAACAATATAAAATATATATTTTGTATTGGGCTTTATATGCTGGGTAGGATTAAAAGGTCTGAATAGGAAAGAAGAAACGTAAAAGAAAGAGGTGCAACAGTATAAGCCCGTTCGGACAACCAAGTATATAGATTATCAAAGTTTACTGTATTATGCATCTTAGTATATTCACTAAGATATCACAGGTACTAGGCTAATATTTAATGAAATTTCCGATGAAAAGTTAGCTATCGCATAATCTGCAACAAAATGATTATCACAAACTGAAAAAATTTAATTTAATAAAAAATAAAAATACGGAGTACCGAAATAACTTTTGTAATACTCTACAAATGGATATTATGAATGCTCAGTGCATTTTAATGATAAGGTATTCAAAATGGTACAAAAAAAGCTTTAAATATGATTTTCCGCAAATTTCTAACCTTGAGCTGTATGTCCATTTCTGTACCTTTTTTCAGTTCGTAATAATAATTTTTCTTGCAGATTATGTGATTGCTAACTTTTCATTGGAATGTTCAGTATGTTTTAAAAGAGGTATTCATAAGAGTAAAAAAAAACTTTAAATATGATTTTCCGACAATGTTTAATTTAATTGAGTTGCACCTTTAATCTACAATAGGTGCGATATTATGGAATTATATCTTTCTAATAAGAACTACAATACAAATTAAAAAGTGAAATTAGATATGGGAACTGGATTTGTGAATCAATAGCAGTTTCATGTTATTAAAGAAAGTTGGTTTAAAAAGATTTGAACTAAAAGGCTCAGGCAAACATAATGTGACATGTCCTGACAATCTGCGATCGCTCTTTCTCTATACAAATGGATCCCTGCCGGGCTCGATCAAGACTGGCTCACTGCCATAGATCGCCTTCTGAGTGACATGCATAGTCCAGTAAGTAGTCATACATTAAATCGCCAGATCACTGCGGGCTGAGATCGCAGATCGCCGTGACAGATTGTGCTCTGTGTAACTGAGCCTTTGTCAACCATTAAAGGCTTGTATGTAACAAACTACGAGACACTACAGTAGTAGCTCCACAGGTACAAGTCATTTTAAATTGTACCTAATCATAATATTTAATATACAGGCATTAGCTGCTGCTTACAAAGGTCTGATCGCCTTGGCTCATACAGAACTAAGAAATTTATTTGAAAAATCAAAATTGTCATACACTAACGATCAACCTATTAATATAAAAAAAAATATCAAAAGAGAATACCTGGGTGTTCATTATTTGCATCTTCAGATTTTCCATCTGATTTCTGATCATCTTCATTACCTAATAAATAATAAAAATGGTAATCGATAGTAAAACCAGTGACATTAGGTTAGTAGATAACCCATTAGTTACATAGAAATAATGACAACTCAGTGTTTATTCAAAATTTAAAATAGTAATATTGAAAACAAGATACCTGGCTCACCATTAGGCATATCTTCAGTTTTAGGTACTGATTTAATATCACCCACATCTTCATTATCTAGTGAATAAATAAACATATTTTACATTAACAATGTCATCAAAATAATAATCTGGTGTAGAAAATGACAAACTTACTTGAACTATCCATTTTTAAATTAATCTGTATTCAATTTTAACAACACGAAATTCAGCTTAAAAAAACAAAAAATAAAAAGGCTTTTCACAGAATAAAAATATTGTTTCATAAATAAAGTTAAACCTACTAAAACGTAGTTTTCAAAGTTAAACAGACATTCCTACACTTGTTGATACTAAACACTTGAAAATTAAAAAGGTTATAACAACCCATAGGTTTATAACCTTCTCAATGTAAAGATCAATGTAACATTTAAGTAATCAATTAATAATATATTTTATAATAACCTTGAATTAAAAATAAAATATGACTTAAATGTATCGTATAGTTAGGCAATTAAATAACACTATATCAAATAATACTAGCAGTAATTTAAAACAAAGACAAATAACAGCATTAGTTGTACTAGTTTTAAATTTGTTAAAAAGAGAGCAGCACTTTTGGAGAAGTAAAACAATAGTTCTTAAAACAGCCAAAAGAAACCAGCACTATCGCATACGGTTCATTCACGGTAATACTTACAAGAAGTGTCCGATATCTCATTTATAATAAAGTTGATTTTTTGAAAGTATGAATTAATATTTGAATATTCTAACCGATGATGATGTTTAATACTTACGTTGATCGAAAAATAAATCATTAATATAATTTTAATATATTTTCTTTATTCGCGAGTATTGTATAATTGCATTTCATTACAATCATTATCATTGCATATGAATTGTTTTCTTTTATAAATGGTATACATTAGTACTGATATACTAAAATTTGTTGTTGGTATAAAATTTACTTAAACGTTACCTACCTACTAAATATGATTTATTATATTAAAATCTGTATTGAAGCAAATACGGTCAGGATGATAGACTCGACATCAAATTAGATGTTGAGTCTATACTTTACTTCATTGTGGCTCTATTTTAGTTGATGAGATAAAATGTATAGAATTGAAAAGGAAAGAGGACCCTACATTTTAGAATGCAATATCATTATTTGTAAGTCATTTCGAGTTAATACATCATTTTTATTTTTAGTTAATGAAAATATCATATACTATAATATGAATATCTGTGTATTATAAACAAATTTGGATAAACTATTAAAAATATTTATATAAATATCAAAGAAAATGTTTATGAGTTATTTCAAAATTTATTTATCACTCATTTTTTCTAATATTTTTTTATTTTAAAAATTTGGTTGAATATTTAGAAAAAATGTATCAATAAATCTGCGGAAGGGTAGATTTATCAATAAATAAATGATTCTTTGGAAATATAACTGATTGAACACGCACGATTTTATGTCAGAAAATTCCATGCTTTTGAGACTATATTTTCATTTATCCCCGAAATTAAAAAAGAGATTTAAAATGTTCACACCTTACTTTAATGATATTCCAATTAAAAAGAAACCAGGATAATCAATCGAGTAAAACCTCGGTTAAACCTAATTCAAATTTAATGAAAAAAAATCTGGTGCGGTGCGCGCATCACACAACTTTCCCTTACCGCCCTACAATAATTATCTTTTTAATATAATTCTAAAGAGTTCACATAAACAATACATGAAATAAACTTAGCAGCATTCAATTCTTCTCCCACTTAAGTATAATAAAATAGTTTTTACAACAATTTTAGTACAACAATTCTGTACACTACCTCTATATTTTAACTTTGTCAAGTTGCAAATATATTTTTAAAGTTGCTGGTTTAGTTTCTATGGAAACATTTTCTTTCCATTAAATAATGTGAAAGTAGAAATTATTAAGTTAATTTCCGTTTTTGTATTCTTAAATTACTTTGTTACACAGCGAATTGTTTACAACAGATTGGCGGATTGGTGGGATGAGGTTCGGTCGCATCTATCTCCTTTCGGATGCGCTCGGTTATCCATCTATTTTATGCTCCTCATAAAATGCACTGTATCTTTGCTAATACTGGTCCGATTTTGATGATTTTATTTATTTATTTTTTTTTTTTTTTTTAGATACTTTGATAACCTTTCATATCATTCTGTACATAATTTACTATAAATTGCATACTTTTTAAGCCATGCGAAAATAAAATATTCTTTTCTTCATAACTTTTTTTCCTGCATTTTCTCGGTGATGTACCATATATATGAAAAGTTAAAGGTCTTTATGAAGAATAATTTAGGCAAGTTTCATCAAAATCGTTAGAGCCGTTTTCGAGAATATTGTAAACAATTATAATATCCATGATATAATTACCATTTCCGGTTAGTCCGATGCGCTGTATCTTTGCTATTATTGGTCCGATTTTGATGATTCTTTTATTGTTTTTTAGATGATTTAATTACCTTTCATAAAAGTCTATAGATAAATTACCGTAAAATGCATACTTTTTAAGCTATGCGCAAATAAAATATTCTTTTCATCATAACTTTTTTCCCTGCAATTCCTCGGTGATTTACTTCATAAATGAAAAGTTAAATACCTTTATGAAGAATAATTTAGGCAAGTTTCATCAAAATCGTTAGAGCCGTTTTCGAGAAAATTGGAAAAAAGTGTAATATCCCTGATATAATAGCTATTTCCGGTTAGTCCGATGCGCTGTATCTTTGCTATTATTGGTCCGATTTTGATGATTCTTTTATTGTTTTTTAGATGATTTAATTACCTTTCATAAAAGTCTATAGATAAATTACCGTAAAATGCATACTTTTTAAGCTATGCGCAAATAAAATATTCTTTTCATCATAACTTTTTTCCCTGCAATTCCTCGGTGATTTACTTCATAAATGAAAAGTTAAATACCTTTATGAAGAATAATTTAGGCAAGTTTCATCAAAATCGTTAGAGCCGTTTTCGAGAATATTGTAAACAATTATAATATCCATGATATAATTACCATTTCCGGTTAGTCCGATGCGCTGTATCTTTGCTATTATTGGTCCGATTTTGATGATTCTTTTATTGTTTTTTAGATGATTTAATTACCTTTCATAAAAGTCTATAGATAAATTACCGTAAAATGCATACTTTTTAAGCTATGCGCAAATAAAATATTCTTTTCATCATAACTTTTTTCCCTGCAATTCCTCGGTGATTTACTTCATAAATGAAAAGTTAAATACCTTTATGAAGAA
This sequence comes from Rhaphigaster nebulosa, assembly GCA_948150685.1. Taxonomy (NCBI): domain Eukaryota; kingdom Metazoa; phylum Arthropoda; class Insecta; order Hemiptera; family Pentatomidae; genus Rhaphigaster; species Rhaphigaster nebulosa. The sequence continues at coordinate 57,902,941 of OX411312.1, forward strand.
TAATTTAGGCAAGTTTCATCAAAATCGTTAGAGCCGTTTTCGAGAAAATTGGAAAAAAGTGTAATATCCCTGATATAATAGCTATTTCCGGTTAGTCCGATGCGCTGTATCTTTGCTATTATTGGTCCGATTTTGATGATTCTTTTATTGTTTTTTAGATGATTTAATTACCTTTCATAAAAGTCTATAGATAAATTACCGTAAAATGCATACTTTTTAAGCTATGCGCAAATAAAATATTCTTTTCATCATAACTTTTTTCCCTGCAATTCCTCGGTGATTTACTTCATAAATGAAAAGTTAAATACCTTTATGAAGAATAATTTAGGCAAGTTTCATCAAAATCGTTAGAGCCGTTTTCGAGAAAATTGGAAAAAAGTGTAATATCCCTGATATAATAGCTATTTCCGGTTAGTCCGATGCGCTGTATCTTTGCTATTATTGGTCCGATTTTGATGATTCTTTTATTGTTTTTTAGATGATTTAATTACCTTTCATAAAAGTCTATAGATAAATTACCGTAAAATGCATACTTTTTAAGCTATGCGCAAATAAAATATTCTTTTCATCATAACTTTTTTCCCTGCAATTCCTCGGTGATTTACTTCATAAATGAAAAGTTAAATACCTTTATGAAGAATAATTTAGGCAAGTTTCATCAAAATCGTTAGAGCCGTTTTCGAGAAAATTGGAAAAAAGTGTAATATCCCTGATATAATAGCTATTTCCGGTTAGTCCGATGCGCTGTATCTTTGCTATTATTGGTCCGATTTTGATGATTCATTTATTTTTTTTTAGATAATTTAATTATCTTTCATACAAGTCTATAGATAATTTACCATAAATTGCACGCTTTTGAAGTTATGCGTAAATAAAATATTCTTTTCATCATAACTTTTTTCCCTGCAATTCCTCGGTGATGTACCATATATATGAAAAGTTAAAGGTCTTTATGAAGAATAATTTAGCCAAGTTTAATCAAAATCGTTAGAGCCGTTTTCGAGGAAATTGTAAAAATGTGTAAAATCGATTATATAAAGTGGCACTTCCGGTTAGTTGATTTTGACGAAAATGTTGCTGTGACATCACATGCATGTGCTAACCTTAAATATGTAATTTCAGTATCGTACAGCTTTCCGTTTTTGAGCTAGACTGATCACATACACACAGACACACGGACACACAGACCATTTTGCGAGACTTGGTCATTTGGACTCAGGGGACCTTAAAACATGTATTTCCGTTGAAAACTCGAATTCGAAAATTTTCACGATCGCAATACTTCCCCTTACTATATACTTCGTATATAGGTAAGGGAAAGTAAAAATATGGTGTAAATTGTTATTCAATTTTTTTTTTCTCGACTAAAATACCCTATCTGTTTCTTTCTCAAACTCTCACTGATAAACCTAAAAAGTTTTAAGTCAATATATTTCATAGATTTATTTTATTTTTTTTTAAAGAACATGTGAAGGAAAAAACGTAGTTATTCACGAGAGCCGAAAAACCGATTTTTATTCAAAACACTGTTTTATAAATTATTAAAAACTATTGGTTTGCCTTTATTCATGAGCATTTTTAAGTTCGTTCTAGTTGCTATTATCATATATCAATATATTCAATATCAGTTGTTTGGTAGCTAGGCCGTGAGCCACGCTCTGTTTAGGAAGTTAAAAGGAAATAGAGGACTTTAGAGTCCAAGAATTAAGTCAGAAAAAGTACAGATAGCCAGCATTAAACTGGAAACTTATTAAAACCTCATCAAAGACCGAGTAGCTGTTCCTCTTGCATAGAGGAGAAGAAAAATTAGTGAAAGAGATGAGGAGAGGCCTGCAGGCAATAATCTGAGGATAAGTTAAATCAAGAAGTAATTCAAACGAAGTAAGTCGCCTTCTATTTTTCTGCATGTTCCTTCTCCTACAAATCACCCACCTACCTTCATCATAATCATCCGGCAGTTCCAGAGGTGCCAAAGAGGGGGGTTACAACGAAAGCTGCGTTCTTGGGGAGGGGGGGGGGGCGAAAAGTTGCCTCCTAATCTGTCCCAGTTTTAAAGTGTACCACCACTTGTATAATTTTAGTTTTAGTGTGTTTTTTTTTCTATTTCTTCTTCAAACATCAATTCACGAACATATTTTGAAACGTTAAATATTAAATTTTGAGGGGGGATTAAACATCTGTTTCCTTGGTCGATTACAAAGGTTCATTATTGAAAATAATATAGCTTAAGGGGAGCGTGCATGAGAAATATTCTTTAATTTCCAAGATTAGCATTCCCTAAATTTTATTTACTAATATTACATTACAATATAATAAATATGTTCTGTACATCATTATATATTTTACAATTTACTGGGAAATAAAAATGAGAGATAAAAGTAGTTTTAAAATACAACTCATTTTGGTTTATTATTTTCAATAATAGACCTTTGGAATCGACCAAGGAAATTTTTTTTGTACCCTCCCCCCTCAAAATTTGAGGTTTTACGTTTCAAGATACTTAGAATCCAAATATCGAATAAAAAAAAATCCGTCCGTCCGCCGTCCGCGGCTTTTCTCCGAGACTACTGGACCGATTTTCTTGAGATTCGGTACCAAAGTCACAGGTCACCCCGGGATGATTCTCGGAACTCGACATTACAATCCGTTTGTTTGTTTCAAAATGGCGGCCAATTAGAGATCTCATAAGCCCATTACTCGGTCATTTATAAAGATAGAGAGAAAATGTAAGGTGTTTTGGAATCAGCATAACGAGACATCAAAAAAAAAAAAAAAAAATTGAAAAACAAAATATCTATAATAATTGCCGATTAAAGAACTTATATACCCATAACTCGGCCATTTATAAACATAGAGGAGAAATGTAAGGTGTTTTGGAATCAGCATAACAAGGCATTAAACAAAGAAAAAAGAAAAAAAACGAAAAATAAAACGATCTCTATCTGTAAATGCTTTTGGTTTATTATTTTCAATAATAGACCTTTGGAATCGACCAAGGAAAATTTTTTTGTAACCCCCCTCAAAATTTGAGGTTTTACCTTTCAAGATTCGTAGAATCCAAATATCGAATAAAAAAAAAATCCTTCCGCAAAATTTTTTTTAAACGAAAGCTAACCAAAATCCCTACAATACGAACTAGAAATAACCTAAATCGGACCATTATTAGCTGAGATATAGCTTAATGAACTTCGTTTTTACTTTTTCCTAGTGAAGTGCACATCAAATATTTCCTCTGTATCATTTTGCATCACAGCCTACTTGCATTGACGCAGTTTTATAATTAACACAGTTCGGGACTCTCACGGCGAACATCTTGTGACAAGCTTCAAATTTCTTTTCCTTTGGAACCTACTGCTTCATATTTTTTACTTTGACAGAATAGATATTTTTGTGGAATAATAAATAAGTGGAATAAATAAGTGAACATAATAAACCATTGTGTAATAATTTGCAGCGTTTTTTTTTTTTTTTTCATCGATACAACTGCAAGTGTAAACATATGTCTAAGAAAATAATTTGAGATTAATTTCTCTGAAGCGCGATACACATTATCGATATATGGATCTATATATAGTGCTATCGACTATCGCCCAAACCTAGGTGCTGACATCCATCAGAAAATTTTAGAACTATTACTTCGGCTTCATTATTATTATTATTTTTTTTTTTATTTATTCTATTTATTTCCTATAATGCTATTACTAATCTAAATAATACTATTAATTTATAAGATTATCCTTAACTAATGTTATCATAATTAAGGGATGCTATTGATTAATAGGAGTTTACTATAAATCAATTTAAAAAACTGAATTCGATGATGCTGGCATCCATCAGAAAAGATAGTCTTATTCTATTTTGCTGGTTACTGGCTTTGCTTGGAATCTATTAGGAGATAATAAAACTATTAATACGGCTCTTATCTGATACCTAGCAACCAGTATAAATTCCTTATAATTCATTAAAATGAAATAACATGTCGGGAGAATATCGCCTTATTAAGGGTTATTGCGAAGTATGGTGGATAAAGACATTTTAGATTTCTTCTGGGTAACAATTTGTAATAAAATTACTTATGCCTTACAATTAGAAAAGTTGTGTTAAACTAATTAACCCGCTTAATATGTAAATTTATTTGTTGCGTAACTAAAAGTAACTACATTTAGTTATTTTAAATCATAGTCTTATCAGTAACACAGTAAAATATAATTCAGTTCGTGATTTCATTGGATACTCAAAAAAGTTTTTAGTCATTTTGCCTGAAAGTATATCCATCCCTAATAATTTCTTTATTCTTTGTGAAATTCCATTTTGACATGAATTTGTTTTTGTAAAGCTGTTATTTATTGTTTGGATCGTAGGTGCTTGATTAACTATACACTATACCCATATTGCTAGTTTTTATAGTAGAAACCTCTTTGGATTGTTACTCTTTATCGGCAAAAATAAATAACCTTTCAGAGTTATGGCATTGTTTGGAAACATGCAATTCTTGGCATTACTACTTTTGAAATAAATTAAAACCAAACAGCAATGCTTTCAAATGACTTAATGAAATGACTGATAAGTTAAATATTTGTTTATTGTTTTTGTAATTTCATTTTTACAATTATATTAGAATAATGGAATTAAAAACTCCTACTAAGAAAGGGATTAAAACACCCCGTTACCGACCACCTTTACCAATGTTAAATGAGTCTTGTTCAGGGTTGTGTGTAGATGAATATGACTGGCCCCTGTTCAGTGGCTATTATAATGGTACCTCTGTCATCGTTGATGACTCTCAGGCAATGACTTTGTTGACAAACAAGGTAAACATTCTCTATTTACTTCTTTTTTCTTACTTTGATGTTCAGGATAAGTTTAGAAGTAGATAGGGGCAGACCTAATGAGTAAAGTACTGGACTCCCAACTTCTTTGCCCACCTCGGAATCCTGGCTATAGATATTTAAATTAAGTTTCTGTTCAGCCATTTATTTTCGGGATTAGGAGAAAAACTGGCAGTTTAAAGCAAAGTTTACCACATCACTTTTTGGTATAACTGTTTTTCATGAATAAGTATCCATTTCAAGTAATGGTGCTTACTTAGGTGCTAACATTCTTCATCGATTGTTGTAGACTGGCGATTTTTTTTTCTTCACTAACCGGCCGTCTAAGATATCTCTGTTTAGTTCTCATTCTCACCTCACTCTCACTTTTCTTCCTCCTCCAAACAGCCTTCATTCTCTCCGATTGTTGTATTCGTCTCTCTTCCATCCAATAGCTATTTCCATGTTTCACTTTCTCTTCAACTAGAGCTTTAATGCTGTTGAATCATTCTCTGTATCTGTCTCCATCTAGGCAGTCTTCGTCTGTGATTCCAAATCTTCTTAATTCTTCCTTCATCTGCTTGGCATAATCACTCTGGCTTTTCAGGGTTATATATTTTGTAGAAGACCTGTTTATTTGTTCTTTGAGGATTCATTCTAACCATGTGCCCGTAGAATCTCAGTCATCTCTTCCTTATAGTTGTTTCCAATTCTTCTACCTGCTCATAAATTTCCTTGTTTGATCTCAATCTGTAGTTTCCATTTACTATTCTTGGGCCATATATTCTTCGTAATATCCATCTTTCGATTTTCAGAAGATTTTCCAGGCTTGTTAAGGTTGCAATTTCCATTCCATACAGTATCACTGGCTTTACCACAGCATTATAGTGCTTTATTTTTGCATTGGTAGACAAGTTTTTTTTTTGTTGTAGATGTTTTTAGTGATGAAATATAATTTCCCCAGTTTCAGTCTTTTATTTTCTATTGTAGGTTTATCGGATCCATTGTTGCTGATAATCTCTCCAAGGTATTCAAACTGTTTTGTGACTTTAATCTGCCCATATTTGGTCTTCACTGTTTTCTTCGTATAATTTTTCTTAGTCGTCATTATTTCTGTTTTCTGGAAGGAGATCTGGAGTCCAGCTTTCTCTGCTATTTCCTTGAGTTCATTGATTTGTGTTACAGCTTCTTGTTCAGTCTCAGCTAAGGACGTCTGCAAAGGCCAGACATTTGGGATTGGCGTTTTTGTTCTTTGATCCAATTATAGCACCAGAATCGTTATCTTGCCAGAATGTCTTCATTATCTTATCCAAAACCACATTAAACAGCATTGGTGAAAGGCTATCACCTCGTCTTAGTCCTGTCCTCACATGAAATGGTTTGCTGATCTCTTCCTGAAATTTTATTTTTGATACAATGTTTGTGAGTGTTAATTTGATCAGGTTTAATGTTTTTTGATCAACTCCATATTCTCTCAGTACCTCGACTAGTGTTTCTCTGTCTACTGAATCATAGGCCTTTTTGAAGTCAACAAAAGATATGAAGATGTCTTTAGCTCGTGTGGTGTAATACTTGATGATCATTTTCAAGCTCAATATTTGTTCTGGACAAGAGCGCCCATTTATATATATATATATTATATTTATATTTGTTTTTGTTTGTTTATCTATGTTCTTGAAAAACAAATGTAAATTTTGAAGTACTATCAATGGCTTTCTCCCTCCCTCCATTTCAAATTCATGTCATTTAATTAATCTTTCTATTGATCTATGTATAAAAACTTGAGGTATTTTTTATAGTTGTAAATTTTAATAAATAAATTTAATCTAAAAAGAAAAATATTTACAACTCAACTCATACTTTGATGTGATAAGTATAATAATATAGGTATTAATGCTGAAAGGAGAGGATGCTTAAAGCATTATTTAGACAATCTCTGGTGCAATGTTGATTAACACAAATCAGCATTCGTGCCTTGTAAAACACCTTTAAAAACATTAAATTTATCCTGGAGAATCGAATCTATTAGAAAACAAATTTAATATGGTGTGTTCCTTGAAGATTCTCATTCTGATTCTTGATACACCATTCCTGAATTCTCTAAAGGGGTTCACTGATTATCACTTCACTCTAATTGTTCCATGCCAAAAGGAACGTGGAATGAAATCTTGTGTGGATTTTTGGAATGATGTAGAGTGGCTGTAATTCTATGTCACTTAAACTGTCATCACACCATGCCAAAATCCCATGATTCCAACCGAACATGGATGTGGAAAACTGAGGGAGTGGAATGATGGGCTGCAAAGGTTTTATGCTGTGCTATAATAATTGTAATAAAAATAGTTGGTCAGTAAATACAGATAAAATATAAGATATTGATTCTATGAAATATGTAACAAAAATATTGATAAGAATAACTTAAGATTTTTTAAAAATGCTTTTACTATTAATCATTTTTTTTTTTTTTTTTTTACACGAATCGGCCAGCAAGGACCATGCGAATATCACTTAATAATCTTGTTCACATTCTCTGCCTTCCTTCTACTCCAATACTCTCTCATCTTCATGGACTGTTCCTCTCGCTCTTCCTCAGTCCATTTTCTCCCTCGTCTCTCCTTCCTTTCTGCAAGAACCCCAACTTGTTTTAGTTTTTTTCCGAAAAACTCTCTATCCAAGCAGTCCTTATCCTTGATTTTTAGCCTATCCAGCTCCTCTTTTATTTGTTTCACATATCCTATATGTGAAACAAATAAAAGCTATACTCTTATAGCTTAAGACTTTGTCGAACATTTTTTTGTTCAGCCTCTTATTGTTCATTCTGACCATGTGGCCGTAGAACCTCAGTCTCCTGGTCCTGATGACTGTTTCAAGATCTTCCAAATTTCTGTATATTTCTTCGTTGGATTTTCTCCTATACCCCTCGTGTTACTTTGGGTTCATGAATCCTCCTCAGGATTTTCCTCTCAATCTTCAGGACTTTCTCCAGACTTAGAAGGCTGACTGTTTCCATACCTTACAGTACTGCTGGTCTTACTACTGTACTGTAGTGCCTTATTTTTGCATTGGAGGACAAATTTTTCTTGCTGTACATGTTTCTAGTGGCAAAGTTCAGTCTTTCCAGTTTGGCTATTCTTTCTTCTACGCATGCCCTATCTATTCCGTTGTTACATATTATCTCCCCTAGGTATTTAAACTTTTTTGTTACCTTTCTTTGTTTATATTTTGTGTTCAATATTTCCTTGCTAAAACTGGCATCCATTGTCATAACCTCTGTCTTTTCATATGAAATTTGTAGTCCCGTTTTCTCAGCTATTTCTTTCAGGGTGTTTACCTGTTTTATAGCTTCCTCCTCTGTTTCTGCAAGCAGGGCTAGATCGTCTGCAAAGGCCTATTACATTAAAAAATATAAATATTAACTAAAACAAAATAAACATTTTTAGTGGATTTATCATTTCTAATATGCTCAAAATTTCCACTATTTTTTGGAGAGAGGTTAAGTTTAAATTATTTAATGTTTCTATTCTAGAGGCACTATTAATATTCCATGAATTCTTAAGAGTTATATTAGTCTGTGCATTGAAGTATGAGACTGTGGTAGCCAAGAGTATTAAGGCGCCTAAACAACCTCAGGTTGCTGCGGCGCCAGTTCAAATCCACCCTGGGCGGGTTGAAATTTATTTTTTGGTGGAACCACCTGTCCTGTCTACCTTAATAGGAATAGGTAAGGACATTAAACACCAAAATAAAAAAAAAAAAGTACATTGAAATATTTGCAGACTGTACTTATTTTTTTAATCACCTCTTAGGTAAAAAAATGAATGATGGTGTAGAGTGATTGTCTGGGGGGCCCTTAAAATCTTCTTCACTCCATCATTCCATTTGGAGTGATTTGAATTTTCAGTGGCTTTAAAATAGGCAAATGGGTAATGAAGTTCCTAGTCTTTAGTAAAAACTTTGTTGAATTTCGCTGGATTGTGAGGAATAAAACTGCTCACAACTACATCAGTATACTGGATTTTATATAGATTTAATACTTACAGACTATTATGTAGGATATAATATCCTTTGGAACTGATCTCCAAATATTTATAATTTTAATCAATTGTCTTTAAAATGTTATATTAAATTGGTTCCACGAGTTAATTTTTCATTTATTTTACAGGGTTTTTTTGGAAAAGGTTCACTTTCTAAAGGATGTCCAAACCTCGCTAAGAGAAAAATCCCCATTAGCGTGGTTTATGAAAGCCAATGGAAAAGAAGGAAAATGTGGATACAAAGTTTAAACACTCTGTTAGAAAACAAGAAAGCATCTAGTGACAATTTAGAAGGTAATGTGGTTGACTTTGATAAGGAAAGTAATGATGCAAGAAAAATGGAGACTGATAAGGAGAAAAATGATTCATGTAAGACTGAAAAAAAGTCATCTAAGACAAGTGAGAATAAAGTTAATGATAACAGTCAAAATAAATCTGATGAAACTTCCAAAGACAATATGGTCGACATTGAAAATAAGAAAAGTAATATGGTAGAAAAAAGGGAAATTGATAATGAGAAAAACAGTCCTCTACAAAATAATTCTTGTAAAACTGAAGAAGAGCTATCTAACACAAATGGGAATGAGGATAATGAAAAGAGGAAAAACGATTCTAATGAAACTTCCCAAGACTATATGGCTGACATTAATAATAAGAAAAGTAGTGATGTAGAAAAAATGGAGGTTGATAGTGAGAAAAGCAGTCCTATACAAAATAATTCTTGTAAAACTGAAGAAGTACTATTTAAGACAAATGGGAATGAAGATAATGAAAAGAGTAAAAATGATTCTAATGAAATTCCCCAAGACAATATGGTTGGCATTAATAAGGAAAGTAATGATGAAGAAAAAAAAGATGGTGATAATGATAAAAACAATCCTCAAAATAATTCATGTAAAACTCTAGAAGAGCCCTCTAAGACATCTAGTTATGAAGATAATGAAAAGAGTAAAAATGATTCTAATGAAACTTCCCAAGACAGTATGGTTGACATTAATAAGGAAAGTAATGATGTAGAAAAAAAAGAGAGTGATAATGATAAAAACAATCCACAAAATAATTCATGTAAAACTGAAGAAGAGCCCTCCAAGATAACCGGGTGTGAAGCTGATGGAGACAGTAAAGCTTCACTTGATACTAACATCGATATGAAGCAGATGATACAAGAACCTGAAGGTCAGAAAGAGATGAGTGAAAGTGATAAAAATGAGGAAATTAAAAAGATTTCTGATCAGAATACTCAAAATGAAAAAAACAAAACAGATAATGAGCGAATTGATGATAATTACAAAGCGATGAAAGAATTAACTTTCAGTAAGGTTATTGAAAATCAATCAAAATGTGTTGGAAAAATTAATCTTTCAAATAATACAGAAAAGGGAACACTAAGCATAAATGAAGTTTTGGTAATTCCAAATATTGATGGTGAATTAGAACAATATTTTCTTAATTTAAAACCGTATATAGAGGAGGAAAAGATCAAAACTGCAATTGAGGTTTTGTACTTGTCTTTGGAGGAGGCTTTTTTTCTAAGTTACTCCTGTAACTGCCTTCAGATTTTTGACCTTACATCAAATATTTTACAAATTAGAGATATGTGGGTTCTTTTTCAGGAATCGCAACCTGATTTTATTGAAAAATATGTTGCTTACCATTATTTTAGAGCCAAAGGATGGGTTGTTAAATCAGGAACGAAATTTGGAGGTGACTTCTGTAAGTAAATAACCATTAATAGCTTAATATTATTTTAAAAATATTTTAATTAATTAAATTTATTAATTAATTTATTATTATTATTTATTTATTTAATTTAATATTTTTAAAAAATATACCAAAATGTCCAACTTGTTTTTCGTGTGTTGTGCTTTCACTCTTCTTAATTTTATAATTAATTTTTATTATAAATTATCTATTAATTTTATTATAAATTATCTTAATTTTATTATAAATAAATATTAACCGTTAGTAGGTAGATTTCACTTTTTTTAATATAGAAACGTTACAACTTTACAATCGGGTAACAGCACTAGCACTCTCTAGCGCCATTTGTTATAAATAACTGCTTTGTATTCAGCTGTAAGATTCTTATTAATTGGAATTTTTAAAATTATTTCTGCTTTAATTAGGTGTTATTTAAAATTATTAGTGCTGTTGACTTCCAATCCCTCAAGAGATAAACAAAACCCCAACAAATTTTTTTCAGTTGAGGACAGGGTCTTACCGTAATTTCAATTATTACTGCTTTAATCAAATCACATTTGTCGACTTCCGCTCGCTCTGGAGATGTACAAACCCCCAAAAAATCCTTTTCAGTTGAGGTCGGGCCCTTACTGTAATTTAAATTATTACCATAACTTCCCCAGACCACTGGAAATCGACAACACTAATAATTGTAATAATTCCAAAGAATACGAATTTTAGAATTGAATACAAGGCAGTTAGTTAGCACAAATGGCTCTAGAGAGTGCAAGTGCAGCGACTTGGATAAGTCCAGCTGCAGACACTGATAACGCGACCCGATTGTAAAGTTGTACCATAGAAAGAAAGCTTATTATCACTTAATATAAACAACAATGAATCTTCAACTTTTATAAACTTTTAGTGTTGTATAAAAAGGGACCATTATATTTCCATGCCTCATATATCGTCATTGTAGAAGTTCTTAAAAATGATCAAAATTCAAGGAATAAAATAACTTGGCAAAAAATTGTTGGAATAAACAGAATGGCTGAATCAGCAAACAAGGTAATTTTTTAATAACTTTTTGTGCTATAGAACATAAGTACTCATGTTTTAAGTCTGTAGAATTTATTGTAAAAAAAATTTATTTTTCACTCTTACAGGCAAGACAACTATTATTCTCAATATTATTTTGTGTTAAACAAAATAAATTTAAATTAAATTAATGTAAATAACATAACACCCAATAAAAACAATTTTTTCTTTAGAATAAATTCAATTCTAATAGAATTGAATGATAGTCCAGTTGGTTTTCATTCAGATTAAATGCTTCTTTCCTTTTTAGTGTAAATTTTACATATTGTTGTTATTTTTACAATTTTGGCAGTATCTAAAAAGATGTTATATTTATTTTTATTAAAACTCTAACTGTCTATAAGGTATGTATATTTTTCTCTGTCTTTAGGAGATTTTAATATGCCATGTTCTTTGGCCAGATGTGGAAGAAGAAAAATTCAACGACCCTGGAATTCTGAAAGAATTCGCAGTTTCCGAAATACTTCTGAGAAGATGGCAAGCAACGCATGAAAAAACTCCATAGACAAAACAATAGTAGTGTTATAGCAACATTTTGTTCCTAATTTTATAATCTTTTTTTTTAAATATACCGTTTATTTTTATAAAGAGTTTAATTATAACTTATACCTCTTTTGTTACTTCCTTGTACGAAGTAAAGGAAGTATTGTAATCGCGAAAATTTTCGGTTTTCAGATTTTGACAGATATACATTTTGACCATCCCTGAATCCATTTTGACTAGTTTCGTCGTGGCGTCTGTACATACGTTCGTATTTCACATAACTCAAAAACGGTAAGCTGTAAAAAATTGTAATTTTGTATTTAGGATTTTTGTAAAATCTAGTTGTGAACCTCCCTTTTTGGTCACTGCTTGGTTACCGGAAGCGGTACTTTACTTGAAGGTCATAATTGATTTCCATCAAAAATTATATTAAAATACTATACAAAACTTCTCAAATTTAGTATTTATTATTTAAATATTGATTTAAATAACATACTAGATTTTGGTCTAAATTGGAAAACCGGAAGCGGTGCTTTACTTGAAGGTCATATTAGACTTTCATAAAAAATTATATTAAAATTAAATACATAAATTATATGTTTCGGTAATAAAGGTTACAAACGCAATTTGATTTCCAATCTAATTAAACATTTTTATTACTTGTTTTAAGTGTTAAAATTGAGTATAAAATACTGGTGTTCCTCCCCATTTGTGAGATTAACAAGTCTTCAGCATGAGAATAAGATGTTCGTTTTCCAATGCTTTATCCAGTGATAGTGACAGTTTTATTGTTGTCAGGGAACATGAAGAAATATCTTGGAAACGAGTTACCTACTGAAGGAAAAGGACATGTAATAACGGAATGAGACCTCCAGTAACAAGAGTGTGTGTGTCAATAGATGGATGTCAGGACGCCGAGTGTCGTTTTTACTGTAATCTTCGAAAACTAGTAACCAAATTCAGTATCACTTTTTGAGCCACGAATTTATAATTTAATAGACGTACAAGGAAGTCATGTGTTGAGCACATCAGATATTTTATTTAAAATTAGTAATGCTATAACTGTAGAATAGATTGTGACCCAGATCACTACTTTCTCAAAGCAAGAATTGACTCCTTAGAAAAAATGTATGCGTCAAAGATTAGGAAACCATAAGAAAAGATAAAAGGTTGTATCTGTGAAAATTCAGCTGTTGCAGGATGGAAGTACAAGAGGAATGTTTCAAAGAAAATTGTAAATAAGCAGAGATGAATGAATTCCTTTAAGATATAGTAATTGGTCCTTGGTGTAAAGAGGGTCTTACTCCTGCATAAATTAAAGAGCGCTTGGATGGTATGTATGGGGAGTCCTCCCCCTCGTATTCCACTCTAAAAGAATGAGCAAAGTTATTTAAGTTAGGGATAGAAAGTCTGGCAAAAGCCAAAAGTCACGCAGTCGATTAAAAAGGTAATGGCCACCATTTTTTGGAATTTTAGAGGAATACTGCTGATTAGACTTTGAGGAAAGGAACACCACAGTGAATGCCGAGTATGCAGCCCTACTTTCACCGAGACGCCATCAAAGAGAAAAGGCGGGGAGAAGTTGAGCAGACAAAGACAATGCCCCTGTCCACACAGCATTGATTTCCAAGGCTGCTTTGAAGGACTGCGGATTCCAAGAAATCTCCCATCCACCCTTCAGCCGACTTGGCCCCTAGCGACTTCTACTTTTTCTCAAAGTTAAAATCAGACCTTCCTGGGAGGAGATTTAACACCGACGAACAGGTCTAAGCAGCAGTGGAAGAACATTTTTCTAACAAAGAAGAAAATTATTTTTTTCATGGTAAAGAAATATTGCCTAAGCGTTGTATTAAGTGTATAGAACTTAGAAGAGAATATATTGAAAAACAATAACAGTTTTTTCTTCCACCTTTCCTTCTTCCTCAGGCCAAAAACTTATGGACCTTACTTCGTATTCTGTCAACTGTGAACTATGAAAGCTAAGCTAAGTGAGCTATGTTAAAATGGGCAAGCTGTGCACCCGGTCCGACATCAGGTAAGATAACGTTCTCCGATTCACTGCTGTGAACCAATCGTTGATAACAACTCCGCCTGACATTGATAAGAAATTCTCCACTTTCTGCATACGTTTAATGTGACTGCCTAACCAATATCTTGGATTCTGTCTTTTCAAAATAATAAACCAGTAATTACATCTATGCTGAGTGTTGAAATCATCATCAGAACTTTCTATTTCGATAATTCCGACCACCTCGACATACGAATAACTACTAATTAGCATTTGCTTAGTTTTTGTTGGATATCCAACTTATTTCTAATTTAGCAGTTACGTTTAATTTAGCTAGCTTAGTTCAGTTAAGGCATAGCTTTTCTGTTATTGGCAGCCCTCTTAATTGCTAAATAAGGATAGTAATAATGAACTGGACTTGGGCTTGCTCCAAATGAGGATTGGGGTAGAGTACGTGCTATCGCAATAGTCAATTGGACCCAACAAGATCAGAGCAGTACGGGCTGCAATGAAAAGTATGAGCCCTTTGGTCACATGCAATTCAAATTTCAATCTCCTGAGTAGAAAATTACATTGTTGATCTAATAAATGAAGACAAGAAACTGTTTAAGAGATATCATCATCATCACAGGCACTAAAACCCGGTACGGATCTTCCGTGCATCAAGACATTGCCTCCATTCATCTCTGTCTTACTCAATAGTCTGCCAAGCTTTCGTGTGCAGAAGTTTCTGGGTATAAGCTTCCACCTCGTCTGCCCATCTTAGTCTTGGCCGTCCTCTCTTTTTCCATCCACATACCTCAATAGTAATTTCTTAATTGGTAACGCCTTTTAAGGGGTCCTTACTGGGCCATTAGTTGTGCCAACTGAACTCAGGTTTTTTTAACGAGATTCTTACTCCTGCCTCTCCTTTTTCATCGTAGGTTGATTTAAGAAAGATTATAGATGGCAATATGAAGGGACAGATATCATTTTGATAACTGTAAAGTATTTAATGTGAAAAAAAAATACTTTTTTTTGTTTGACCGTCGATATGTTGATTGTAAGTCGAAAGTCTTCTGAGCAAATCACACTTTTGACTTTCAGTCATCGTGAATATTGTCTTTCTAGCAACAGTAATAATAATGCATATGAAAAATTTTTTCATTCTTTTTTTTTCACATTCGATGCTTTATAGTTGCCACAACAATATGACAATATACCAGAAATAGGTCTTAGGAAAAAATAATAAAACACCAGGCCCAAGTGGAATCAATACAAAATTCTGGGTTGCAAATTATAATTTGTTTTAAATAATTTTTAAAAAATACTTTGAGCCTCATAAATTACACTTGAAATTTCTATCAATAATTTGGCTAATTTATTTTTTATTCTTAATTTTTAAAAATAAAGCCATTGGTTGTTAGATATTATATTCTTTTAAAGTTAGAAAAAATAAATAAAAATTAAACTAACAAATTTTTACAATATATTTTTTCAACACTAGTATGTACACATTAAAGATTAACAATTACACAAAGTCCTTGTCTCAGTCTCAATAACATTTATAACTTCATTACTTTATTTTTCCTCTTTATTCCTGTCCTTCTATACTCTGATCTTTCTTCTAGATACTCCTCTGTACATTTGTTCACAAATTCAGGATTTCTATACCAATGAGTAAGGCATTCTTTCATTTTATCATTTTCTTTACGACATTTCATGACTAATAAAACTCCATTTTCTTTGCAACATTTATGAAAATCTGCAGAAAAAAATAAATAAGAAACATGTTTAAATATTTTATTGGTTTTAATTGAGAATTAGACAAAATGTTAATTTAAAAAATATAACTGTAAATTTTATTATACTATTGCATTACATACCTTAAAAATCGTTTTAGGATTAAAAACTCCCTTTTACAAATAAGCTGTTGATCGTTGTTTTGTAACTATTTTAATCTAATAATGGGGACTGATGTAGCAAATATGTTAAAAGCAACATACTAGAATCAAAGGCAAGAAAGAGGAGGACGAGTTGGAAGCAAAAAGAACTATGTTTATACATATAAAGGGAGGTTACACCAGTTCTGATTCAATTGTTGTATAGTACACTCAACAAACCATTTTAGGTGTCAATCTTCAAAATTCACCAAGGCTCATCATTAATTCCAGAGAAATTTTAGGAATCATAGTTCGATAGACATTCCTGTAATACATCAATTTTACCAGAAAGAGTTGCTCTATAATTTTTAACTTCACTGCAATCATCAATAATAGGTTTTTTTTGTTCAGAGAAGATATTAGGAATACAAATGTGGTTTTGAATTTTCTGGAGTAAATAAAACTCATTTTTTAAAGGTATAAAAAACAATTGATAAGCCAGTTCTGGACATTTTTCTCAAATTAAGGGGTCCTATTTTCTTAATAATATCCAAATTCATTCATAGCTCATAGACGGCCTTAATATTATTCACTCAATCTCCGAAGGTGTTGACAATTCACGTTTGAAATTACGCAGATCAATTTTGACACATTTATATAAAGGCATATTTTTACCTTCATTGTATAAAGTAATTTTTAAAGTTCTTTCCTTTTCTTGCAGATAAGATTAGATAGAAATTATTGCTGGAAAATAATAAATAGGATACACAATCCACCCTTAGAGAGAAATTTGCAATTTCTTAAGAAAACTAAAAGGAAAAACCAAAGGAACAAAAAAAAAGACCTTTGCAATGTGAGCTGTTCAAAAGATATACATCATAATATTTGTTTTGTTGTGTGTGTGGTGGGCTCATTGATATTTAAGCCTTGTAAATATTTTAATTTTAATCAATCGTTTTATTTAACATTACAAATAGCAAACACAAGGAATTGGAAAAAAAAAGAAAGAGAAAGGTGTATGTCAGTAGTAAATATGCCCTATAAGCATGATTGATGATTGATTCATATATATTCATATTTTTAATATTTACCTTGAACTTCACTCAAACAGTTTTCAGCTTTTGCTTTATCCCTCATTTTTTTTGGAATTAAAACTTCAGTTTCAACTTTTCTTAAGGATTTGTCATCTGGATCTCCTGATTTAAATTAAACCAGTTTTAACTTTTATGTTTTTAAATATCATAAAAAATAATTATAAACCAACACAATAGTTACCTAACCCATGGGGCCCTAAATTGGTTTGGATATGAGAAGTTTTCTCAACTCCAACCATTTTAAAATATAATTAATATGATAGTAAATATATGTTTATCAAAAATAATTGTTTTAATAATATTAATGGTGAAAATGAATGATATATTCAATAATTATAATAAGTAAACAAAAATGACAAATTTCTTTGAACAGATATCGGTATCAAAATGCTGAACTTGTTTAACGATCATGAATGAGCCACTATACTTAATTTAACAGATTTTAAACATAGAAGTAGAGATGTGGGTGGAATCTTTGAAGAAGTTTGATTAATATCAGGACATTTTATCATAAAATTCCTTGTTTATGAAGTACACAACATGAGAGAAAAATAGTAAGTTTTAGACACCAAGAGAGGTCTGCTGGTATCCCACTCATTTGACTACAATAGATTTGCTTTGGTGAATTCATAAAAATTCTCTACAATTTTGTAAAAGATATTGGTAACTACATCGTTTGATTTAACTTTCCAAATGCATGGAAATTTTAACTAAGATTTGATAAATCGCGTTAAAATCCATCTATAAGTTGTTAAACAACCGGCTTTACGAAAAAAAAGTAATACTTTAATTAAAAAATTAAAAGAAAACTGAGTTATGTACTGACTATTATTCCAGTTAATATTAATTAATTCCAGGTGAAATAATTTATTTTTTACTTTGGGTTTTATACACAAAGCGGACGCATTTATATTTCATGATTAAACATGAAACTAGCGCGGATAAAGGAAAAGGAAGGCTACAATGTTATTTATTTCTGGATCAGGTATAGTTTCTGATTGTTGGAGGAGTTACAATGGAATACTGAACCTTGAAGGATATAATTTCTAACATCATATAGTCAATTGTAAAGTGAATTTCGTAGACCCGTCCACCGGAGGTTGTACTAACAACATAGAAGGAACCTGGGTGCTTGCAAAAAGAAGAAACAAAGAAGAATGCGGGAGTTAATAGACTCATATTTATGCGAATACGTGTGGAGACACAGGAATAAGGATAAAGATTTATTCCACCAAATAATTGATGATATAACTCTTTTTCATCCAATAGAGTCTCTTCAGTGAGACATTCAATTCATTAAACAATTTAGTTTCTTATCATTACTTACAGTTTAATTTCAGAGTTAAGTTCAATTGTACTAATATTGTCGTGGAGCCGTAGACATGAAATTGTGAGATTTGTCTGTAACGGAAAAGCTTGCCCGAGCTTTTCTACAACACGAAATCCTGTTAGATTAATTTATTGCTGGTCAGAACAACTAGCATCTACAACATTTTGTGAATGCCTGCTAGACATGGGTAAGAAAACTGTCACAGATTGGAATAATTACCTTAGGGAAATTTGTGTGGACATACTACTTCGAAAGAAGAACAAAATGGTCGGCGGTGAAGGTACAGTAGTGGAGACAGACAAAAGTATATTTACAAAGCGGAAAAACAATGCCGGTGTTGCAACCGCAGTGGATATTTAATGGGATATGTCGCCAAACTCGAGAAGCATTTATAGTTACCTTACCGGATAGATCATTGCCAACTTTAGCAATAGCAATTGTAAACATCATATAATCAGGAACTACGATCTATTCGGATAACTGGCGGTCATACTGTACTTCAATACTAGAAAGTGATGGCTTCGATCACTTTAAGGTAAACCGCAAGTACAATTACGTAGACCCTGAAACTGGCGTACACACGCAAACGATTGAAAGAGTGTGAGGTAGGATCAAGTGGTGTGACAAGCAGAAGAAATAGCCATCAGGGAATCCCAAATCCACGTGTGTGATACCATCTTCAATAGACTGGTTCAACTACTGGAATTTGCTGATGATTTCGAAATTATTGCTGGATCTGAGTCTCCCCTACGAGAAGCCTTTAACAACTTTGAGAGAGCAGCGACAAGATTCGGTCTAACGGTAAATGAAGCCAATTCAAAATATATCCAGGTCGTTGGTAGAGGAAACCTGACTGAATACATTAAGGCTGGAGAATACAGATTCCAACGAAGGTTTTGTCAACCTGGGATCGGATTTAATTTTATTAAATGATCTTAGGAAAAAAGTAGAAGAATCCTTTCAGCGATTCGATGTTATTTCGGTCCCTCCCAGCAAACGAGAAGCAGGGATATCTTCTTTCACACTAAACGAAGGCTATACCCTCATCCATACTGTCCTTCCTTACACATGGAGCAGAAACTCGTTCCACAACGAAAGCAAACGAGAACCTGCTCTCTCAGCGACCTTGATCTGCTCCTTCAGCAACATTTTCCTCCCTCTGCGACCTTGACCTGCTACCTCAGCGACCATTTAGTTCCTCCCCGACTTTGACCTGTAACCTGAGCGACCTTGGTCTCCCTTTGCGACCTTAACCAGCTCCCTCAGCGACCTTTACCTCCCTCCACGACCTTGACCTGCTCCGTTAGTGACCTTTTCCTCCCTCCACGACCTTGACCTGCTCCGTTAGTGACCTTTTCCTCCCTCGGCATCCTTGACCCGCTCGTTCAGTGACCTTTTTCTTCCTCTGCGACCTTGACCTACTCCCTCAACGACCTTGACTTTCTCCCTCAGCAACCTTGGCCTCCCTCCGTGACCTTGATCTGCTTCCTCAGCTACCTTTTCCTCCTTTTCTTTCCTCCACGACCTTGACCTGCTCCTTCAGCGACCTTTTCCTCTCTCAGCGACCTTTTTCTCCCTCAGCAACCTTGACCTGCTCTCTCAGCGACCTTTTCCTCTCTCTGCGACCTTGACCTGCTCCCTCAGCGACTTTTTCTTCCCTTCGCGACCTTGACCTGCTCCCTCAGCGACCTTTTTCTCCCTCGGCAACCTTGACCTGCTCTCTCAGCGACCTTTTCCTCTCTCTGAGACCTTGACCTGCTCCCTCAGTGATCTTTTACTCCCTCCGCGACCTTGGCCTGCTCCCTCAGCATAGGGAAAAGAATAGTTTGCTGAGGGAGAAGTTCAAGGTCGCCGAGTGAGGAAAAGGTCGCTGAGGGTGCAGGCCATTGTCTCGGAGGCAATATCTTTAACAAATCAGTTTGTTTTATTTTTTATCTCAATCATTATTATCATACAAAAACATCATGCCTAACAATTCAGTCCCCTTTAGTAACAGTGACTCTTATACATGTCAAGAGGCAATCATATATTATATGTTTATATATATATACATATATATATATATATATATATATATATATATATATATATATATATAGAGAGAGAGAGAGAGAGAGAGAGAGAGAGAGAGAGAGAGAGAGAGAGAGAGAGAGAGAGAGAAAGTATAATAATATGGTTTTAGCATCATCTTTAACAGGCTTAGGTGCTATTCATAAGATAATATTATCAAAAGACTTTTTATTTTCTCTTTTTTTTTTACAAAAACTAGAGAAATACAGGACATTTCTTTTAGACAAAATAAATGGTGACAAAAGAAAGAAGTTCATAGAAAGGACTAAATCAGCTTATATTTATTGTCAATTATCTCAAAGACAGTACAAAAATGAATTGTTTTTACTTAGAATTTATCCCAAGAGGTGTTATTGAAATTCAATAATTTATTATTATTTCTTGGCTTAATACCTATTATTATTGCATTCTAACTCCTGATATTTTCTCATATTATTTTTTCTTCAATGAGACATCATTTCACCTTCATTCTGCAGGTATTATACCCACCTTCATATCTTGGGCACACCATATTTTTCTTGCTGGTCCTCTTTTCTTCTGTTGCTTCCGCATATATAGTAAGTATTTTTGGCTATACTTTTTCTTCAATTCTTATTAAATGGCCAAACCATTGGAGCCTTCTGGTTTCAAGATTATTAAGAATAATCTTTTCCTGTTTAACATTTTCTCTAATAAATTATTTGAAAAATGTTGGTATCTGAAGATGAGCCAAATGTCTCAGGAAGTTCATTCTAAACACTGTGTACCTTCCGGGCATCACGTTTTATTGCCAAGATTTCTGCACAATCTTATGTCTTCATAAGCTATAAAAAGGGAAAAAATTCTGCAATTGACATGTTCTAGAAGATATTTTTAATTTTATTTTAATATGCCCCACACAAGTTTCAATATTGAATATATTATAAAGGATTGAACAATGAAAATTATTTAAGTAATAATGAACTATTCTTTGCTTATTTATTGTTTAATTACAGACAATGGTATGAAACAACACAAAAGGGACATTTCAAAAGACAGAATTATGCCCATAGTATATTTACATTCTAATATTATCCATGATTTGAATTTGTCTACGGTTTTATCAAAATTTTGTTGTATAATAATGATGTTACATTAAATGTATAGGATTTTTTCTTGTTTTGAACTTCCATCAAAAGGAATTGATTAGCTTATTATATGAAGTAGTTTATAGAAACATAAGCATACTTTTAGTTAAAAACTTAATGTTATTCCACACTAAAACTACCACTTTATATTAAAAAAAGATAATATTATACTGGATAGTACCACAGATAATTACTATTCATTTAATATGAGATGATAATAAATCAGACATGAATAGCTGTTGTGGATCAGAGGATTTATTAACAAAAAACACATTCAAGTAAAGACAAGATACTTCACCAATGGCGGGAACAAAGCTACAGACTGTCAACAGACGCTATCCTTTTAAAGCCAGATACTTCTGTACCAAAACAACTGTTGAAATTGAAAAAATAGATATTCAACAACTTAACATTAGATTTATTATAAATGTAGATATTACCTTACTGTAAATACCAGAATGTCTAGCAGTTTCTTACTGAGTACTAAGTTTGACAAAAACTTGATCTAATGTGTTGCAATTAGACTCTTCCAAAATAGTAGTAGCTTCTCCTTCAGCTAGTAAGCAGCCTCCCCTCATCATTCCGATCTAGCCAAATAGCACAATATAATAAACAAGAGGTGAAATTCAACAGAAATTGTTTTCTTCTGAATGGCTTCCTCTAAAGTACCTTTAATTTTGTTTATTTGGAAAAATTAACCATCTCTTATTGTTAGTAGTAATAGAAAATGGATCAATATAAAGTATGAAAGAATTCTTAGTATGAAAGAATGATTAACTGAAGGAGAAAAAAGGAAAAATATTTTCGCAAGTTGAATACAAATTTCCAAAATAAGAACAGTAATACATATGTATAATATACTGTTGGGAAGCTAAAGATTTTAGAATAATTAGTATCTAACATATAAGGTCGTATTAGGTATTGGAGTGACAAGAAAAAGCTTAAACTTTGTTGTAGTTGATGATTTCTACTTTTATATTATTTAATGGAAACTAAATGTTTCAATAGAAAACATTTAAAGCTTAAAAACCAAATGTAGGTAGTGCACAGAATTGTAATACTAATTGTTTAAAAAAATATTTTATTGCACTTTAGTGAGATAAGTTATAATGAAATGCATGCATTTTATATTTCAAGTAGTGTGCATTCCTTGAAATTATTTTAGAAAATGGATACCTAATTATGTTAGTGTGGTAAGTGAAAGTTGTGTGATCCACACACCAAATTTTTAATAAAATATTTTAACTAAAATGATTATTTTGTTTTTTCTTCCTCAAATTGTCTTTATTAGCCCTAATATATTAAAAATAAATCTCCTCAGTTGAAAAGTTATCAAATTCATTTATATTAGTGAGGTATCGTAATATGTAAATAACTGGCTTTCTATGCCCAAACTGTTCTCTTTGTAGATAAATTTTGCACTCTGTCAGTGAGAAGCGTAGTTTGACCTTCACTGTAGGGATTTACTCATTCCAAAAATAAGTATCTGACTTTAGTGAGAAGATAACGTACATCAGGCAGTTGTGCATTGTTGACCATACTACCAAGGATATTGTAATGTAAAGAATCAAGCACTTCTTCCACTACTTTTCTCCTAGACTCTTCATATGCTGTTGCAGGACTGATTTATTAACATTATTTATTTATTTAAATTAATTTTTAGTTAACTAGTAAATGTTAACATTTTTACTTTCCCTCACCTATACATGAAAGATATAGTAAGGGAAAGTATTGCAATTCAAGTTTTTTGGTTGAAATATTGAGCGTTCTCACTAACACCTACTTGAATCAATTTATTCTCTCAAGGAGACTGAAGTTTGTTTTTCTTTCAATGTTTTCGTAAAGGAAATTTGTGAATAATCATCATATAAACAGGAAAATTGTCACAGTAAGTTTGACTGATGAAAGTCTAAAAATGACTGCTAATTTTAATTAAGATAAGTCGGGGTAAGTGAATATATGGGGATTTATTTCAAGTCTGTTTTGTAGTGATAGCTGCCTTCTGTGGCAATTTGAATTAAATAATAAAATCCCCAAGGATGGCAACACTCCCAACAAAATATATTTTAAATAAATCCCCATACATGCACTTGCTCCGATTATACACGTCCCTTATGTTACTACTTACCTTATGTTCTATTTGGATGATACTACATCTCTGTTTGATGATATATCAGCTTAAAGGTGAATCGACATCACTACCAGTTTACAACAAATTAAAATCCCTTCATCATTTAAAACAAATTTTACCAATTTAAAAATGAGCAAAATAATATAATAATTAAAGATAGAAATAAATGTAAAAATAATTAGAAGCTTTGCATTTGCAAGAGACTGACATGCTTTCTGTTAATCCATTGTTAATCTGGTTCAAAAACCTAGTTTTCTCAAGCATAAATCAGACTACTGTTTTGATTTTGAATCACTGGATCGACTAGTGACCTTTCCTTAAAATTTTTATATTAGCTAATTATTTGCTCTTCCAAGTAGACGCTTCAATTAATATACCAGATAATGTCTGTTAAGCCCAGTACAAATAACTGTTTTATATTAAAGTGATTGCTTATCTTTATTTATCTTCATCTAGTTCTGAATTATTATGCACAGATATCCTTTGAAAACACCTTAAAAGCCTAACTCTCTCGATTTATGTAAATTATCTTCAATTTTTCATAATAAAACTAATTTACAACTTTGTAGAAATTGAAATTTTGGCTAAATTCTTTAGGACAGTGCAACACACAATCATATTATTTTAATTATTTTATCATAGTCTAAATCAAATACTAATATACATTATATGAAAATGCTGTATTGTTTTACATTGTATCTACACATTTTAAGTTAAAAATTATTCATAATTTTAACTCTGATCGATAAAACCAAATAATAATAAATTAACAATTCAAAATTCCATACAGCAATGAACATTAAAGTGTTTGATATAAAAAAAAGAATGGGAAAAACTCTAAACAACTCGTAGAAACATTTATTTGTTTTTTTTCTTCTATTATTTTCTCCATACATTTAAAAATATATAACAACATCTACATAAAATTAATAAACACAGTTCACTTTTGATACCCATGATGCATTCAGATCATTTTTAACACTTCACTCTTCTTCCTATGTTCACATACGATAAATAATTTTACTAAGTTCTGGAATTTCTGCAGAAAACAATTTTATTTTTTAATGAGCTATTTATTATTTTGGACATCCTCAAAAGTACACATTCGCTGGTTGTCATTAATCACCGACAGTTGTGAATTAATAAAGAGAAAAAAAAATTAAAATAATAGTATAACTAACTGTCTACAGAGAGCAGCACAAATCAAGAAACCTTAAAAATAATAGTTCTATTTATCGCCGCAAGAGGCCAGCACCATCCAAACATGCATTCCCGAAGTAGAATTCCAGCTCGAAAATTTTATTTTGTAGTAGGAGAATAGGAGTGTACAGGAGCTCAACAGCTCGATCGATAGCTGGGTCCGATAGTGCTGCTTTCTTGTGACACTTACTAGAACTGATGTAGTTCAAATTTACAACCGTAAGATAGCAGCACTATCGGACCCAGGTACCGACCTAGTAGATGAGCTCCTTTGCACTCCTACTCTCCTATTACGAAATAAAAATTTTCCATGTAACTTCGGAAATGCATGTTTGGATGGTGCTGGCCTCTTGCGGCGATAAATAGAAATATTAATTTTAAGCTTTCTTGATTTGTGCTGCTATCTGCTGATAGTTTTTGAAACTAAACGTGCTTCAAATAAGAATCTTTTTGTTGTTTTTTTAACCGATTTCAAAAAAGGAGATTAGCATCTAGGAGGTGCATTTCCACTCATAACTTCGCCGTTTTCGGACCGATTTCTATGATTCTTTTTTTAATTAAAAGGGCACACCTTGGGGGTGGTTCTGTTTAATTTTTCAAGTATTTGCAATTTATATTTTATTACATATGATCACAAACTTGCATTTGATATAATATTAAGCAGCATAGTTTTTCAATATTATTGGAGATCGAGAGAGGAACTTCTCAACTGACAACAGCTAATCACTCTCAATAATTACAATAGTTTAGTTTACAGGTACATTTCTAAAATCTATTTGGGTACTAATCGGCGACTGTCACATCTTTATCAAAAGGGGCGTGGCTTCACACTGTTGTTGACATGGAGGTTACGTCCCCACCACCGAATAAATTAATGAAAAATGTTTGAAACCCCCCCTCTCCCCCCAGATAAATACTGTTGAACTAAATAATAATAGTTCATTTTGTTTCAATTAGGTGGTTATTTTCTGAAAATAACCGACTGTAAAAAACTTTAAAACAACCGCCCTTTACTACTGGAAAGGTATAACCAGGAATGGAACCTACGCGGGTATTTATCAAATAAACTTTATAGTTGCAGTCTGTAAATGGCCCATTTTCGTCAAGTTTTTAGAGTTGGTAGTTTTTCAAAAATTAATTTTAGATATGCTTGCAGCGTAAGTAAGAATGTAGTTGAAGCCATCGAAACTAATTCTAATCTCAACTGTAATTGTACTGTTACAGAAAAGCTTATTAATCTAGGTTTATCAAATAACAGTGCTTTAACTATTGCTTCCATGCCAGAATTTTCCTCCTTAAACGAAAAAATATTGGATTTACCCTTTGAAATCCTGGGAAGATGCCAATTTGGTAGCTGTTTATTAACAGAACTCATTGAAAAGCACCCCTTAATTTTATTAGTTGATGGCAAAACACTTGAAAACACCTGTATACACCTGCTGTCAATGTTCAAGAAGAAATATGCTTATGAAATTCTGTTAAAATCTCCAGAAGTGTTGAATGAGAACTGGGAAATTGTATGTGAGAAATTGAAATATTTACAAGAAGAAATGGGTGTATCGAACTTGGACATAGTGCAAAATGGAGTCCTCCAACACTCATTAGATCACATTAAAGTAAGACATGAATTTTTAAAAAGAACAGGCAATTACAAAAAATTAAATCCTAAGGTGAAACCACGTGAGAGGCATCAACTAAATCCTCTGATTGATAAGGTTTTAAATTCTAGTACTGAACGTTTTTGTACCAAAATTGCAGGAGTATCAGTACTTGAATTCCAAGTTTTCCAACAATTATATATCGATTCTGAAGATAGTTCCTAGCCTAGTTATTTATGAATAAAATATCACACTTTATTTTAGAATTGTTTCAATATATATTTATAGACTTTTTAGTTTATAAACATTGGTCAATACAACTGTCCAGTATATTATGAAATATTTAAATAAAAATGTTTCTTCTGGTTGTCTTTTGTCAAATTTATTTGTGTTTATATTATTTTTTTTGTAATAAATATATCTAAAAAATGTTGTTTTTTTCATTTGCCAATAAAAATAAAAAATGAAAAAAAAAGAACGGAGTAGGAACAAAATTAATTTCAGAATATGAAATGTATAAAAAAATACAATAAATTTTAGAATATGAATTGATTTTATATTTCTAATATACATATTCTGTTCATATTAAAAATGTTTTGAGAGAAGAGATAGTAGAAAGTTTTTAAATAGATGATATCTGCCTACGAGCAGAAAAAAACAAGGAAATTTTAATTTTGTAAGGTTAATAATTATCATTAAAAAAAGAATAAATAAAAATAGTCATTGATAGTTTCTTTTATTTAATATATAATAGTACTTTATTTTTGCCTTCTTATTTTCGATGAACTAGTAAAAATTATCTTTCTACTGTCTATTGATTATGACTTTCTATCTTATTTTGCAATTATCTAAGTTTGATGGAGTTGAATTTGTAGTAAATTGTAAAATTTGTTTGATAATGTTCTTATGTTTATTTCAATTTTAAATGTTGATAAAAAAAAAAATATGTGCTATTAGAAATGATTTAATAAGGTTTATTATTAGAGAAGCAGGGTGTAATATCCTGTAAAGCCTTATTAGGAATGTGTTAACCTCTACTTTCCTTATAATACGATGTGCTGTATGTTGTGTTATCCTTAAGAAAATTCTAAGACCACAGATTAGTAAAATATATGATGTAAATATTTGTTTTTTTCTTCTTTTTTTTTACAATAGCTTGTATTCGGCCTTTTAGTAACAATGGAAGGAAGAATGCTCCATGTCTCTTAAGTTAAAATTCCTATTTCTGTACCTAACAACAAAACTCTAAAATTTATTGTCCACTTATATCCTCAATTCTTCACCGCTCTGGTTTCCCTCTTTTGGCATTCTTTCCAGTGCTGGCCCTGTTCTTCCTAGGGCTCCAAAATTGTAATGGCTGGGTCCACTTTTATTTTCCAGCCATAAATAAACTTAAGCCCTGGTAAGTCCTCATTCACTAACCAGAGAAACTCCTCAGAGGCAAATATTCCTGTGGTTCTCATCATCATGGCTCTTAACGCCTTGAATCCAGTGTAGTTGTGACCACATGCTTAACAGTCTCCAAAACACTGAAAATAGGGCAATCGGGGTCAAAATCCAGGCCAAGGCTATGAAGTTTGGCAAGGAAACTCCCATGCCCCATGAAGAATTGTAAAACTTATAGTCCAGGAGGGGATCCATTTTGTAGATAGCCGAGATTGTAATTTGGTGAAGTATTTTCTTAGGGTACTCCCTTTTGGAGTCGTCACCCACTGTCAGCTCCATTCCTTAATAGTATCTTCCCGGATAATGTTCTATTGGTGGGTTCTTCCCCAATCCTCAACCAGAAATTTCGACAGAAGCTCTGTCAAGCCTTCTTTCTTGCGCATGTTTGGTACTTCTCCCAAATGTAGAGGTACTGTCCCCGCTAGGACCTGCACTGATTTCCTCTCTTTTGTCTTATTTACTTTTCTTATCACAGTATATGTCAGATATATCTAATCAGCTATAAGAAAATCTAAAGAACTCCCAGACAATGTCTATTTTTTTTTAAAGCTTCAATATCTGTAAGTATCAATTGTTGATGTTCTATTTGAGTTAATGTTCATACTACCTTTTTTAAAACAAATTTTTCCATAATGGAGGGAGTTATTGTTGACCGTATATTTATATTTAAAGGGAGAAGTTGGTCGGGGGGTGCGGTCAAAGAATTAGACTACTATAAGCGAACTTATATAATTGTGCCGACGTTTCGGCCTAAGTTTTAGGCCATCTTCAGGGCAGCGAGGCGTGTGGTCAAGCGCCAACTGAATCTTGAACCATTCAGTTGGCGCTTGACCACACGCCTCGCTGCCCTGAAGATGGCCTAAAACTTAGGCCGAAACGTCGGCACAATTATATAAGTTCGCTTATAGTAGTTTAATTCTTTTACCGCACCCCCCGACCAACTTCTCCCTTTAAATTTTTCCATAATTGATCTGATTGTTAATTCCCATTTCATTAGTGTTTTATAGGTTTCTATGTTTGATGCAGTTTTGAACAGCATTTTAAAGTTGAGTGATCGTACTTCAAGATCTTAAGTTATAATCCTTCCAAAGTTTTTAATTTGAAGCTTTGACATTTCACATAAGTGACGAAATGAGGGAATTGTATTTTTTCCTGGCGAGACATCAAACAATGACTGAACCTTCAAAAGAGTTTTGATTCTTATATTCTTTGATATATAAAATTCTTTATATATTTCGTTATAAAATTCTTTAAATTTTGATTTTTAAAAGATTTTAGTATATAATCTGCAATCAATAGGGATGAATGCCATGTCCCAACTAACCAATTTTTTTTAACGATTAAGCAGTGAAATTTTTAACCTATTGTGATTCAATCTTTAAAAAATATCCCAATACAGTGACTTCCCTGATTAAACAAAAGTGATCGTATCTGGTAAGGTAATGTCGGGTAAGTGTGCACTAGAAAACTTTTACAAAGTTCGACTTTAAAATCTTAAATTTTTCCTGTTCCTAAAAATTTTCCTTAAACGATTATTATTAAAATTACATTCAAGCTCACGTTTGTCATGTCCATTTTTATAAGATTGATAATCCAATAGCAAGATATCTGGAAGACTCATTATTCAAGCAGTAGTGGTTGTGAGGCAAGTGCAAAATAGTTTGTTTCCGGAGAATTATTTTACTGATGTAATTGTTGGAAAAAGTAAAAACATGTCTGAAATTTATATTTTACAATCTTTATTGAGTCATGAAAGTGAGCTGAGGAACATAATTGAATAAATTTATTAAAAAAGAACTTTTATTTCAATGCGCTAGACCGCAGTTGCCTGCATTTAAAAAAAAATAAACTGTCAAGGGGAAATGTAAATCACTAAGTATTTTGAAGAACAGGTTATGCACATTACCACAAAACTTAGCAAAACAGGCCTAATGGTGAATAAACACCAGAAATAGCTGTACAGCAGAAGTTGAAAGCCAACAAGTTGGAACTAATATCTTTACAACTCGCTATACTCTACCTTAGCGATCTCCCGTCAGTATTTAAAATTCATGATTCCAAATGAGAAGCTCTTAACAGTTCAGGGTTCGGATATACACACAACCCATATTACCTTATCAGAGTTAAAATAATTTTTCAAATTTATAATCTTCACCCTTTCCATAATGCTAATGGTCACATTTCACAACTGGTAAAAACAATTTGAGAGCATAATAATCTATTAAATTATTACTTTAGGTTTCTGGACAGCGTGAGAGGCATGATTTGATTATATATCAAACAATAACAACATTTTCAAATTATTTATTAACATTAATACTTACGTATACAATTCTAAGAAACATAAATAAATATAACAAAATTTCTTTTTGTATTTGATACATGTTAAACATTTAAAATTAAAAAAGTAGTATACTGCGGTCTAACATTAATATCTATCACCACAATATATTTATGCTCACCTTTTTTTTTAAATATAACATTTACAGACTATTTAGGGATAGAAATATTTACAAAACCATTCTTTCAGATCTCTTAGGAAAATTGACAGTCATGAAATTAATCATTTATTAAAATTTTATACTGGTACAAAAGTAATGTCATTACAAAATCCCAAGTGGAAAAAAGATTGCAGGCCTTTAGTGATTGTCTGCTATTAATTAAAAACAGAATGTAAAATTTAAGAATTTTTTTTTTTAGTATTGAAGAAATTAAGCATTAAAAACAAAAGAGACATAATCCATGCCATTCAACCCTTTCAGTGCCATAATCATTCAGGCTATCCAACATGGCCTGGATCGCAACCTTCACAGTCGATAACTCAGAAGAAAATAAAACTACAATGTTAGAATCAACAAATACTAAACACCATTTATTTGAAATTGAGATTTCATTTCTCAGATTTTTTTTTTTTCCTCTGTTATTTCAATCGAAATATACATCAGCCTTTTCAAATTTAGATAATAAAAAACTCAGTATTAATTAGAGAAAGTACTAACGATCGGAATGATTTTCTATCAAAATTCAAAATCACCATTTTCGAGCTTTTGGAACTTATCTCCACACACAATTGTGGTTTTTCAAACTAAAACTGATATTTTAGTTTGAAATTACCATTAAAAAAAAAAAATATATATATATATATATATATACACACACACACATATAAATGAGTGATTTCAAAATTCTTTATTAAATCTCAATTTAAAAAAAAATGGCATTAAGTACCTTAAGAAATAAGTACTGTTCTCAATTTGATTTTAAAAGTAAAAAAAATTATACTCGACTGCACTAAGAACATTTCTTAACATTCCAGACACTGAACGGGCTGAAATAAATATAACTTTTAACAATTAATAGAAATTAAAAAACGGGTAAACATTTCAATTTTCTGTTCAACAAAAAGTTTACATAAGGAACAAAAACTAAATGTCTTCTGTTTTCATGGTTTTTATAATAAAAAATGCAACTATGTATTCAGAAAAAAGAATGCAATAAAATGTTCGGCCTTTACAGTTAAAGCAATACTCTTCAGCATCAATGACACAATAAAGCTTCAGATTTTAATGCACAATAGGTTTTTTTTTCTTTTTATGTGGTTAACAGTTCCTGAACAGTTTTTTAAACTTTAAGAACGAAAAAAGAATGTTTTGTAAACAGTAAGTAATCGAAGACTACGCATTAATAAATAATTTAATTTTCTTTCCTTCAACATTAACAATATATCAGAAACAGGAATGCTGCATTTATCATTTTCCAATATATTTAATGCAATCATGTAAATATGTATATTCATTCTAAAATCTATTTATATGATATTTAATAATACCATGAAATTGCTTGTTGCCATACCAAAATTCTGCTTAAGAAAACTACCAAATAGGGTTACACATTCAACCAAAATCTCCAATGTTTCAGCAACCCTTGAGTTACATCAGTTCTCCTCTAAGATGTTAGAATGATCTTTCATAAAGGACTGTCGAAATGACAGATAGGGAGGAAATGATTTAGCCTTTAAATCGGTTAAGTATATTTTATAAGCAAATTATATAAAGCTGTAATGATGAACACTGAATACTGCAGGAAATGGAGGTATTTTTTTTTTGTTTAATTTTTATTCCCAACATCAATAAAAAATAATAAATAAATATTTATACGAAATATTGGATTAGGCAACACAACAATGTAACAGAAAAATGCAACTGAATTCATGAAAAGCAAACCATTTGCTTTTCAAGTTTTAAGACGAATTAAATACATCATTAACATTAAATTATTTCATTAATGTGTTTTATTAGGTATTTATTATTTACAAATATAACGAGGCAATTCGTAGAAACTTAACCTTCTATATCGTAGTTGTAATAAATATAGGCATTTTAACTATCGCCTTGAACTTCTACAAAAAAGTAATTAATAAAAAGCTCCAATATTTTATGAATTTATATATATTTTTTTGAAGTTGTAATTACACAATTTTAGATACTACTTTAAATTACTATATACATTTATTTATAACAGGGTCTGTATGTACAATAGGTTTATTTATTTTACAATATAAATATAATGACCCATAATATATATATATATATATTTATATATTTACAAGATAAATAATAGTGAGTTAATATAATAAAATTTTATCACTTTACATTTCATGGTCATCAAAGTTCATAATATAAAAATTATTATGCTCAAAAGAAATTAATTCATGTTTACTATTACAAAGCTCATAAAAATCTTGTTTTTTCAACTTTGAAAATAAAAAAACCTACTGGCCTAGACATAACCATACTTCTGAACTTCTTTTACGTCAATTTCTTTAAAAAAAGATTATTCTTTCCTCATGAATATATTACCAAATAAAGCATAATAGAAGAACGATGTATATATAAATATTTAAATACTTTTTAACAGTAAACTCTCTCCGCAACTAGTGCCTTCTAAGGAGATAAAAACTCACAGAATACATTTTTAAATTTATTAATTTTTTTATCCCCTTTCTTAAATATCTAACACTAAAGAAGTGATGGAAATGGATTGAACGCTAGGAAACAGTTGTGTTAGCGAATAGTAAAATTATAGATTTTTTAAAAATAATTTTCCAAATTAATAAAAATTGTAGAAGAATGCCCAATATTTTTGAATTCATAAGATTTTATCGATTAAGTATTTTCATTACTTTGCTCAATGAATGAAAACAACTTTTTAGTACAATTATAAATAATTTTTTGTATATCTATTATTTTTACTTATCCACATGATTCTGGCAACACCCAGGCTATGAAAGAGTTCACAATATAACATGCTCATGAATGTAAAAAATAAATATATATGATTCTGAGATGTTACAATTATGTCTAGGTACACTTAGTAAACATTAGAAATAATTTAAAAAGAAACTTGAAACTGACATACATAGAACTCCACATCAATCGATAATCAGAATTATCATTTTTGAATCTTAAATTACCTTCCTAATAATTAAGCTAGACAATGAGTATTCAACAAACCTATATAGAATAAATTATTTATTTCATTCAAATGGTCAAATTTTGTCACTATTTTTTTTTTCCGAAAAAAAAAGGAAAGAAAAGTTGATCATTTAGTGTTAATACGGCCACAAATTGATATATGAATAGACGAGTAACATTAAAATAACTTTATTCGGTTTAAAAATTAAAAAAAAAAAAAAAAAAAAAAAGAAAGTTGCTTTAATAAAAGCATATAACTTTGGTACAATGTATACAAATATATATTGTATATACTATATAAATATTTATGTATGTATATTCTATATCCACTGAGCCACACAGATATTATATTATCTACAAGTTGTCATTTAGACACTAAAAAGGAACAAAAGAAATGTGTGACATGTGCTTTATCATGAGAAAGGCATCTACCAATAGTGTGTGAATCGCGAATCGGGGGGCCAAGCGTGTTGCTTATTGCACGAGCTGCAGTCTTCTTGCCTAGGCCAGCCACTGCTGACCCCAGCGTATTCCTAGCTGATCCTCGCACGCTTTGCAGCACTTTCTCCACTGCTATTCATATGCCTTTCCATGACATATCTGTTAACAAAAAAATAATGAATGAAACTTTTTTCAAATTTAAGAATTCGTAAATACATAGGAGATAAAGGAAAATACTGCTATTGTTATTAATGCTCACACACCCGAGTATGTAATTACCAAAACAAAGCAGTAATAATTGAAATTACGGTAAGACCCCAGCCTCAACTGAAAAGGAACCGTAGGTTTGTCTATCTCTTGAGCGAACGTAGTGAGCGGAAGTCGACAGCACTAATAATTTTAAATAATATGTAATTAAAGCAGTAGTTAAGCTATTTTTAATAATTCCAATGAATATGAATGTTACAATTGAATTAAAAGGAGTTAGTTATCACAAATGGCACTTGAGAGTGCTAGTGCGATGACCTTCAGCAGCAGGCATTGATAATATGTCCCGATTGTACCAACAACTACATTGAATAAATATTGGCTAGACCCAAGGCCCAGGGTGCTTGACCTACGTCAATCAAAAAAATAAATAATAAAAAAAAGTATTAAATTGATCTTCTTCCCTTTTAGGTTTGCACCATTAACCACCATCTATATTTTTATCTTTTTAATTGAGTATTCTAAGCACGTAGATTCCAAGCAAACCCGTTATTATTTTTATGAAGAATAACTTTTTTCAACATTTGGGTTCTCACATGATCCAGCAACAATCCCTCTTTTGGTGTCTTTTTACATATGTTCATGCCAGTTACTTTTAGTAACATCAGTAATTTAAATGATATAAAATAAAAGTACATATCATTTCAAATATTAATATTTATTTATTAACCTATTCTAATGTCCAGAAATTAACAATATCTGAAAAAATCGAATTGTTTTTTCAGCACTTTCAAAACATTCATGTAAATGAAATAAAGTCATAATGAATGAGAAATATACAATGGTTAATTAGATCACATGAACAATATGTCATGTGTTTTTTTAAATTCACTGATATTACTAAAAGCAACTTGGGGGGATATATCAAAAGACCTCTATTTTGTGCTACCGCAATCCAAATCCTTCTTTGATTTTACAGCCTGCCCAACTCTTCATTTCGACGTCATTTTTTTTGAAAAAGGCTTAAGCACCAAAAATTAAAAATTTAGGTTTTAATTGATTTTGATTGATGTGGGGCATAAACACCACCTCCATCAATTCCCTCTCACGATATATCGAAAATAAAATTGGAAATGGTCTAAAAATCGATTATTGATGATGCAAGCACCAAATACTAACGACTTTCAGTCGTCACTCTGGCCTTAACCAGTGCTAGAATCCTTTAAAATATATTGTAATTATAAAAATTTTGCCAGGTTAATAAACTCCTGCTCTATATAATAAAGAATAAAATTTAAACCAAAAATATATTGTTATTTGAAGAAAAATTGTTTCATATAAAGTTTGCTAAATGGCGCTTACGCCTTTTTCAAAAAAGAACGTTGATTTATTAAATAAAGGCTTTTAAATTTCCTTCCTCAGACGTACGAGCAGAGTGACCAGACTATCTTAGCCTTCTGATCTTCACAGCTAAACCTTATTTTCCTCGTACAAGTTGTAAACTCTCCTCATTAGTAAGCCTTCATTTGCCATTCTCATATACACATTGATTTTGCAGAAGAGGCTATATGTAGCTGACAATAAAAGGAGGAAGAGGCGAGTTCCCACCAAAAAACATAGACCCATCTTTGACTTAAGTCAGGAGTTCAGTTTTGAGAGAAGATCCAGGAAGTGTCTGCCAAAGTACCGTTTCCATTCTATTATAATTATGTTGAGGCATGGTAAACTCTTCTTAACCTCGACACGTATAGATCTTATGTGAAGTCCTAGCTCTAGTAAAGCTCACTATTTTCTGAAATTAAATGGAAATTAAATGTGTCAAGCCAGGATTTGAAGAGGGTCCATTCAGCACTTGATATACTACCCGGCTACCTAGTGCCCTCGTCCTATATTATCATGATGTCACATCAGCTACATTATATAAATTACAAATAAAATTTAGTGGCCAAACTAAGAACAATGGAGATAAACAAAATTAAATATAATTATACATACTTTAACTGTGGCATATACTGCATAACATCCTTCAGCTGTATAAGAGGAAGTACTTCAGTCAAGGTTTTGCACTTATTATTTTCTCTCAAAACAGTTTTCTGTTGTCTGCAAAAAAAAAAAATAAAATAATGAAGTAAAAAAAATAAAATAATGTATTAAATAAATAGAATAAATTTTCTACTTCAACCAGTAACTTTATGGATGTAGGGAGTAAGGGAATATAGGGTATAAGATTGGGAAAAATGCAAAAATAATTTGTATTACAATTAATGGTCCAATAATAAGCCTGAAGAGGTCTTAATTCCACGTACGCCTGTATGATAATCTAATAATTGAGCATTAAGACTGCTATTGTTTAATGTATAAGTTAGGGACCAGAACTGGACAGTTCTTTTCAAATTTGATTAAAAATTCCTGAATTAAGTTTGACTTATTTCCGATGCTTTTAATTTTATTTTTATTAGATAAAATCATGAAAATAAGCATAAATATTAAATTTTTAATGCATTGTAATGTTATTTTATAAATAAGGAGTGTACAAACTACTTCTTTATCTATTACTGATTCCAAGACCCTTCACCGATGGCAGTGGTATAGGATTAATAGGTAAATAGCGATATAAAAATAATAAGTAAAAAACTTACAAGTTTCCTGAATAAAGAGTAACTTGAAGAACATTTTGAAGAACTTCTCGACATTTAGCCAAACTCACACCAGGGAAGAAGTATTCCAGTAAGTCATCAACAGTCATTAGTAATTCTGAATAAACATATGGTTTAGCGTTGATACAGGGAACCATTTTCCCATTAACTAAAGCTTTCTGCATCTAAAATACAAGACCATAGAATTTTGTTAATTGCCTTTCATAAATCTACAATAATTTGACACAAAGTGATCATCATAATGAATTAAAGATATCATTTTATTTTAAAAATAACTCTTCTCTATAATAACAACAATAAATAGATAATATATCTGACTAATCAATCCTCTTAAAAGACAATAGTCTCTGACCAGGGAAGATAGGAATGTAAATGAGAACAGATTTAGAAAAAAAAAATAAGAAAGAAATAGTTTGTTACTTTGTGGCTCAACATCCTTTAAAGAACCAGAGCCTACCAAATCAATTGCCACAAGGTTGACTACAAATTAACAAACATTTAAGCAATGCAAGGTAACATATTCCAAAATCAATCTAAATCATACTTTTATTATTATCAAAATTTATATTAAGAAACAAATAATATTGTTATTTTTATATTAGCTAACAATGGGTGAATAAATAATAATTTTGATTAAATATAGTACAGTCTCGATAATCTGGCCCAACAAAACCGTTCAAGGAAGTATGGAGGACACTTTTAAAAATTCAGTTACACAGTGAATAACAATAATTTTCACAATAAAGGTTATATTGAACCCTATACTAGCTCATTAGACAATATTATCGTTTTGAAAAAAAAATGATAGTAATTTTTATAGTTTTTTATCACAAGGATTAGTTGGGATGAAAAAGATTAATAAAAAAATCGTAATCCTATTACATCCTTTAATACCTCTAGCTCTTGTTTTAGATATTTGTTTACATTGAAAGATACTTCTGAGATCTCAGTTTATTATCAGACACCATGCCTCAGTTTATAAATGGCCGGTTGTAAGCCTCTATCTACCGAAACTCTTCAGCCATTCTCATATTACATCGAGGTGTCCATACTTCCATGAGCGATAATGCATATGGAATTGGTAGGATTACCCAAAATGCCGGATTAGTGGAGGTATATTTAAAAAACAAAATAAATTAACGTGAAAACCTCATATGATTACAAAAAAAATCAAATTTAGATTCCTTTATTGAAATAAATAATGGTAATTTGTGAAGTGAAGGATAATAAAAATCACTATTAAAGGTTTTCGTTATAATGACATCTCACTGTACTTGTACTATATGCCTACTGCACAGAACATTCACCTGCGATAAGTTAAATATGGAGCACTACAGTCACCGACAGCAGACGACAATGCACTACTTGCGAATAGTATAATAAAGCATGGTCTCCTGCTGTTACAGACATGTGGAAACATAAAAACATTTGTCCCGCTGGGGCTCTCATAGAGCCAGACTAGCAAACGGCCGGATTATCGGGACTGTACTGTAATAATGAAATAATCTTGGTTAGTACCTTCCCTCTTTAAATTAATAAAGTAATACATAAAGTTGAATAGAATTCAAGCAATTGAATTCCAAAATATGATTATTAAATTTTGGAATGAGCTACTATCAGAAATTAAATTAAGGTCTTTAAGATTAGCTGAACAAATTAAGCTGATACAACAGTAAGATTAGCTGAACAAATTAAGCTGATACAACAGCTTAAGTTTTTGCCAGAAGCAAAAATAAATGCCCTCAAGGTTGAAGTGGGATAATTCTCTGGACAGAGATCTGTGGGAGAGAAGCAAGAAATAGGAAATAATGGAAGCCACTGATATACATACAGTGATAAGATTTAAAGTAAAATAATGAGTGACCATTTTGAAGGGATCCTGTTAAGCAATAGACCTTGTTTATTAATATATATATATATATATATATATATATATATATATATATATATATATATATATATATATATATAAAACACTATAAAAGCTGCTCTGAAAGAACTAGCTTCAATTGTTTCCTGCATATTTCCCTTCACCGAATCCCACCAAAATCCAAATCTATATTTTACTAATTAAACTAGAAATAAATAATTGAAACGTAAATCTACATAAATAACTGGACTAACCTTAAAAGGAAAATGGTTACTTTGCCTGGCAGGCGTATCACTAATAGGAATTAACCTGCTCCAGCCCATATTATTTTCAACTTGTTTCTGTTGGGATTGCGAAGGAGATTGAGCTTGAGGAGCTTGTTGAGGTTGGCGTGATGTTTGGTGCGCTGGCTGCGGGGTCTGCTTGCCGTTCATAATAAGAGACCTTTGGGGTGAATGTGGTGGAGATGAGAGATCGATCACATCGCTTGAAGTGGGAAAATACCTGTTACTGCAAATAAATAAATCATTAAAAGAATAAATACTCTCAATCATATAAATCATTTATTCAGTATACCTAATAATCTGCTAATGGGATGGTAATGCGTGAATTACTAAGAATCATCAATTATGAGTAAGTTTATAAATTGTCATAGAAATCTGCAGTATTAAGCAATTTTAAAAAATAATAATACAAAAAATTATCTTAACAAACAATTTTTAATGAATGATCCAATAAAAAGAATAAAAAAATTGTTCAAATTTATTCATTACCTTGGTGTGCTACCGTTGACAGGTATCAAAGGAGGAGGAAACTTTTGACCAGTGTTGTTATTGTTATTGTGAGAGCCATACTGCAAATGAGGCGGCGGCATGAGACCATTGTTCATAAGTAACGGATTCGAATGCGACATTCCAGCAGCTGTACTGTAAGCACTATTCCTGCGAAAAAAAAAATAAAAATAAATAAATTAACATATCTCACCATTAATTCATGCAAGTTCTGTCTAAAACAACAAACATTGATAGAAATACTGTGAAACAAAGAAAAGAGGTAATAGTCCACATTGTGACCCAAATAGAAATCTAACGACCTTTCATAATTAAAAAGAAATTGACAAAATGCCAACACTTGGTATTGATTAAAAGTATAAATTTAAATGAGAAATAATCAGTGGATATTCAGATAAAAAAACTGTTTATTATACAATATGATATAAGCATTTTATCACCCGTCTGGGTAGATGTGAATTATTATAAAATATGACAATCATAAATATTTATAAATCTTATAAATAAAATTTAATAATAAATTTTTCTTCATTATAAGTTTGATTGAACCGTAGGCCGGTGGTTCTCAACTTCGTTTCCCCTCACAATGCCCAAGGAAGTCCCAATATCCATATCTTTCCAATTCTTCATGACAAGAAAGCAGAATTATAATATAATTCAGAAATAATATGTTCCAAAATGCTAAAATATTTTTTTTTTTTACAAAGGTCTGCTATTGTTGAGATTTATCAAAAGTAAATTTTTCATAATTGAAATTTTTTTATGTATATGGGTCATTCTCCAATTTCGGTGCTATTTCAGTCACAGAGCTTTATAAAAACAATCAACCATCTGAATGAGGAAGATTTTTTTTTTTTTTTAATTATCGCTTAATTATAAGCCCAACACTCTCTTCTCACATTGAGGTTCCAATAATTAATGGGCATTTACTTATAAAATATATAATGCAGGTTTTATCAATCCCTAGTCCTGTCGAAAAGCTGAGAGATTGTCTTTACAAATCTCTAGAAAAATCCCTGCCCTTTATATCAGCATTCTTTCAAGTATTGGTATAAAATGTAATTTGAATTTTGAATGGAACACACCAATCACCATACATTTTTTTCTAGTCTCACAGTTTTTGGTCACTCCCTAGTCCGTTTTTGAAATGCCTGTCATTACATCCTCACCAAGGAAAAGATGAAGGAAAGGGGATGAGGCAACAAAAGCAGGAACCAGAAAACAGATTGTCTCCTTTGTTTCATTCTTTCACCTCTTCAATTGCTTCCAGAATGTGAAAGTGAACGTGAAGTGTTTGAGTATTGGCAGTCACTCCCTAGTGTTGAACAAAATAAATACTGGTAAGACTTATTCCTGACATGTAACATACCTTCGTAGTACTTCATAATCTCTCTACATATATGATTATCTTTGTTTTGTTGTCAAGCTTGTCTGGCCAGCATAAATGAAAAATGATTGATTCGTCATTCCCTAGCCTCAATAAAAATTCCTAGATGGCTAAGGAGTGATCATGGCATACCTCTGTCTTTCAGGCAGAGGTATTAGCAATCAATGTCTGTGCCTAGTCTCTCATTGAGGAAGGCATTAGAAACAGACTAATTACAGTCCACACAGATAGCCAAGCTGCTATCGGTGCTTTAAGTGGTTATGCGACCCGGTCAAAGTTGGTGGAAGAATGCAAAGTTAATCTTAACAAACTGTCTGAAACCAACAGGCTAAGGGTTGAACGGGTTCCTGGATACTCGGAAATTCTGGGGAATGAAAAGGCTGATCATCTTGTAAGGAGAGGCTCTGAGATGAAACCTTGTACACCAGAGCCCATATGTGGCATAAGCCTTAGCTATGCCAAAAGGCGTATTAGAGTGGCTATAGGCAAAAAAATTAAGAACTACTGGGAAAACACTAGGAAACAGATATACTCCAAACTGTTTTTAGATGGACCCTGCCCCAAAAGAAGTGAGATTGTTCTGTTTATGGATAGGAGTAACCTTAGGAGAGTGACGGGACTATATACAGGACGCTGTCAACTGAACAAGCACCTCCACAACATGGGACTAACTGAGTCACCGACATGTAGACTATGTGGGATGGAGGACGAAACGGCTTTTCACATAATCTGTGGATGCGATGCTTCGACAAGGGTGCGGTACCTCCACTTTGGTTGTGACCGGATCACTGACCCTAAGCTCTGCGAGATGATGGACCCGATGAGTCTACTCAGATTTGCAAAGGCTACTGGCCTGTTTTAAACGGTTTAGGCCAGCGCAGAACAGATCTCAATAGGCCGTAGTGCATATATGCTGGAAAAAAAAAAAAAAAAAAAAAAAAGGAGTGGTCATGAAAGTAATGGAGGGACAAATGGTTAATTTTCTTTCAATATTCACTATTAAAATCGCCAACAATTTATTTTTGCTTCCTATCTTTCAAATGTAGGAAGAAGCTTCGAATTTGAGCAAGAAATAAAAAAAAATTGCACTTAAAAAACAAAATTTCTACTCGTGTTATGCATTTCTATACCGAACTAAAGAGATGGCTGATGTTTTTTAAACCTTTTTTATGTAGTCAGTCATTCCCTAGAATAAGACTTTATCAGTCATTCTATTAACAAAAAAATTGATATCATGAAAACTACGATATTAAGTTAAGTGTGAGCCTGCTTCAGAAAATTGTCAAAAAGCATTTTCTGAAGGCAATAATAATTCAAAAAATCATAACACTTGACTTTTAATTCCGAAAAAGTTTGATAATTAAATAGCACCGTATTTGGAGAATCACTCTTGTATCATGAATCTAAGGCTTAATGGAAGATCAACTAACATCAATATTTCTTACTTTTGGTAAGGAGAGATTTAAACAGGAACAAGAAACTTAGGATATAAATAATTACAAAAATGGCTTTGGTTTTGTGAACTTCCTAGAATGGGATGGGAGAGGGATACGGGGCTGAGTGCACGTTGGAGGGAATACTGTCTGCTAAGATCGCCTCGCGTGCACACATGTCTTTTGCACCAGCTGAAGATATATAATTTTTAACTAAAACTAAGTCTTTACAAGATACTAAATATTGATAGGAAGAAACTGAGAAGTTGATAAAAGTTACCTGAACATAAACTGTTCAATAAAATTTTTAAAAAATAATTAATTTGTTTTTTATTGACTAAAAAAAGTTCTAAATTGAAATTTTCAATTAAGAGACAAAATGGAATGCCAAGGCATAAAAGATAAAGAAATAAGAGACAAAATGGAATGCCAAGGCATAAAAGATAAAGAAATAACAACTTTCTACATAATCAAACTATAATACCTACCTAATATCAAAATGTATCGACATATAAATAATCTAAATATTGTAAGTTATTTTGGAAGCATCTTTTCAAAATGAGAATGAAAACAAACAGTAAAAACAGACATGCTGAGCTCAGATACCATAATATTGTGGCTTCTAACAAATTGTACAGGAAATTACAAACTTATTCATGCATGAAAACATTTTAAGTCACGGATTCCAGACCACAACATAACATAATAAATCTCAGAAACTTTTGAATTTACCTGGTCGAACCAGTATGTATATTTACTTGCGTGCATAATTACAAAATATCATTAAAAAGAATACAAATATAGTTTAAGAATGATGTTTCCTACAGTTTAGTTTAACACGTTTATTTGTAAACGCCATCCATCTTGATAGTTGTACAGATAATGTTTTAGATGTAATTTTGTAATAATATCCTTTTGAAAATAAAAAAATACCAAGCTAGATTTGGGAAAATTCATAAAAAAAGGGTTCTTCCACTTAATAATGATCTTTACTTTTACAAATTTCTGATTTTAAGAATTAAGACAAAATGTATATTTAACCTCTATACAATGGACATTGACAATCATATTGATCTCGTTAAGTAAATATGAAAAAAAAATTAACCACTAAAATAACTTAAAAATAATCTAATATTAGTTGTTGTAATTGACGTCCCTATGTACTCCAACTATGGCATTTCGTTATAAAAATTCTAATGTAAATGAGATAATTTGTTTATGACCTTAGCAATGATATTAAGATAATAATGGGCGTATGTATTATTAAGTCTACCAGAAAGTTTTGTCAGCTTTTGAATCAAAATAAAATAACACACATTCATTAAAATATACTGAACAACATAA
Organism: Rhaphigaster nebulosa; assembly: GCA_948150685.1. Lineage (NCBI taxonomy): Eukaryota > Metazoa > Arthropoda > Insecta > Hemiptera > Pentatomidae > Rhaphigaster > Rhaphigaster nebulosa. The sequence goes on from OX411312.1 coordinate 57,946,490, forward strand.
TTTCCATAGTAATTTAAGACCTCTTTCCAGCGGGATGGTAATTTGTAGGTTTCATTTATGTAAAAGTATGACTCATCTTTGAAGGAAAAAACTAAAGGCTTGGCTGATACCTACTTCATTTAGGAGTTTTTTAACTTAAAAAATAATCGGAGCTAAAGAAACGGCTTATTGAACAAATACATGTTCTGCCATAGCGGGACTCAAACCTCGGCCCATCTTTTCAACTAAAACATTTGTCGTCGAATACAGAAAAAGGGATGGGAATAAAAGATTAACCTTTATATTCTGTAGTAAAATTTTAACCTTTGGAAAAGTTGATAAGTCAGGAATTAAACATATAATCAAACCTTTCTCCTTTATTGTTAGTAATACCAATGCTTTGTAATGGCATGCTTTCATACTCAAAAGTAACACAACAATATAAATTGGACAACAAATGTTACTTTTCACCATAATGGATACCGTGCATGCAATCTCTTATGCACTACAGTAGACTCGAAATAATTATTGGGCGACAAGAATGTAAAATGAGCTGATTATCAGTAAATGAAAAAAAAGAAAAGAAAAACCCAGCAATTATTGGGAGTTTACTGTCGATTAAATTGAGACAACACGGAATTTTTAGAGGTAAAAATGACAAATAATCATAGAATACATATTCAGAAGATGTATAATAACAAACATCAGCATACAATAAACTTGATATGCAACAAAGCAAACTACAACTTAGAAAAGATTCAATACTAAACAAAGGGTTGTCTGACGAAAAGGTTTTTGTGCACTAGTAGCTTTTTTAACAGAAACTATAAAGGAATTTCTAAAACATCCAGATTTAATACATATTTTTAACTTACCAGTCATCCTTAGCATAACTGTGATAACTATGGGAAAAAGTAAAATATAAGAACTTTATCTTTAGAAAATAAAATGTCAAAAAGACTTTGCTGATAAAATGTACATACACTATTAAAAAAAAAAAAAAGTTTGTGGCAAATTCAGTCCAAATCAGTACCTTTTCCTGCTGACGATATTTCATTGTTAAAATTAAATATTCAACTGAAATCCAATCAAAGACTCTTAAATTTTTAGTTAACTGCTCTTTTGATAGAATGAATAAAATTATCTTATATTACAACAAACTAGTCCAGCCATATGGCACTTCATAGAGGACAGATAAGGAAAGCTTTTAGTGATCAATTAGAAAATTATTATTTTTACCACAGACAATGCATGACATGCTATGGAGTTAATGATGACTATGTACCCATCATTTCCTGTCAGGCACGCAAAGCCAAACCTCCCCTCCTACATTGCAATATAGTTTTTTTTTACTCTTACCTGGAGATTATTTGCTCTTGGATGTATTAATCATAAATTCATTTCATATATGAATTCTTTGTGAAACCCCCAGATAGCCTCAAGAGGAGAAAATGGAAAAAAAAAGAAAGAATTTTAAGACAGCAGCAGAGGGGTTGAAAATGGCATTTTCCCATGTTATACAACTGTTACTCATGAGAAATATGGGAAGAAACTGAATGCTTTTATAGTTTATAATGTATAAATATATATATAAATGTGTGTGTATACTCAGGTACCTCAGACGGGCTAATGTGTCCTACCTTTACCACGAGTTAAAGTGGCTCTTTCCCTTCAACCATAGGCAATATTTCCTCGGATCTTTCCTATACCAAACTATCACCACCCAGCCAGCATCCTTCCTACATCAACAGCCTCTTGCAATTTAAATCCTCGGTCCACGCACAGGAAAAAAGATTGCGCATTTCTGACCTCTATATCCCTTCCCACAGAACCAAAACATTCAAAAGCTCCTTTCTCGCCCGCTCCTCTACCCTCTGAAATTCCTGTCCTTCTAATATCCGCCATGCTTTTTCTTTATCCTCATTCAAATCCCTCCTTTTCCAACACCTTCTTTCTTTCTAAAATGATGCTCTCTAATTACGAAATTTAAATTTTAGTTTAAATTTATATAAGAAGTAAATAACACTTTTTAATGCACTAGCTTCAACTTTGCTAATCAGCACATTATGTTTGTATTTTTCATTTTCTCTTTCTTGTTTTTTTTCTTTTTTGCTCACATTAATTATTCTTTTCAAGACAAGAATTTATTTTGTTTGTTTAAAATTTTATTGAAAATGTTGTAAAGATTAATTGATCGTTATTTTGTAATCTTATGGCCAGATGCTGATTCTGTTTTATTTGTTTTATTCTGTTATTCGTAAGAGATCTAGTCCCAGAATAAAGTTCTTATTCTATCTATCTATATTTGAATTCCAGGTTTTTCTCTCCTTTACCTTATTATTTATTCTTTTGCTTCTTCTTAATCACCTTTGTCTTTAGAAACCGGCATCTTTACCGGAGATGAGAATTGCCTTTCAATCCTGAAGCTCTCCTCCCCCCAACCAACAATACTAATTTTTTTCTGTATCAAAAATATGGGGTCCTTTCGGGACCTCCGTGAAATCAGAAATGACCTCTTTTTGTTGGTTTATTTATTTTAAAAAATACATCATAATAAATTTACCAATAATTTTGTAACTAAAAAATATTATACATAATTTTTTACAAATAAAAAGATAACAAGGAAACAATTTTTCAAAAGGATAGCATTATTATTAATTAATTGTATATTAATATACTTATAAAAATCCATAACTATAATTAAACAATTTATCACAAGGATCTATAACTAAAAATGGCTAATTAATTTACCAAAATGTTTCTTATTTGAAGGATTAAATTTTTCTAGAAACAAGAGTCCGGACTCTAATTCGATAAGCACTACAAAATTTTTGTGGAGCATTGTATCCCTTTGTCTTTTCACAAACCTGGTTAGTTACAAAGAACTCAATTTGATGTTCTATTTTTTATTTTGTATACCCAAACCAACTTCTTTAATTACTAGTAGCTAGATTTAAGAAATATTAGATATTCAAATTTTAAGTAAGAAATATGCGAACAAATTAATTATTTTTATCAAAGAGCTTACAATGAGGAAAAAACAAGGCACAATTTTTATTTATTTTTGGGCAAAGAAGAAAACTAAACTTAAAAATTCATGATCAATACGCAAAAATATGTGGAAGTACTAATTTTTTAACTACCTAGTCAATAATCAAGGTTGAAAGTAGAAAAATAGAATAGAAAATAGAAATAGAAAAATAGTTTGGGGTCACAGAAGGATCTCCATTGTATTTAGGTTTCTGAGATTGATGGTACTTAGGGGAGGAGTTAAATTAAATTAAAACTAAATTAATGCATTTATGGGCCTAATGGGATTAAATTTAGTTTAACTTTATTCAGTTTTTTCAAATTTCTGCTGTTAATTCTGTTGTCGAACAACTCAACGAATGATGTATGTAATACACTAAACGTTACAATTGAGCCAGAAGTTGATGAATCAACAAAGAATGACTGTATTTAATAAAGAGCACTATATCTTGACTGTTTCTACTGACTTTTAAAATTGAAGTATGGTATCAAACAATTCCATTCCTACAAGAAGAATAGGAAGATACCAATATAAACATAATTTTCAGGATATAAAAATTTCAGGGGACCTTGTTCTAAGCATCATGAAGAAATCCAACTCGGAGAAAAAAAGATTTGAGTAAGTCCTATTCCTGACCATCAATTTTTCCGCGAGAATAAGAATGCAAAAATGTTTCAAAAGGAACCCCATTCACATATTCTCTAGATGCTTCCTTACTTTTTTTTTTTTTTTTTTTTTTTTTTTTGGGGAAGCGAAAAAAGTGTCAAGAATTAAATACAGTGTCAAGAATTAAAGATCAGGTGTCCATGCCAGTATCAACCTAAACAAAATATTTCTATTACATGATTTTCAAGTATATAATACTTGAAGGATGAATGGGATCAGAAACTTTTAAGGGATGCACGTTTCTTTCTCGACAAAGATCAAAATCACCAGTTGTTTTCTGGTGACAACACCAACAGCCCTCGCCTACATACCTCCCTCTACCAATAAGCTCTATCAATGCACCAATTCTCAAGATCGCACTTAACACAACCCTCTAATCTATGCCTTAGTCAACCCCTAGGACGCTTACACTTTGGTTTAGCACCAATTACCATTTTAGTGATTTATTGGTTATCCTTACCGACAGAAGGAACAATGCCATTCATGCCCAAGCTGGAGTTCATAAGGACAGTACATACCCGATAAATGACAAACACATTATATTTAACTTTTGATTAAATATATGTATATTGTTAAAATTATGATAGTGCCAGCGGAAAAAAAATCACAATCAGTCCGGTACAAGCTTAAATATTTTTTCAACTCAATACCACAATTGATTACCTCTGGAAGAGCCAAGAGCCCAATGAGTCCCAGAGCAACTAAAAATATCCTAAATTGTGCGAGAAGATTTCAAGCAAAAGAATCCTCTGGTGGTTTCGACATCACTGCTAGAGAAACTTCATATCTCACTTTAGTTTATTATCCAGACATCAGAATAAAAACAAGAGAAGGAAAGGTAGGGATTATTTAAAGAAATATTATAGAAAAGAAGAAACAAAATTTTCAAAACAAACTTACCTGGTTTCTTTATAAAATACATTAATTATTAAATAATAATCTAAAATGCAATAAGAAAAAAAGAAGAGAAAATACAATTTAAATAGCCAGTTTACACTAAATAACAATGAATGCAGCATATAAATACTTACGAAACAGAGTGATTTCCAGAAGTTGCTCTGGATAATGAAGAGGCCTGAACCTGAGGGACTTGCGAAGACTGAGAAGATCCAAGGCTCATAGAATTGTGGCCACTTGTCTATATAAATAAAAATACTTATAAAAATCAACAAAATTTCTATATAAAGATATTTATTCTTTATTTACAAGTTAGTCTTCACTGTTTGTAAAAACTCAAACTCATGTACAATATTCGTTTTATAAACTTATATATAAATGCAAAAATAGAATGCTTGTATTTATTTATTTTTTAGTTGTATTTTCCCCGAATAAAATAGACTATTGCACTGGGTCAAAGGTGAGGGGCGGGCTGGCGTTTTCCATCTGTTTCATAAACCCTAGAGCACAATTATGGAAGTTTTGGAGATGTTCTATATATATATATATATATATATATATATATATATATATATATATATATATATATATATATATATATATATATATATATATATATAAATGAAATTTGCGCATCTCTACAGTTCCACCAAATTATTTCATAGGGTTGAAAATTTGTATTTGAATTGAATTGGTGTTAGGGAAGTATCTTTTAGGGGTCCCAACTTGGTTCTCCCACCTTCCCAGGTTTTCCAATTTTTTAAAATATTTACGCACCTCTAAAACTCCTCCAAATTGAGTAAGGGAGCTGAAAACCTGATGAATTTGAATGGAAATTAAATTACCTAAAAAACAAAAGAAGTTTCATCAAAATCGGACCAAAATTAGCAAAGATATGGCTATATCAACTCCAGCTGAAATTCGGTATGTAGGGTTTTCTGTATCGAAGGTCAGCGGAGAGGCAGAACAATACAATAAAATTAGGGATTGATAAATTATTTGCCACTTCTATAATTTCTTTTTTATTGAAAACTAGTTTCGAGTATTAAACATTCATCTTCAGTTCTAAAAGCAAACACCAAAATTCAAAATACAGTTTGGTATTATTATACATATTAAATTAATTTATATTTAAATTAAATTTATTTATATTACATTTAATTCAATATGCATAATAATACAAAAATGTATTTTGAATTTTGGTGTTTTTAGGACTGAAGATGAATGTATAATATTCGAAACTAATTTTCATTAAAACGAAATTATAGAAGTGGCAAATAATTTATCAATCCCTAATTAGATTGATTATTATAATTAGATTGACTATCATGCATACATTAATTAAATATATTTATAACTCAAGTGCAACTATTGATTGCTGTGATTTGTTTTCCATGTTTTTTTACTTATGTTTTATATTTTTTCCCAATTATTAAAACGGGCGGCCATTGGAATGGGTCCTCATCCTCCAGCTTTTATTAAAAAAATATAAACATTGGTGAGCAAAAGTAGCACTAAATTAATTTTAATAAAATATGGATTTAAACAAAGAAGATAATTCTGAAAAGCTGCAGAAAGAAAAAGATAATATCAAGCCGTGTCAGACAAGGCAAAACAAAGAGTATAAACAACTGAATATCAATGCTGAATAATAATGAGAATATCAATGCTACTATCTTGTTTTTCTTAGATGATAGGCTAAAACTTAGACCGAAACGTTGGCACACAATAAAATAAGCTACACTTATGGACCAACTTCTTCTTAAAATTACATCTACGGTCAATAAAACTCTCACCAATATGAATATCAGAGGATTTACTGAGCTACAAAATGACTTTTCAAGAAATTACACAAACATGGAAAGATGATGAGGGGAGAAAACCTCAGTATAAATCAAATAGGGGAAGGAAAACCTCAAGCACATGCCGGTGTAATGGGGAGTCAGTGTGTAATAATCTCAGTCTGAGGCCGAAACTCGTAGAATCATGTTATTCTTTCATGATTCATCTATTTCATCTCTGTACTAATGAAAATTTTGCTTGCTTGTGTTTAACGTTTTCTAAACCATTTATCCATCCGTTTCATGACCTAAGGAAGATTATTTTCAGATTTTATTTTGCGCAAAAATGCATATTATTGACTTTTTGAACTAAACCTCACAAATCCTGTTTTTATTGCACAAAATTACACAACTGATTAATTTCATATAATTATTTTTTTTTTACTTTAAAATAAAAAAAAATTAACTAAATTAAATTTCTATTTGGAAATGAAATTATTATGTTTATATTAAATAGGCATGCATTAATTTAATTTGATTTAACTTGCAACCTAAAATGTAGAGAAATGATACTATTATTATCAAGATAGAAAATTGGAAGATTCTAATTCGCAGTAACTGAGAGATAATGGACATATTCCTATTAACAAAGGCAGTGTGGAAACAACCATAGATGAGAAGGGAGGTGGAAGGGGAACTATTGTTCGATGCACTGTGCACCGCACAGTGGACAGAACGCATCGAACAATGGACATAACTCCCAAAACTAACTTCATTAGTTTTAAGTTTGTTTATTCCAATTGGATGATTAAAGCGTGTATGGTATTAGTCAAAAGTTTTGTAAACAAGGGCCAGCATTAGCTTCTATGGGATTAGAAAGAAAGTAAAATCAATTTCATTGAAAAAAGTTTTTCAGTCTCGTAACATGGCACATTAGTTACCATGTTACCAAGGTGTATTATTTCTTTATGGATTATTATTTCTTTAACAAGTGGTAAATTTAATAATTATTTTATGATAGTATTACTAATTTACTGTAGAACCATAATTTTTCAGTTAAAAAAAATCAATTTTAATACGTACATTTTACTTTAAATACACCACCAAAGCTTTTAATTTTCTTCACATTGAAAATGATTTTTTTCAAAAAAGTAAAACCAATGTTGGGATCTATGAATAAAATTGTTAATGGTATTGCTCTGTGCAAGATTCTTTTGAAAATTCTTGCAACCTCAGTGACAGCGATTTTCTCCTTTTTTTAGGAAGACTAAAACCAATGGGGATATTTTCGAAACCTGACGAATCACTCCATCAAATGATAAAAAATGAGAAGATTATACTCTTAATAGTGGACTATTTTACATTAGGTGGATGCTCTGATAAGACTCGAACAATCATTGAAAAGCTTGGTGAGCTTTGATGTATAGATGCAAGAAAATTGTCAAAGGATTTTATCCAAATTCATCATTAAACATAAAAATTAGCTTTACATGACTTTTGTTTGGCTGGATTACATAGCTGAAAAATTGAAAGACAAATCATCTGTTCCCTCCAACAAAACTGGTGGGTAGCCAAAATAAGATTTTCGAGAATATTTCAAAATTGTATTTATTTTTTTAAATTTAAGAACTTATTTTTATATTTAATTGAGTGCACCGATCAATATATTGTGTCATAAGGTAAGTTTTACATAAGTACTTTATATCATTTTACAGGTAAATAAATTAACTTACATGACTAACTGTTGGATAGTATGGATTAACATTAGGTGGAACAACCCTAGGCATGTACGGTGAACGATTCACACTGGTATTAGCAGTAGAGGTTACCTGAAAATAATATATAATAAAGTCTAGGGTACATGTTTACATTCATACAAGGAAAACAAAAAAAAAAATAGAAAAACTTCATGCAATGCTGTACTACGGTGAAAACTAAAAATTCTCGATTAAGGCTCATCGAAATAGAAATAGATGACTTATAATTTAATTAAATTCACAATTTTGTGTTTATTAAAGTCTTTTCTAAAAACTGCAAATAGCAAAAAAAAAAAAGGCTAAAAAATAATATATACAAAACAAAATTATTAAAAAGGACACCAAAAAATACTGTATTGAAGTAGCTTATGATAATTTAAGGCGCAAAACATCTAGGTCATCAGTTCCCGATCCATGTAACAAAACTACTACAATTTAAAATAATAATAATAAATAAATGAATAAGAACTGAAATAAAAATAAATAAATAAATAATAGGATGTATTTTATCAGCTATTATATGATCATTACATTTGCTTCAATAAATTTACTTCGGTAAGAAAGGAATAGGCCGCGGAGCATATATGCTGGGAAAAAAAAAAAGATTACTTTATCAACCCAACCAGCATCGTTTCTAAGGCTATAGAAATGTTTTGCGATAATTCTATTTCATTTAATTTATAAGTTTCTTGAAGGAGTTGTTACTACTAATTATTAATGAACTTTGCTTTAAAATTAATTATATTAATGAGCTATAAGAAGTTTAGATTATTTTCTTGAGATAATTTTAATTAAACTGTTTTTTTATTTATTACTCAACTGATATGATTAACTAAAAAAAATAATTAATACTTATATTCTTATAAGAATAATTGTAACTACGTTCCCATCGACCTTACTAGAATTCATTTATTAATTAATTATGGACTCTTTTTCCAATGCAAGGTGTTCGGTAATTTATTCTGTTGTCCCTCAATAATCTAAAAATAGATTGGAAAAATAAAAAAAGCCACCAGATACATATAGTGATAAAAACTTAGGAGGCTAATTTATGAAAATATACCGCATTATACAAACAACGATGACCCTTCACTAGAATTGCTATTGGATAGAAAAAGGCAATATTTATAATAGGGTATATGCATGATTTTTGAAAATACCTTGAATAAATTATTTTAGTCTTAAAAGTTATGTCAAACATTAAATCATTCATACAATTTTTTTAATTAAATAAAAAAAAAAATTCCTTTGGGCAAGACATTTTGACTATTCAAAAGCACCATTTATGATGTCACTTTTCATCTTAACAAAGCAATTAAAATAAATGACTTTGTATTGTTTCTGGTGAAATTTGCTAAATTTGATCTAATTCTGTCATTATTAAAACCAAGGAACTAGAGTGAAAACCTTCGTAGAGGTATTGCCTTATGCCTATATGCAAGAATACAATAAAAACGACCAGATAAAGTATATTTAATCTTTGCAAAAGACTCAACAATGGGAGCAAAGTGGTGTAAAGCCTTGAGAAGAGATGAAGTATTTCCAATAACTAGTTTGTATTGTATTGAAGATCATTTTGAAGTCATTATAATGAATACGTCGCTTCCTATACAACTGAATTTACAATTTTGTTGCTTTATGTTAAAAAAAAATATCATATCCTCAAAAGGTTATGATTGGACATTTGATGAAGTTTTGTCACTTTATATTTTTTATTTGAGGGATATTTGTATGCATATCAATGTTTTTATGTGAATATAATTAGTATTTTTTTCTTGGTTTTATTTAGAAGAGGATACAGAAAATTATGTACAATACAAAATAATGAGCTGCCATGGGATTCCCATTGAGATGTATATCAAAATATTAGATATAATAGTTTTAACAACTGAAACATATGCACCTATTTACTTGATAAAATGATTCTTATTCATATACTTGACTGCATTTGTAGATAAAATTATTTTTTCTTCTCATATAGGTTATGTTTAGTTTTTCAAATTAACGCAGGAAATTATGTATTAAAAGGGCTTCAAAACTGAATTAATCATCACAAAATTATCTTGTAGCTTTTACCCCTTTAAATTCAATAGATATAAAATGTGGATTTGAACAAAGAAAAAAAAACATCATAATCCTGTCTATTCTCAGAAGATTATTAGACTGCCCCTTAACAAATCCTCTTTCAGTCATTTTAATGAATGATTTCACACAACACTTAATGAAATAAACCGTGTTATAATTCAATTTATTGCTGACCACTTAAACAAAACTCCCAACAACCATACGAAGTATTCATGCTGACATGAAATTTCATGTCACACAGCGGGCTAACCAATAGCATTGCGTTTAAATATTTTAAATTTTGTGCGTATTTATTACATGCTTGTTTGATTAAAACTTATTATTTAGCAAACATTTGGAAAGAAAAAACTATTAGGCTTTAATCAATAGCAATAAAGATTGAAAAAAAATATATTTTTTATGCATATGCCCTATTGGCATTACATTAATTAGTTTCAAAAATATGGCTGAAAATATGAATAATAAAAACTGTGGAGCATGCTGATTCAATAAAATAGAATTCAGTAATTTCTAATGCTCACTGGTGCAAACACACAATCGACAAATTATTTTAACAAGACTAACTAAATTTATAATAAAACATTTCTTTGGAATAAAAATTCATGAATAGATTTCTGTTAATTCAATATAATTTAAATGAAAATAATGGTTAAATTTTCCTTGAGGCCTTTCGAGAGAGGCACCTTGATATGCGGCCATTCACGAGTTTAGTGAATATAAAACAAAACCATGGCTCCGAAAAGAAAAAGTCAAATAGTATAATTAATGCTGTAGTTGCTAATGTTTACAAAACACTGACATTTTATAGAAAAAAAAACATTATGACAATCACTACAGAACTCTTGAAAATTTAATATAGGGCATTGAAATAATTTTATTAAAAATAAAAAATAAATTCCATAGGGCTATTAATATAATTTGTACTTACATTACTGTAGCACATCTGATTCGTAGGAACCCTCTGCTGCTGGGTAGAAACAGGCATTGGAGAGGACTGATATCGTTGAGGTGAGGCCAACATGGCAGGAGACCATCCGTTACTGACTGGGTTAGCTGCCGGCAAGCGACTAGTCTCCACAACTGGATTAGCAGGAGGTGTCGAACCATGAGGTACTTTAATCCATGATGTACTAACATTAGTTGCGACTCCACCCCTTCCTGGTTTGTTTTGAACCAAAAGATTGGAGTCGACTATTTTCGGAGGCCAGTATTCATCAAACTTTGTCCCTGGTGGAAAATAGGCTTTGATGTCGGCTAAACTAATCACCTGACAAGAATCATTAGCGAAAAGTTCACTTCTTATTCCTTGAACTTTACAACAAAATTTTAAGTAGGCAAGATCCCAAGCACCGAGAGTTGTGGATCTCTTCTTTAATGTCTCTGTTTCACCTTCGAAATAGAACAAAGGTACATATCTATCATCATTTTTAACTGTATAAGGAACGACTGAATCATTGTTTATACGAACAAAACCACACCTTGTGTTTATCGGGCTAAGGGGATTCATAAGTTTTGTATAACACAATTCAAGAAAATTATAAAATTCACTCGCGTCTTCTAACCGCACTACTAAGTCTTTTGTGGTAAACTGTTCTCTTCCAAACCTTGCCTCACAATGTTTAATATTTATTTCCGTTAAAAGCCTTGCTTCACTTTCAGTAATAAAAAAACTTCGAATACACGTACACGAATAAATATCAGCATTAAGGTAACTGAGATACTTAACAAGAAGTTTCATTTCGACCATCCGCACGGCACAATACTTTTCTTCTGCACGTTGGATATAGGGTAAGTGTTCTTCTCCAAGCATTATCCAACCAAATTTTCCTGGAAACACAATTATATATATTTATGCATACACATTTATTTACAAGTATCTCATAAGGTAGATTTCTTTATTTAAAGCGGTTACATTAATGGTATTACATAAATAGCTGGTTAGCCATGCCAAAAGCCAACAGCAGTTACGGAATATCTAATTTCCATTTCGTATAATTTTGTTAAATGCCAAAACTACTTCAAGGTAATACCATTTTTAATTTATTCTTTAAATACAATTAATAGACATAAGCAAAAGATACTTGTGGTATACTTATAAAATAAAAATAAAGGTTTGTAGGAATTATAAAAATGAGAAAGTACCTTTTTGGCTGCAAAGATCCATAGGAGCCTTCTCCTTGTCCGGAGTGGAAGATGGAGATGGTGAGGTGGGGGTATTTCTGCTATTAGGCCGTGGTGATGATGTTGTGTATCCCAAGATACCTTGGCTGGGATAGCATCTAGGCTTTGGTGGCGGGTTGGCGGCTGCAGCTGCTTGAGCCGCCATCTTGGCTTTATTCGCCTCAACCATTCTAGCAGCGAGTTCTTGAATCTCAGCTTCATCTGGCCTTTCTTCTTTAATCCGAACACCTGCAAACATTAAGATGTTGCATAATATGGATTATGAATAATGAGTCAACATGACAACCTAAAGGAATTAATATTGTACAAGGTTTATGATTAAAATTTGATTAAAAATAAAATTATGCATGGAAAAAAAAAAAATCGGTAAAACAAAAATGTAAAGTTAAAGAGAAATTGGGGCCTCTTTCTGGTATTAAACTAATGATTGAAATGAAATAGCCTTAATTTAACTAATATAGGGCTGCTTTGAAACTGTTTTTAAAAGTATACATGTACATAAAAAAAGATTAATGGTTCCTTTTTTTTTTTCTTCTTCCTTTTCTTGCACAAACCTGGAATAATAGTTGGCACTTCCCTGGGTGACTAGCCCTATTAAGAAGATTGGGAAGTGGCGTTTGTGAATTCTAACTACTTCGTTTTCCAAATATCCCTGTACCTAGCAGCTCTCCGCCAAAGGGGTCCTACCATGAATTTGAATGCATCACTCCATCTCTTCATTTGCAAGCCTCTTTCTCTTTTTAGGTTACATGATGTCCACTCCATGACTACTTTAGACCACTTATTGACTTTGTGTCGCAGGAGATGCCCAGACCATTTTCATTTATTTTTTCTTGCCTGCAGAAGTGTGCCTTTGAGGCCTGTTTATTTCTTGAGCTTGATACATCTTATTCTGTCCTTTCTCTTCACATTCATCATATTTCTTTTGATACCATTCTACTAAACCTAGATTTTGCTTATTTGGGCTTTAGTTAATAAATTAATGAATAGTATAATCTTAATCCCATACCTTCAAATTATTGTTTATTTAACTCTTAATCCTATTGAGATGGCTAAATCTTTTTGTGACGGACTATTCAAACATACCGAAGACAGAAATATCACGTTTAAAATCATCTTAAAAAGCTTAACCAGAACAAGATAATTTGTCAAAAGTAAACAAAAAAACTATCTTAGAAAGTTTGGTGTTCAAATAACTCATAACTATAATTTTTAAAATAATTTCACAAATCTGTTAAAATGATAGATTTATATAAGCACCTAATAACCATTCTTCCTCTGGAGCTACAAGGGTAATATAATATTTGTATTTAATTTTTTTTCTGGCCTCATACCATTTGGCATAATACATATTCATACTACTATTACGTGTACTTATAACTTTGCACATATTTATAAGTGTTTGGTACAAACATATATCTGTGCTCATATAGCAAAATGCTTTAAGCCACTTTTTTCCTATCACAAGAATTTTTCACATTCTGGAGTCTCATTCGCTAATTTAATTCTTTTTAATATTCTTTTTCTTTTAGTTTATGAGTGAACAATGGTTGAAAATTGAAATAAGTCTACGAAAGTCACAGAATTGCTAGCAAAATGTTCTTTACAATTTACTATCTTGAAGAGATGAAAAAGTGACTTATAACATTTTGCTATCTTACCGCAGATATCTAATACTTAATATGATATCACCTGAGTTCAGAAAAACAAAATTAAGCATACCACAGTAATATATATTAACCATCATCATGATTTTGATGAAACAACAACTAAGCTTTTCATTGAACATAAGCATAATAGGGAGAGACTACAAAACTATGTTGAGATGCTTAATCACATAGTTTACTAATCAATCTGCTAAGAACGATTAAAAAGAGTGCGGTTAGTAAAAAAAGAAAACAAAAAATTAAATATACACTGACCAATAGATGCCTTGGACATAGGGCATTGGCTATTGGTTGTAACTTTTAATGACCAAGCTTAGTCATATGGCAATTCTAAAAAGGGGATAATGCAACAAGTTCTGACAAGTCCATGGTGCATGTTTCAACTTGAGCACTCCCACCACTTGTTGCAATTAGTCTTTTTCTATACAATTCAATAATTCGAGCTGTCAGAAAGATAGGAAGTGATAACACATATTGTGCCATAGCAGTGCATTGTAGCTTCATAGGGGAAAACTTTCCTTCCACAACATGGTACTGCTCGGGCACCAAACAAATGTCTGACATCCTTAGCTTTTTTTTTTTAATAATAAGGTAAAATTACAAATAAAAATAAAAATATATAATTAACCCACTAGTAATATTTGGTTAGAAATAAAACAATTTCTTATTGGCCATTTCTTATTTACAATTTTATTCAATACAAAGATAAAACAATAATTATTTGTTGTTTGCATTAAAACATGATAAACAATAAAAGGTTTCTCTGGGATTAGTAGGAGCAGTATGCCACAATTATTTTTAATTGACTTTTTATTTTTCCGTGAATTCTTTTCTGTTTCCACCACTAACAGCCCCGTCGAAATTTTCTATTTTCCCCTATCCTTTATAGAGAATGCCATGGTCACTGATGAAGAACGCCTGATAGGCCTTAAGCAACTAATAACTGTTACTGGGTCACAATGAAGAAGAAAATATTCTACAATTTCTTCTTTGAATGTTTAATTAAATTTTGTGTTTCGTCACTAATTTATACAATATACTGCATAGCAACTACTACCACATTCTCAAAGTCTTTCGCACTGTGCCCAACAATACATAATCTCATTATAAACCGTTGCAAATACATTAAGAAACATTAGGATTGTACAGAATGCCATTTTATAATTAACTAAAATTTGTTTTTGTTGCTCTTATCCAGGTTGTTTAGACTTTATAGAGTTGTTAATTAGTGAAGCGTTGCTTAGAAAGCCATTGTGGAACCAAAAGGACTGGCTACATCATAAGAGATTTGTGTTGGATAAAATGTGGGTTGAGGTGGCCACTAAAATGAAAACAACAAGAAAGTAAATAAGAATTTATTGTTTATATTACATTGTATATGATGGCATTATAAGAAATCATCCATCCTAAATAATTTGCAACAGTACATTATTATAAATTATTTAAAATTAAATATTTAATGATAATAATTGTTGTTTAATAATTTTGTAATAATAATATCAATTTATAAATCCATAAAGGCAAAAATGAAAACTTAAAAACTATCTTAATATAATTAAAATAAAAATTGTAACTATTTCAATATTTTAAATAAAATTTCTGCTTTCGTAATTAATTCTAATTATTAAATTAACAAGCCTTTAATTAAAACATATTATTTAATTAAACAAATTATTTTACTTTTTAATTGCTATTCATATTTCTTTTAATTCAATTCAGTTTTATTTTGACGCGCAAAAATTTTGAAAGTTTCTCAAATAAATGCTGCATTATTTGCTAATCTATAGTTTTCCTTTGATCTTTGGTTGGCATTGTCGCACATAGAGCTGGAGCAAAGGTAACATTTGCTCGACATTGAAATCGAAGCATTCCTTGTCAATTATAATATTATCTTGTGACAGATAAATCTATCTTTGTCTATATAGGTTTCCATAAAATTCTGAACGTGCAATTAAGTATGCCAAGTGCATACTCAATCACACATCTTCCTCTCAACAAAGTATGTTAAACAACCGGGTTTGTTTGATGACATGAACATTAGTCTTCCATTTTTTTATTGTGTTGCATAAGATATCATATTTTTAATGTAGAATTTTCCATTAATGGGAGATTCATTATGTGGGAGAGAAAAAAACATATGCGGACAAGTGAACACAACAAAAGACAGAATAAAACTGGGACGTAATCGCCGCTCCACTATGCGGTGGCAATTCTTTGCTTGTTGCTTTCTGTGCTCTATACTGCAAATCGTTGCTTGTCGCGCTGCTCCACTAAGTATGGTGGAGTGGTGAATTCACTCATGGTGGGATCACCTGAAACTGCGTAGTTCTATTGTTTTATTAATCACCAGAAGCAAAATAAGGTTAAAGAGCCCAGATATGAATGGGAAAGTTAAAAGTAAAACATAAGTTCTTTTTTGGTCTTACGAAAAGTAGCTATATTCACATTTTTAACTAAAACATGGTGGCAACGATAAATGTAGTTATGAATAGAATGAATCTCATTGAAATATGATTATATACACTGGAACCGGGTCTGAGTGTGGAACTATTCTACGAAGGCCCTATTACCAGGTCTAAACAATGCAACTGACTAAGCATAACTTAAAAAATTCGAGCTATGACGGTTCTAGAGAATTCAGGACTTTATTTGAATTTTTTAATTTCCAAATATTATGTTCCAAACTTAAACGATTCCAGCGCATCCCTGTATGAAGTGGTGTTTAATACCTAATGAATCTTATATTAAAGGGAATCGGATCTCGTTAATTCCTAAACACTCAAGGAAAGTACTTCTTAGTAAGTTGATTATTACTAATTATTATTATTGTTTATTACAGATTGTTGGCCTGATATGTGATAACAGGCATTGATATTTTTATGGATTCTCAAGGACCATATTGTCGAACGAATAAAATCTCAGCACTAGGAACATGATGAGGTAATAAAAACAATGAGGAATGGAATGTGAATGTAGAAAGGGATGAAGAAAAGAAAGAAAAACAAATAGATGAATCATGAAAGAAAAACACGATTCTGTGAGCACCGACCTAGACTTGGCCATCCTCAGACTGAGGGTATTACTCAGTGATGTGTTATTCTGCCATTTTGTTTCTGAGGTTTTCTTTCCTCTATTTGATTTTTTACTGAAGTTTTTGGTTCTTTTCTACTTTATTCCCCTCAGTAATTTTTTGTTTTATTTAAATGAAATAACACATATATGTTGAAATTTTATTAATACATAGCCTGATTTTTATCCAAAGAAAGAACACATTTTAAATCAATTAAAGACTATAATAAAATCCATTGCTTCATTACCAAAAAGATAATAACATCCCATCTCCATGTGGTTATAATAACCACTATTATTTGGAGGTTAACTGTTAAAATAATTTTCCAAAAAAAAAAAAAAAAAAAAATTCACTGAGGGGAATAAAGTAGAAAAGACCCAAGTTTTCTCCCCCCATATCATCTTTTCATGTTTGTGTGATTTCTTGAAAAGTCATTTAGGAGCTAGGTAAATCCTCGATATTCAGTTGTTTTTATACATTCTCTTTGTTTTGCTATGTCTAATATGTTAGCTTGATATTTTCTTTACCTTTTGCCACTTTTCAGCAGCAGCATCCTCTTTATTTTGTTTTTATTAAAATTAATGTAGTGGCACTTTCGCTCAACAATTTTTCAATAATTACTGTATTGCACAACAATCTTTCAATAATTGCTCGATTGCACAACGATGTTTTTTAAAATGGAAATGGGACACCACTTCACTTTTTTTCTTAGCAATTTATTATAAGATTATATAAGTATTCAACAATCCATTATATTTGTTTTTATATTCAAAACATAATCACAAATATATATATATATATATATATATATATATATATATATATATATATATATATATATATA
Source organism: Rhaphigaster nebulosa (assembly GCA_948150685.1). Classification (NCBI taxonomy): domain Eukaryota; kingdom Metazoa; phylum Arthropoda; class Insecta; order Hemiptera; family Pentatomidae; genus Rhaphigaster; species Rhaphigaster nebulosa. Next base: position 57,964,448 of record OX411312.1, read on the forward strand.
TATATATATATATATATATATATTCAAATTTGTTGATGATAACTATACTGTTTAAAACTAAGGATAAACTCGGCAATAATTAATATGTTTTCAAGAACTATCTGGAATAATATACCCGCACGCACGCACCCATACCCTCACAGTCCTGTGCAAAAATATAAACTCAAGGAACAAAAAACTATTACAATTAGTTTAATTAGGGATTGATAAATTATTTGCCACTTCTATAATTTAGTTTTTATTTAAAACTGGTTTCGAATGTTATACATTCATCTTCAGTTCAAGGTTTAAGTAGATTATTAGTATTTTAAGTAGATTATTATCAATTAGTTTCATTTATTTTGTAATCTGAGTAACAAAAGATATTATGTATACTGAAAATGATTAGCTACAATTTTAATAAATAATTTAATAATATTGCTAGGATAAGTTACAATTGGGACAAAATAATAAAACAAATTGGTGAAAAAGTATAAACTCAAAAATCGTCTGCCTCTTTAATGAGTGAATTAATTTCAATTTCTTGATCACCTCCAACAGTCTTTTGGGAACACTTCTTACTAAATTAATTAAAGTGCTCTCTGCTTTGTTTTCTCAAGCTTGTGTGATCCTTTCTTTGAGCTCATCAATATTTTGGGTTTCTGGTTTCTGAAAGTCGTGGAATTCTCTAGCCAGGATTCCCAACAAATTTTCAATCGGTTTGAGATACGGACTAAGAGCTGGCCAATCCAAAACATTCATCCCGAAATCCTGAAACCATTGTTTTGTAGAGCGTGCAGTTTGAATCGGCGCGTTAGCCTACTGAAAAATGATTTCTTCTTCTTCCAACATTGTAATAAACGGCAAAAGGAACTCTTCTAAAACATTTTGATAACTAACTGCATTCATTTTGCCAGAAATGAATGCAATTTGAGACTTTCCCTTTTCATTAAAAGCAGCCCATAACATTACTCCGTCATCCCAGACCGATCTTTGTGACAAATTTTTTTTTTTCTTTTCTGGTCATGCAGGTTGTAATTAAAACCATCTGGACCAACAATGTTGAATTGTCTTTCATCACTGAAAATAATGCTTGACCATTTTTTGCTATCTTGAACATGTTTTTCAGCAAACTGCAGTCATGATAGGAAAACTTCCACTTCTTTTCTTTTTCCCATAATTGTCTAAGCTGCAATTTAAAAAGTTGTTGACTACTTCCTGGGAGCAGTTTAGCTCACGAGCAATTTGCCTCTGGGTCATCTCACCTCTTCTTAGGTTCATTATCCTTTGCTTCTCAATTTCAGTGAGTTGAGTTCCGCACGTCATTATTTAAAAAAAAAAAGACTAATTCACACAAAGTGAAACAGTATAAAAAACGAACAAATATACTCTATCTTTAACAGAAGGATGAAAACTGAGGTGGTATTAATTTATCAATACATCTGACAATAGAAAACAAACATTGAGTTTATACTTTTTCACAGCCTAAACAAGGTTTGTTTACAAAATCTGATGTTCATAAATTATCAAACAGATCAAAGGCCATTTAAACTTCTTGCCAATCTAATAACATAAAATTGTGCTATAAATTTATTTTTAAATTTTATAAATACTTTAATTTTATAAGTTGAGTTTATATTTTTTCCCAGGACAGTATATATACATATATATATATGAAAATTATCTTCGAAAATTGGTAATAAATATATTCAACTCTTTGATGAGTTCTATAATGAACAAAAACGGTCATTCAGAAACAGTGAAAAACATTGGTACTGTATGATAATAGTCAATGAAGATTTCACTAAATCTAAAAGTACTGTTCGGTTGTCCGGATAGTTCGTAGAGATTTTTAAAATAAGGTTTTATTTGTATTCGTTCAACTCATAATGAATCACAAAGCTTATGTTTGTTTATATATCTTTAATCCTCAATGTATTCACTATGTTTACATTCTTGATTTGTCTTTATCAAGGCTCAGTACGTCCAGTTAGTGCAAACTGAACATAAGCGACAATAAAGTCCATTTTCACCATATTATGGTTCTTTTTTTTTTAAAAAAAAGGAAAAATGCGGCATAAACTGCAAATAAGATTCGCACTGTGTATGGTGGCGATTCAGTTGCTGCCATCACTGTTTAGAAGTGATTTTCGCGGTTTAGGTCTGGTGATTTCGATATGCAAGACCCTCTCCGGGCTGGCCTGAGTTTAACGATGAATATCGAGGAAGTTGTTTCCACAGCTGCCGTTGCAAACAATCCACATATTACTGTCCATGAGATAGCAGCGGAATTAAATTCTTGGAAATCGACCATTTTTGACAATCTGGATACGCCTGTTGGTACGGTATTTAGGTTCTCCATGAGCTTAGTGAAAGAAACCTTATGGAACGAATTTCAACTTGCGATTTCTTACTGAAAAAAAAATGTGGAGGATTCCTTTTTAAAGTGAATTGTGATGCAACGAAAAATGAATCTGTACAGTAACACTGGACGGAAAAATCATGGGGACTGCCTAAAATGATAAAGGCCGGTTTGCATCCAAGGAAGATTATGCTCTCTATTTGGTGGGACTGGAAGGGGCCCATACACTTTGATCCATGAAACCAAACCATCAATACTGACGATTACTACGCCCAATTAGATCGACAGAAGGCGGCAGTTGAAAAAAAATGGCCAGAATTGACAAATAAGAAAGCCGTAATATTCCAACGTGACAATACTCGGCCTCATGTCTCTTTAAGGACTCGGCAGCACTTATTGAGCTTCAGATGGGAGGTTTTATCTGAGCCATCTTATTCACCGAACATCGCTCCTTCAGATTACTATATTTTCCGTTACCTCCAAAATTTTCTGCAAGGAAATTCTACAGTACAAAAGATGTAAAAAAGGACCTTACATTGTTCTTAAGACATAAAGACAGTAATTTTTGAAAAAGAGATTATAGACCTTTCAAATCATTGGAAAAGAGTTATCTCTAATGGGGGTAATTATATTTAATTTATATAAATCAATTTTAAACTCTTAACGAATTTTAATTTTTGCCAAAATTTTCCCATGAGCCTTCTGGTCAACCCGATAATAAAATTAAAAGCCAAAAATATAAACTGTGCAGTAATTAACAATTAATGAATTTAATATATTGAACTGCAAAAATAAATACAGATGCCATAGTCAAATAGATAGATATCATATGTTTGCTAAGAGTTGAATGATTTTTATAACTGTTAAGGGCATATTTACAAAAAAAAAAAAAAAATATCGTGAAAGGAAGAGAGCGATTAGTTCAATTATTCCAAAACTTCAAATTATTTTAATTTTATAAGTCATTTTAGTAATTGGGTAAATTAATAATCATGCAAAGATAAAAGTTCATTAGTTATTTATATGGGTACACAGAATTGTTATTGTTATAAAAAATTGCGAATTTATAAAATATTTCAAACAGTTTCCATAGTTTGAAATTATGTTTTTATACAAATAGTTCTTATTATCTATTTTATTATAACATTTTCATTTGTACTGATAAAAAAAGATTGATAATAGATAAGATTTAAATAATATTTCTACCAGGCAGGCCATTTCGTTAGGGGAGAACAGAGCACAGAGAGCTGACTTGACTGCATCGAAAATGGGATAACTGTAATACATGATTATATGTATATGTGTGTATATATATATGGTCCAAGGTAATAAGTTGGTAAGTCGAAAAATGGACCTCCTGCGTTATGTATATTCAGATAAACTCTCAAGCCTTCTTCACAAAGAACAGGCATTGGAGATGATCACAATACCTGTGATCATCAGATAGTGCAGGAGAACCATTTTTCAACTTGCCAACTTATTATCTGTGACCATAGATATATTCTCTGATAAATACTTAGTTTCATTAGTGATTTCAATGGGATCTTTAATTTGATAAAATCAGGATTTCCTTCCATAAATTAACATGTTTATCAAAGATGCAGTTTACATGGAGAAAAAAATCAGGTGGATGTACTTCCATCTTAGCTTATAAGAAGAGAAATGTTTAAACTGTTTCTAGAAAATGCCTCACCAATAATGAGAATTTAATTAAATAAAAATATTGTTACTTACAGAATCGATAGTAGATAATGAATGCAAAGGAGCTTACCTGAAACTGAACAAAAAAAATTGTTGTAAATATCACTTGAATAGGAAAGTATTCATTTCAATGTATTAAAAGTAGTCATTGTTAGCAACTACGAAAACTGAAAAACACAAATAATGGTGAAAAAACTCCAATATAATTAGAAGGTAATAAAAGAAAATTTGTATGAAAAAACCAATTTAATAACAAGATATTTTACAAATAGGAGAAAACAATTTAACTTCCCCTAAGCTGCCTTACATGGTCAATATTATTGATCATCTGAGGGGTATATGGTAACAATAATATTTACACATGCGATATATATACTACGTTCAATAATATTGCTTCAATAATATTTATCGTATGAGGGGGGCTTTAGATGTGTGAAACTAAAGTACATTGGGGAAAGGTAAAGAAAAATTTTTACAACATTTACAGTATCTATGGCAAACAAGATAATAACAATGGAAAATGAACATTGGACAATAAACTCTTTATCTGTTAACTATAATAATTTGAATGATAAATTTTTATGATTATTTTCAATGGCTTTTTTGATTTTGGGAAAAGAAAAAATAGTAAATTTAATTTTCTTCTACAACTAATCTTTTTAATTTAAATAATAATAAATAAATAAGATTATCATAATTAGTTTTAAGTAAAAACTTGTTCTCATATAAATATAACTTATAAGCGTTTTATTTTTAAATTTATGTAAGTATGCTGTGCTAAGATGTTTCTGAATGTAGAATACACAAATATTTTTCAAATGCTTAGTTTTCATTTTTTTTTTAATAGAGAAACAATCAAAGTAGGAGTTCAATTGACATTTTTATTAATAAATTGTTTTTATATGAGTAATAGTAAGTGAAGTAGATTAGTGAATTAAAAAAAATAAAATTAAAAAAATTCCAATGTTTTTTTTGTTTGCGCTTAAGGTGAATGCAAAGGTAAAATTTAACAAACTAATAAAAATAAAAACTAGTAAAATCAGAGTAGTGACAAACTGCTCTGAAAAACAAAGTTGTTCCATCAAGAGAAGAGGATGAAACAAAGCCCGAGTGGTGTGAGTAGGATAAAGAGTAGAAAAGAAGTATGAACAATAACTATTAAAAACATTCATAACTAGATTGTAGTCAAGTTCAAATAACAGTCATCAAGTTTTTAAGGGATTCTCATAAGGACCATATCATCAAATGAATAAAATCTTCAGACTTAGGAATATGATGGGGGTAATAAGAAATATGAGAAATGGATTGTTGAGATAGAAAGAGATGAAGAAAAGAAAGAAAAACAGAATAGACGAATCATGAAAGAAAAACATGATTCTGTGTAATTCGGCTGAGCCTTGGTCTTCCTCAGACTGAGGATATTAATCAGTGACCTGCTATTATGTCGGTTTGTTTCTGAGATTTTCCTTCCCCTATTTAGGTTTACCCTCTATCCATATCATCTTTCCAAGTTAGTGTACCTTCAAACATCAAGGTAAGTCCTCTGATACTCAGCTTTTTGTACACTTCTCTTTGTTTTACTTTCTATGACACTTTCTATTTTTACTTTCTATGGTTAGGTATTTTCTTTTCCTCCTGAGCTGCATCATCTCTGTTTTTATTAATTTCTTATTTAAATTAATTAAGTGGCACTGTCGCTAAACAGTGTTTCAATTTGATAATTTCTAGATGGTAGAGGGCATGTTCTAAGAAAGGTTTAATTCAATGCTTGGTTCCAGGTTTATGAAGTTGTCATGACGACACACAAGCAAGTTGGACACCTTTTCTCAAAGCAATTTATCAATATCACTACTATACATAAGTAGTGTACTATAGATCTCTTTTCCAGCTCTCAGGAGCGACGAATCCCAATTTCGATTCACAAATTTTTACTTCAACTTTAATAAAAGTCATTGAAAAAAAATAGGAGGTTTCGTTACTGGGACGGTGTTATGTCGGCGGATCGGGGTTTTTCGACGTGGGGATAAAGACCCAGAGGAAGATCCATCGGAAAGTACTGGCCCAGGTGTTTAAAAGCCATAAAATATACCAACCCTTAAACCTATGGGTTCGACGCTAACTTCCGTGACGTAGTCATGACAACTCCATACCCGAGCCAAGCAATCAGCTGATTGTCAATTTTTATTTTGATAGGTATCACTACTATATATTATTACGGTAGTATAGATCCCTTTTCCGGCTCTCAGGAGCGATGGATTTTGAGGAGTGAGATATGAAAAGAAAGAGAATTTCACGGAGATGTGACGAATTCCAATTTTGTTTCTTAAAATCTTATAAGGGCTTAAATAAGTGATGAAAAAACTGGAAGGTTTCAAAACTTTGACGACTGAGAGTCGGCGGACCGAGACGGGATAGGTTGGGTTTTAAAGATTTTGACGCGGACATCAAGACTATATCATCGATATATATATATATATATATATATATATATATATATATATATATATATATATATATATATATATATACATATAACATCAAGACTCCTGTGGAGCGTATTGGTCCAGCGTTTTAAAGCTTAAAAACCTACCGTTTTTAAGATAACGTACGATATAAGTCCGCACGGGCCCTATGCCATCTTGTGTACGTGCCGTTGTCATGGCAACTTTATATCAATTTGAGTCTGTTTACAAAATCTTTTAATGAGCTTAATATATTGTTTCCCATGTTCAACCCTAAAGGACACTGTCAAATATGAATACTACATATAGAAAATGTTATAGCTAGATAGATTGCCTAACTCTTAAATAGAAAAGAGGAGATTTCCAGTGGGGTAAGCTAATTATTTATTAAGTATGAGCTGTAACTTCAACAAAGTCGTTACAAACTATGTAGCTTCCCTAAATGTGCGTGTTAAATAAAATTTGTTAATAAGAGTAAATATGTTTTCCTAATATCGCTTATACTTCTAATGTATTAGGATCTAATGCGAGAGTTCTCGCCTGGGTATACTAGTAATCAATAAATAACGTTGAAAAAACAAATAAATATATTGTCGGCGTTTAAGCAAAAATTACTAAGTACAAAATTGTAAAAAATTCGCAGTTCATTTCTTCACTTAGAAAACGTTCAATGCCTTATTTGGCTGCTTCGTTTAATCCAGGGATGTTTTCCTTACTTATTTTTTATTTTTTCACGAGGCAGAAATCGTGATCATATAAAATTCCCTAATTGGACTTACCATTTTTGCTCGAACCCCGACAATATATCTGTACCTCAGGAGTAAACTATCCTAGGTAATATTTTCAAACTTTTACAGGATAGTAAAAAGAAGTTTCAGACCAGTGGTGCCAGAATGGAGTTTTCCCCTAGATTTAGGATTTTATTCACCCTCTGGACTATTTTTTACTTTTGTAATTATTTATTCTTATCTTATACTAGGGGATAATTTTAGTTGCACTAATAAAAAAATAAGAATTGAATATTGAGGGTTAAAGTTGGTTTTAGAGGAAAAATACGTGGCTGGTATGGCAACACTGTATTGCTTCTTTTGGATAGTGGTCAACCTTTATATTTGAAGTATTGCTTATTTTATAACCTTATGAGGTTATTTATAATACTTATAATCCGAAAAATGGCAAGAATAATGTAAATACGATATATCAAATTCAGCAAAATTTGACTTAACGACAGTTTACCTCCGACATACAGTTATTACTTGCAAAAGATTTCAAGAACCACGTCTTCTAAATTAAATTGATTGAAACGTAACAATAAATTTATTATTGACGAATGTTTTCTTTTAGTTAAGTAGCTCCATGCCACGCTGCAACTCTCGATAAGAGGTTACGGACTGATATTTCGATGTCTATCAAACTTAATCTTCCCATTTATCATAATTTTAGAACATTGTTGTCTACAATGACCGAGACCAAAATAAGAACGACAATCTACAATATGGCTGCAGTCTTTGAAAGAACAAAGTTTAATTGAATTAAAATGGATTGTGTATACGAGTGGAAAGATATCAGATAATATGTTAGATTTTAATAACAGTTATTATAAGAAGTTAAACACATTTGCTAAATTTTCTTTAATAACAGTTATTATAAGAAGTTAAACACATTTGCTGAATTTTCTATTTCACATAGATCAATAAAAATATCTAGAATTCACTGATTTTGTTTATTACTTATCTTGATTTCCAACTTCCTAATTATTGTTATTCGTAGTTATTTTGCTTAATAATCCGAATAAGGACATGGGATCGTGATTAACGTCAGTCGAAAACATAAAAAATGTGTTTATTTCTATTTTTATCAGCCAGGAAAAAAGAATGTGGAGAGGACTACAGCTGACGAACGATTTCCTTCTTTAAAAGCCATTTAAAATAAACTAAGCGTCGAAATACAACGATAGCAGGTTGGACTTATCTCGAATGCTGATGTATTGGTTAGTTCAGGCACCGCCGCCATATGTTGTAATTTAAAACTTCAAGATCCAGAAGAAAGCAGTAACTCGTCGTCGGAAACGTTCCGGAAATCCATTTCATGAATTCCGTGAATTCCGGAATCAATTCATTTTATTGTTTCATACAATACAATACAACCCCGTATTGCCAAAAAGCAAGATAGGATGAAAAAAAAAGAAGCAAAAGTGTGCTGAATCGATCGATGGTAGGAACACGATATTGAATTAAACTGAGTGAACTCATGAATCTAGATGACTTTTTTTGTGGGGGAAGGGTGATACTCATTGAAATCTTATGGCAAAGCTCAAGGTGCGTTCACACCTTAGACAAACCTAGGCAAATCAAACGTGTAAAGGGTTTTGCTTGGCTTCTCTGCGTTTGAGAGCCCGATCCGATTCTTGCGGGAAGCCGCGCATAAGCGCATCCACACATTGGAATATGTATATAAATTATATCTGTTTATTTTATATTTTTAATTGTTTCTTTAAAAAATAGAAATAGTTTAAAACGAAATTAACAACAAAAATTTGAAATAGCCAGAACAGTAGCTCGTGGATAGGTTAGTTTGCTAAGCTTCTGAAACCCCCTTGCCGTTTGCTTTGCCTTGGGACTATCCCATGTTCCAAGTCATCCCCAAGAGTTGGAAGCTATAATGGGTTACACCCACTATTTTCTTCTACTTTATTATTTAGGTTTTGAGTTTCCAAAAGACTTAAAAGTTAATTCTGTAGTAAAAAAAATTTCTATAATTAAGGACGACTCATCTTATAACAAGGCATATATATATATATATATATATATATATATATATATATATATATATATCGGCTCTATAATGTAGTTTCGCTTATTAATATCGAGTTTTTTCAAGTTTGATAAGCAAAAATAGTCGTTTTATGAGCAACATTTATGTTAAAAATATCCCCAACTCTGCATCAATGTATATCCAAATTTAACACTTATTAAAAAGTTTTTGTAGTCAACTTGCTTCCACGATTATTAAGTTGTCATCACAACAACACGTACGCAAGTAGGCATAGGGCCTCTGCGGTGGGTGGCACTTGCGTTATCTCGGACACTACGATGAATTCTAAAGCTTTAAAACGACGATAGGCCCGGGAACGAAAAGGGTAGTCCAGTCGAATATCTTAAAAACCAACGACGGAGTTTTGAAACCTCCAACATTTTTCAAAGTTGTGGTAAGAATTTAAGAATCGAAATTGGAATTCGACACTTCTTCATGAAATTCCATTTCTTTTGGCACATCGTTTATCAAAATCCATCGCTCTTGAGAGCCGAAAAAGGGATCGATACTGCGCAATGAATACGTAGTGATAGATCGTGCAGACAACGTAAAACAAGAGTGGTCAAGGGACTGAAAACCATTTAAATGTTAATGACAATCAATTTTAAGCCACTTCCTTTAAACTTCAAAGAATAGTGAGAAGAGAGAACCCCTTGCTGATGTATTACTGATAAAATGGTGGCTAAACACTGTTGCGAGAAAAATATCGGCAAACAAAAATGTCCGATTACATATTTTCAATTATTAGAATGCTAAGAATTTACAAACTATATACATATTTTTACATTTACTTTCCATCAGCATTGCATACCTATGTAAATATTTAAATTTGTTTACACATTATTTTAATAAATGTCATTAAAATCAATTTTTTCTTTACTGACAATATCATCTCTTATCCGGAATAGCTCTAGCCACATTATTCCGGACAAACGGAATTCTAGCTAAATCTTACATCTCTTTCCCAAGCAAGTTTATAATTAATTTATCATTATATTTTAAGTGGCTCATGCTTTTGATATCAGACAAATAATGAAGATTGGCACAGACATATCTTTCCATATTTTTTGTTTTAAATTCGAGCAACTAGTTCGCCATACTCAATATCCTGGACGGATATAAATATATCCAGATGATAATTTTTTTTTTTTTTGGCACGCTCAGAAGACCCGAAATTCACATTTAAAAATTGTTTTATGAAATACTATAATTTTTTTTAGTGCCATGAGAAATTGAGAGAATAATCCTATTCTCCGAGGACAATCGAGCATTTTTTTATATTTGTATAATCTATATTAAATATCATTAACTGAACAGATTGATATTAATATAATAAATTTTGTTTTAAAAATTTTGTAAATAAAATTCATCGTAGATAAAACTAAGATTAACAAAAAAAAAATCATAAATTTAATAGAACTACTGATGGGCGATTTTCAGGAAAAGGGCAATTTTGGTATGTTGATTTGACGTAGAGGTGTCGGTTTTTTTATTTATAACTGTAAAAAAAAATGCCACCGTTGCAAGGGGTTTTAAGTTTATTACTGATTTATTTTTATTTTTTTATTTGTGTAATCTATATTAAATATCATTAACAGAACAGATTGATATTAATAAAGTAAATTTTGTTTTCATTATTTAAATGAACAGGCTGAAAAAATGTATAAAAAACAAACAAAAAATATTTAAAAAATTCCGCTGTTGCAAAGGATTTTAGGTTTTAAGTTTATCAGTGATTTTTTTAAAATATTTTTTTTATTTGTATAATCTATATTAAATATCATTAACTGAACAGATTGATATTAATGAAGTAAATTTTGTTTTCATTATTTAAATGACCAGGCTGACAAAATGTATAAAAACAAACAAAAAAATATTTAAAAAATTTCGCTGTTGCAAGGGATTTTAGGTTTTAAGTTTATCAGTGACTTTTTTTAAATATTTTTTTATTTGTATAATCTATATTAAATATCATTAACTGAACAGATTGATATTATTGAAGTAAATTTTGTTTTCATTATTTAAATGAACAGCCTAACAAAATTTATAAAAAACAAACAAAAATTAATAAAAAATAAAAATTTATAGTTAATGAAACCTGGGTAAATTTTTCCATTGAAGCCCGGCAGTTTGTTTGTCGGTTTTCTCTAGGAATAATTTGGTCGCCCTGCTACGAAGGAGCAGAATATCCTTTTGTCTGAAGCGTTATTACCGCATGTAATGTTTAACAATGTAGAATAGAAGTTTGTTATATTATTTAACAAAAAAAAAAAGGAAACGCACACTTTACTTCGTTCTCAATTGATAGTTCTCAAACTAGGAGCTACGGAGAACCAGCGCGGGGCAGTATTTAAAAGGGGGAGACAATATAAACAAAAACCAACCGAATAGAGAGGCGGGAACACCCCGAGGGAAGGTTAGACACAAACCCAGACGTTGCTGAGTGGACCAGTTCCCGCCTGCACAGACTGTACTATCAACCGGCAACAGAAAAAATAGCTGAGAGTGGGGGAGTACGGCGCTTCACTTCCCTCCGCCTAGGGCAGAGGCTCGGCTGCCACGGCCACCGCGATATTTACACCAGGGTTTATTTGAAGATTTTATCATTATGTCAGACAGAAAATTAATCGGATGCCTACAAATAGTCCGATAAAATTCATCGCATATAAAACCAGGATTAACAAAAAAAAAAAAAAAAAGATAAATTTAATAGAACTGCTGATGGGTGATTTTCAGGAAAAGGACAATTTTGATGTATTAGGCATAGGTGTCGGTTTCTTTACTTTTAACTGTAAAAAAAAAAAAAAAATTCCGCTGTCGCAAAGTGTTTTCGTTTTAAGTTTATTAGTAATTTTTTTCCAGATAGTCTGATAATTTAGGATTTAAAGCTAGGTTGAGTTAGGATATTAAAAAAAAAAAAGAAAAAAAAAAGCATCTTTAGCGCTCTTCCAACCACCAAACGTACTTCTCCATTCGATTCAGTATGACAAAGTACGTAAAGTATGATGATCATTAAAATTAATATAGGGGTTTAATTTAGTTAGATATACATTTCATTTATTTACTTTGTCTTTAAATAGGTTATGATTAAGCTCTGTTGTTTCTATTACTTATTGTCCTTAATTGAAATACATTGCAATATTTCACAATAAAATATGCTTAAGAAACAAACCGGTTATAGGCTTTTCCGGTTATTTTAAATGAAATAATTTCTCATCAAAACAATTTTCGATGACGTCACAAATAACAGTTACAGGAATTGTTGCAAATAACTGGCTATTGGCAAGAAGTTTGATTCAAGTAAATCACACATTGATCTTCAAGAAATAACCTAAAAATCCATTACGCGAGTAAACAAATAACTAAACTAAAACCCTAGAAATAACTGATTATCAGAAAAAAAACTTGATAATACTTGGCGTGCCTTACAAAATCACTTATATGAGTCGGTGAGAATTTAGTGATTTCAACTTTCCATTTTTTCGAAAAAAGGAATGTTATGCAAATTTCCTCATTAAAGAATACGTAAGCAGGAGGAAATGGAATATGTTTCAATTTTAGACAACAATGCTTTAGAGTTTGACAAAATAAGTTGTGCAAGTTTTAATGTTTATTTAATGACTTGTTCCAACTGGATCAAATCAATTACGCAACTTTCATTCTTAACCACGATAAAAAGTCTGTGAGAATCTTAATAGTTTAAGCCGAGTTTTAATTTTAATAAAATTAATGTTTAATTAATTTTCTTTTTAAGCATTATCCAAGTGAGATAAAATGGAATAATGGCTCTAATTCCAGCCACTAAAGCTTTATAAAATTATGCAAGTTTATTTGTTAGCCATTGTTTCAAGTTCGGCAATTTCAAGTAATTTTTTTTAAGCTGCAGAGCTATAATTAAATTATCAGAAATTTTTTCATGTTTCAAAATCGGTTTTTAAAGGATACAAAAAAAAATTAAAAATTAATTATAGAATCTAGCATTAAATTATCAGAAATCCTCTCACGTTCTAAGTTCAGTTATGCCAAGGGATTGTAAAGAAGACTACAGAGCAGGTTGAATTTTCAGCACTTTTTCATATTTTAATTACAGTAATTTGGAGGATTTTTTCAAGGCCACACAGGGACTCCCTTTTAAACGGATGAATTTCGCCTCTTGTAATTTTTTATTTTTATTTTTCAGTAATAAACTGACAGAATTGGGAATGAAACAGAGAAAGAAAATGAGTAATAATAAACCAAAAAGAAATATGTTATCTTCAAAACCGCTATTGCGTTACTGGTGAATGTGAAATAAGCAATGGAAATTTAGTTGTAAATGTAGACCGTATAACGGTGTGACTTCGCCAAGAAAGCAAGTATAAGCACTAGGAGGTAGGCATGTGGGTAAAAGCTAGGATGTTTATCTTGTATTTTTTGCTCAATAGGCTTTTTTCTCCGTTTTTTACGTAATTTATTTTCTCCGATATTTAGATTAAAATATCTGATGTGGACAACACACGTCTTCCTTGTACGCCTATTAAACTATAAATCGATGGCTCAAAAAGTGATCCTGAATTTTGTTACTAGTTTCCGAAGATCGCAGTATCTCAAAAACAACACTCGGCCTCGCGACATCCATCTATTGACACACACACACACACACAAATAGGGAGGAAAACCAGTATTATACACTAAATTTTAACACTTAAAACAAGTAATAAAAATGTTTAATTGGATTGGAAACCAAATTGCGTTTGTAATCGTTATTACCGAAACATATGATTTATGTATTTAACTTAAATATAATTTTTGATGTAAGCTTATTATGACCTTCAAGTAAAGTACCGTTTTCGGCTCACCAATTTTAGCCAAAATATAGTAAATACATTCACATCAATATAAAAGTCCTATTTACCAAATTTGAGATGTTTTACATTATATTTTAATATAATTTTTGATGAAAGTCTAATATGACCTTCAAGTAAAGTACCGCTTCCGGTTTTCCATTTTAGACCAAAATCTAGTATGTTATTTAAATCAATATATAAGTTATAAATACCAAATTTGAGAAGTTTTGCAAAGTATTTTAATATAATTTTTGATGGAAATCAATTATGACCTTCAAGTAAAGTATCACTTCCGGTGATTAATCAGTGACCAAAAAGGGAGGTTCACAACAATCCTAAATACAAAATTTCAACTTTCTACGGCTAACCGTTTTTGAGTTATGCGAAATACGAACGAACGTACGTACGTACAGACGCCACGACGAAACTAGTCAAAATGGATTCAGGGATGGTCAAAATGGATATTTCCGTTGAAATCTGAAAACCGAAAATTTTCGCGATTACAATACTTCCTTTACTTCGTACAAGGAAGTAAAAAGAAAAGAAAAATATTTTAACCGGTAGTGTAAAAAAAACCACAACGAAAAACCGGTTATCGCTTATAACCGAACGGTTATTGACATCCGTAGTATCAGGTAGATAACTTCAGAACTGTATGTCCTGGATCTCTAGGATTTTTTTTTCTCAAATAATTTTCTATATATATTCAGGTGTTCAGATCGACCATTATAGGTGATTTATATTATTTAAGGGCTAGTTCTTTATCATTAACATGAAACAAGTTCGTAACATGGATGTTTCCATTACAGATTTCAGATTTCAAAACATAATTCTTGACTTCAAAATATACAATAAGTTAGAAAAGATTTCATTTCCAGTTAATAAGCTACTGGAGTGATAATAATGAAGGTTAATCCATTTATTACAAGCAAATTTCGTTTATATATGAGCCCCATAAACTTATACAATATGTCTGTACTTCCTGTGGCTGACTTTAGGGTGTCATTTTGTTGTGGCCGTCCTGATGTCTTGCAATAACCTTTCTTTCATGATCTCCAGGTCTCAGGTTACATCCAGCATTACAAGGGAGAGAGAACGTCATGGAGGTTGGAGGATATTTTACAAAAACTTCCATCCCATGCTGCAATGCTTCACTTATTCTAACTTAAATTCAATTTCCCCTTCTATTGCCATTTCATTCTATCGTTTGGATTGAACAAGAGCGTAGTAACTTTTTTTTTCATTAAGCATTTTAAATACAAATTATGAGACATCAAAGTCTGAATTGTCCGTACAGAGGCTCAATTGCTGTCTGGTCCATGGAACTGACAACTAAGATGGAAACTGATTATATACTTATATAGTAATATTAAAACATTTGAAATCCTTTTTTAAGTAAATTTTTGTTAAGTATTTTCTTTAATCTTGTTTGCAAAGGTTTATTATTTATAATTATTATAAAAAGCTATCTAAAAAAAATATGGCTTATTAAATATTTAAGAAGGGACTACTTGATAATAAATTAAGCAATTCATTATTCTCACGAGGAATGACACGTTTCGAAACCTCCGTAAAAAAAAATCTTAGGGAGTATCGTGAACAGACCTGGTTCGTAGCTACAAAAACAACAAAACTATGATGTAAGTTATTTAAAACAAAATTTAAAATGTAAATTAATTAAAATACATTCAGCTGATAAAGGTAGATTACCAAACACAGTCCCAATTCATTATATTTTATTTCATTGTGAGAAGCTTCTCACAATGAAATAAAATAAAATGAATTGAGACTGTGTTCGGTAATCTACCTTTATCAATTATAAAACAGTCTACCTACAGTTTCGAATAATACATTCAGCTTTTAAAAGTATCCGTTTTTTCTTTTTTCTTTCTAAGCATACCGAAATAAGATCTTTGGCTACCACTAGACTGCTAAACTTCTGCCTTTCTGGAAATGTTTTCCAAATTACACGGATATCTGTGGTCTATTTATTTCTCCCATCTACTTTGTGGTTTCCACGTGGTCTCTTGCCAACTACCGCGGCGTTCAAGTATTGTATTGAGGCCCTGATGGATTGCTTCGAGCTACATGGCCAACCTGCCTTGACCTCCTTGCCTCCATTTCGATAGACCCTGGCTGACTCAACAACTCATAATTATTAAAAACTAAGTAAAAGTCTTATGATTGGTCGAATTGTAAAAATGACAGAATTGTTTACGCTTAACAATATACATATATCATAAACAGGAGGGAAATGGAGAGGCGGTGGAGAATAGTCGATTCTCTAAGGTGTAGAAGACGCAAAACCAAAATTGAGCAAAATTTGTTTCAACAGCTAAGTCGAACCAGCAACATACGCAAAGTCGTTAACTGTCATACAAAAACGTAAATTAGGAATTCACATACACAGCAGAGTAAGTTATGGGTAAAGATATGATTCGAGCTAGCGCTTATTAACCAAACAATTTGCAAAAATAGGTTAGAATATATATATATATATATATATATAGCGCTTATTAACCAAACAATTTGCAAAAATAGGTTAGTATATATATATATATATATATATATATATATAAACAACAATTTGCAAAAATAAGTTAGAAACTGCAAAATGATCAATAAAGAACTAGCTACTGTGCCTCGAGGTTTCACCCATTTGTTGCAGACATTTTCAAGGAACAGGATCAAAATGACAATGAAGTTTCACGTTTCCACACTTTCGTATTATTAATTACTCTCCCAATTTATTTTCAAATTAACGTTTTCATACAACAATTTCATACTCATTAAAATGTTTGTGGAGTCAACAATCCATGGATATGAAGTAGTCAAGACAATGACACGTTCGAAAGTTGGCAAAGATCGGCACTTAACATTTTAGGGCTTTAACCAGGTCTTGATTTTCACGTCGAAATCTTTAGAACTCGAATCCGATCCGCCAGAGTTTTGAAACAACCTACATCTTTCAATAACTTTTATTAAAGTTGTAGTAAGTATTTAAGAATGGAAATATGGTTTCGTCCCTTCTCCGTGAAATTTCCTTTCTTTTGATACCTCGTTTGTCAAAATCCATCGCTTCTAAGAGCCGGAAATGGGATCTATAGTACTGAATTAATATATAGTAGTGATAGGAAAATAGGTTCTGAACCAGCCACCGATTAGGTTTGACTAAATCACTGCGATCAAATATACATTCTTCAACTATATAGGTTGAAGCAGAACAATTGGTTTCTAAAACATTTTATTTTAAGCACAAGTACCATCCAAACAATATCTAGTAACAAAGTTCATGAACAATTACGAGACAAGCTAAACAACTAGCATGGTTTCGCAGACTGGGATGATCTTAAATTAAAACGCTTATATTTAGCAGACAGAAAAAGGTCCAAAAAACAAGACGCGTTAGAAGTAAATACATATCCGCTGTACAAGTGTGAACAGAATTAAAACTGAAAAGTGAATTAGATATATACCTGTCCAATCTCTCAAGCAGGGACGTCATTATGGGAGGAGTAAAATAGGAAATGCCACCTACCCCCTTCCTTTTCCAATAATTTGAAAGCTCAAAAAGTTGGGAATTTAGCTTCAAAATGCTAAATTTTGAAATAAAACATATTATTCCAAGAGTTACTAGGAATAAAAAACCAATACCATCGTCTTTTAGGTTAAGAAATTGTGAATTTATTGATATAATGTTGTGTTTAAATAGAAAGTTATTGTTGTTTAATGTCAATATTTTAATTAGATTAATTAAATTCGAATATTTCAAAATATAGTTAGGAAAATCAAAATATTTAATTGAGTTGGAAAATCCAGTAAATTGTGGGGAGTATTTTAGACTTTGCCTCTCTCCTCCCCTCCCCAATAAACTGTAGTAGCAACGTGCCTGCTCTCATGTTACGTCCAGCGCATTTGTTCGCAATCGATCAGAAGGTTTGTATTGGTTCATCCAATTTGGCAGAAAAGTCACTGTAATTAATTGTATGTTATTGTACGCTAATTGGACCCAGGAGGAGTTTACTTGGACACAAACGAAAATATCTGGTGCGTCTGATCACACGACTTTCCTAACAACCATTTTGGGTTATGGTCAAAAATAAAAACTTCTATATCTTCGCTAGTTTTAATAAGATTAAGAATTTTATTTTTAATGTGTAGCTTTGTAGACATTTGAATTATCTTTCAAATGAAAATTAAGATTGTTCCGGGAAATGTACATTTATAGTCTTAAGAAAACTTAACAATGTTGAACCGGTTTCCAAAGGAAAAAACAAAGAATACTTTATTAAACATGTGTATAAGGTTTAATACGCTATATCTTTGCTAATATTAGCCCGATTTTTGTTTTGATGGTAATTTAATTTGATTTCGAATAGACATAGAAAAACCCTACATTAAAAAAAAAAAAAAAAAATATCGGTCCACTCGTTTAAGAGATACTCAATTGACAGACAACAGACCAATGGCTGAAAATATGTTTTTCCCACTAAAGGGCTATGAAACGCATAGATCCGTTGAAAGCTGCACATCGAAATTTTTATCCGATTACAATAGTTGCCTTAGGAAAATAAAAATGTCACACCTAGGTCTCTTGTCATGATAATATAGACATGATTCACAATCTCTCCAACAGGTAGTAGCACTTAGCTAGGTTCCTGAGGCACTTTACCACGTTCCCGCAAAATTTTCAGGTTTGGGTCAAGTGACCCATCAGATTATGCAGGATGAGAAATAGTCTTACATACTATGCTTCAAGGAAAGTGCTAAACCACGGAATATTTTAAAAAAATACAAATTGCTCAATAACTATATTCGCAAAGAAACAGACGCAGTTTGATAAAGGAATAGAAAACTCATCTGCATTTGGCATTATACGAGTACACAACGCACGAGTAACGATCTCTCAGGCCATGCCATCATACTATGATGCAAAATCACTCCTATCTTGTTTGGAATGCATCAACTTTCTCAATTTTTAGTTCTCAATATCCTAATTTTGATGAAGAATTCGAACGTAATAATTAGAAACTATAACAGCAGCATAGTTACGCAGATCCAAGTTAGAAATAAAACGGAACACTCCCAAAATGATAAAAAGATCATTCGTGTCGGCCAAGATTTCATCACGGCGAGTGACGGGGCTAGAGCGAGATGATACAAGCTCCTTCACTTAATTGAAATAGCAAGAATTGTACCCGGAGCATGTCATTTCAGACCCGATTCGTAACCTCATTCTCCCTATATAAGACACTATCGCATCCGTTCTCATAAATAAATGGATACAACTTACAAAATACAACGAAGACCTAACTTATCTGACAGATAGCATATTGAGCTCAGTGAATAGAGAATCATAAAACCACCAATATCAAATATAGGTAAGGTGATGTGAGCTAAGTGCGTAGTTGTCCCCTTAAATCCAAACCCTCATCTGGTAAGAGCTGTCCTTTGCGAAGAATCAAGCCTAAACACTGATGTATCAAAAATCAGCCACGAAAGTTGGCTAAGATGAAGTATAACAAGTAATTAAAATATTACTTCCAACATGTTGATAAAGTTGTGTTTCAAATTTTGCTGTACAGTTTGTACCGGTGTTTATCTACCAGTAGGCCATTTTTTTTTTTTTTTTTTTTGCCGTATGTAAAACCTATAGAAGCCGTTCTTCAAAATACTTTCTGATTTACATTTCTCCTTGACAGATCTCTACTTTTTTTTTTTTTTTTTTTTTTTTAAGCACTGATCCGCAATCACCCTGCAAAACATGATAGCACCGGCAAGTGCAGACCTCTGTTCTGTAACAAGTGCGCGTGGTGTATACTAGCCCTTACTATCATGTTTTGTCTAGGCAACTTCGGACTAGCGAATTAAATTTTTTTTATCTTTTTCAATAAATTTATTCATTTATATTCCACATCCCACTTTAATAACTCAACGAAGATTGTAAAATCTGAATCTCATACATGCTTTAATTTTTTTCGGTGATTACACCAGTATAATAATCCTTCAGAAACCAAACTATTACGCACTTGCCACAAAACCGCTCCTGCTTAAATATTGTCTTCCAGATACCTTGTACGTACTTACCCCTTAAGGCCGAGGCAAGTGCGTACGTACTAAGTACTACTCAGTTAAATTATCAATCTCATTAAAATGGAGGTGGTTTTAAAATAGGCTTGAATGTAATATTTCGACATAATGTTTTAAGGAACTTTTTTTAAAACAAGAGAAAAATCTAGCTTTAAAAATTAAAAATTTAGTCCTGTTAAGTCGAGCTTTATAATATTTAGTGCGCATTTGCCCCACACAACCCTACATTTAAAAAAAAAAAAGTCTTGAGATATCAATACAATGCATCTGAAACGATCGAATAACTTCCGTTCTATTCAAAATCCATTTGTAATTGTAGTACCCAAATATTCATATTTATTGGCATCTACTAGTTCAATGTCACATTTATAAACCAATTAAGCTCTGAATAATTAACTCACTTCAATGTTCCATCTGTATATCCATTAGTAGTATTAATGGTTAATGACAGTTTAGCACAAGCTTAACATGTGTTAAATCAATTATACCCTAATCCAATCAAATATGCCATGAGTTATATTAACTTTTTATAATAGAAAACGAAAAAATGATAATTTATACTAACTGATCCAAAAGTGTATAACGTTTTGACTCTTTGACACGAAGAACTAAGAACTGATACGTAGGACTTAGGGAGACTAAACATTTGAGGCATTTGGTCGTATAACATGGAAATTAATAAAATAATTTTTTTGTACAATGTTAAAATGTTTTAACTTAATACCAAAATAAATCTTTGACAAAATAAAACATATTTCCTACAGATTCTTTCAACAACCGGTAAGGAATCCGGTATTGCCAAAAACTTCAATTGGCATAAAATGTTAGATAACATGTTTTACGATCGAGTACCTTGATTCCATCAATTACACGATGCCCATTCAATCTAGGGGTAGACGGAATAAATTTATAGTCATAGAGAATAAGTTATGTCGAAAAATGGTCCTCCCGAGTTATATGAATTGATATCTCCCAATCCTTCTGCAAACAGTGAAGAAAGTGGTAACTGAAGAGTGGAGGGAGGGAGGGGGTCAGAGGTGTACAGGCACTTGCTAATAAGTTAAGAATTTTTTTTCTCTATAAAACGGTAGATAGAAGAAAAAGTTCAAAAACTTCAACTAAACTTTTTGTAGCCAAGAGTTTTAAACTTTTGATCAAATTTTAACACAAAAATCGTGTAAATACGTTTTAGAGAGGATATTCTTTAAAACAAATGCCCAAGGGAATAAAGAATATACCTTGACCCACCGCCCGACTGGAGAGTATGGATGGACGCCTCCCTACTATGGTTCATGCACCTTCTAATGAAGGATGCAACGCACGCTTATGGATGTTGCCTCACCTTGAAAGAGAAGAAAAGCCTTCTCCATCAGCATAATTTAAGATAGCAAACATATCATCTAATTTTTTTTTTTTTTTTTTTTTAAATATTTCAATTTGATTTTCATATTTTCAATCGTGTGACCTAATTTTTGGAATTGCTTAGTTTTATTAATGAATCAGAAGCATTATTTGCAAAATAAAATCTTAAAAAACACAAATCTAGAGTTCAGAAAAGTAAAAAGGACGAGGGATATAGAAATTATCCCCAAAAGGAAAGTTTAAAGAAAATGTAAAGCTCTTTTGGTCCAAGGAATTTTCACATTCGTAAGTTATAAGTGGTGGCGACGATATGTTCCTCCATAATGTTTTATATAATTATATCCTCAATTATCTTATAGTTAAATCTGTACATAATTTCTCATACTGAAGCGTTGCTATATATGTTTTGTTTTTTTAACTTTTTTTATTCTCTGTAATGAGAGAGGTTTCGGAATCCCTGGCGTAGCGAGAGGAAGGTCCGGACCTAAGTCCTCCCAAATTACAAAATACTGTTACTAATTCTTTTCTGTAAATATAAATTGTATTTTATAAATAATATACTTAGGCATAGAAAATATTACATAAGAGAGATAGCTCCCTTACACCCACGGTTGGAATGGATTTCTTTAAAGTAGATTCTTGGATGGAAGCCTTCTCCCCGAAATGAAATTCTGGCTACGCTACTGTTCGGAATCATCTTTAAAAGTAGGCAATACATAACTCAGAAGGACCATTTTTCGACTTACCAATTTGCTGCCTGTGACCATAGAAATTTAACATAAGATAGACCAGATGCAAGCGTAAACATTCTCCCACGAATAATTTGTTCGTTTTTTTACTTTATAGAAATTCACGCATAATTAATATAATTCGAGTAATTATATCTCGACGGTGAAAATCTACTTGCAAAATTGTAGGACTTATTAACTAACGGAATTCTTAATAAGTTAATTAGAACTGAACTAACAAATAAACGTTCGAGTGGTAAACCGAAACGTATGATGCAAGTATGTGGGCAATAATAAAATTGTTAGTGGAATCGGCTTCGAACCTTGGGGTGTTATTATTTTTATAAATTTGCACCTACCAAATGATCGATGTTGTGGAAACTAAAGAGAGAATGATAAAAAAAGAAAACAAAATGTTTTTCATAATAAAATTCATTCCAACATGTTATTTAACAGACAGCGACCATTTTCTTAGGACATCCTATCGCTCAAATTCATATCCAATTCCGGTCATTTTTATCAACTTATGATAGAGCTCTCTAGTAACGTTGCTGACGAAATGTTTATGAAAACCAGCATGAATTACAGCGGAAGTAGAGGCTTGATCACTGAAACGAACCAAGGAAACACGTGTTCGATTCTACGGTCGCTATAAAATTTCACTGGTGCTGATAGGTCTGGCATATCCTTTATCTAGCATTGTAAGTAAAAATGAGTAGCCATTTTAATAAAGAGGTGGCATTAAATGAAGAATTCTAGTGTACCGCTATTTGTTCTGTTTCAGATTACAGATTTGGCAGAACGGTAGTATAGTACAGTTATTTCAAGCCTCTCTCCTGAAGAATTCGGTCTTCTCCAGTTCTGCATTACGGAGGTCCGCATATCATATCATGGAGTGTTTCGAAACTAGTAACTAATGAAAAAAAAAACGGTCTTGATACGTTATATCGCCTAAACGGAAGTTCTCTGCATAATCGACGATATCGCCCAATTCCTCCCTTTTTTTTCAATTCGTGAACCTAAGTTAGTAAGTTAATTAAAACAAAAAAATGAAAGTATATCTCCCTCGTCGGAAGAACTTCCGGTAAACATCTTTTGTGAGAACAAGCAAATATATTTTCTGTAATACAATACTGTATAGTTTCTGTACGTACACTATGGCACAGTGCTACCGTGCAGTGCATACTGCGAATAGCTGTGTGAACACCCTCTGGTACGGTGTAGAGCTGTAACTCAGGTATGGCTACTGGGCCCTACCATTTACCGGATACCGTCTTCTGTGTGACCAGCCTTTAGACATGGTTCATCACAACTCACAATTTCAACGAAAACCTAAGAAAATGAAACATTATATACCATCAGACAAAGCCGAAAGTTGAAAAATATCTCTGAGATGTTTGAGATGAGAAGAGGCTTTCTATGTAACATAGAAATGTAATATATATAGAAATAGCGAATCTTGGTTGTTGATACGAGGCATTTCTGCGTGATATGAGCCTTCTGTGGCTACGTACGTTTCATGAAATGCATCTTCTTGATGACTTTAGCGAGTGATTTCAAATATATAGAAGCTGGTCTAAAAAACTGATAGAAGCTCTTCGATAAAGAGACCTACTTTACTAAATCAGCCATTGAGACCAACTCCAACTTGAAGACTCGAGTAAGTAACGAAATTGCGAATAAAACAAAGATGAAATATACTGTTTTTTTTCACTAATAGCGTTGTGCCTTCGCAGTTCAGCGTTCATATAATAAAGAACCGGAATCTGCTAATTCCTGTTTCAGGAAGAGATCGAAAAAGTATTTGAGAAGAGAGCGAAAAGATAGGTTTTACACATAGGCAAACGATGGAAAAAATCTGCTTTAACTAGATTTTATTACTTTTTTAATCACAATACGTAATGCTTAGGCAAGCATCTTAAGGACGAATCTTGCAGGTAGAGCTTCGGCCGGGAAGGTACGCTCAAGAATGATACCCCTTCCCCCACTACATAACTTCAGACAGCAGCCTTGTCAAATATACAATCTTGATTTTTTTTAAAAACATTTTCATTCGTTTTACATTCTTTCAATCGTGTGGACTAATTCGTAAGTTGATATTTCAATAACAAAAGGTTATAGTTAGACATGCGCACAAAAACATTTTACCTTGTGTTGTTTACCTATAAAATAGTTTGGTATAGGACCTCAAAACAAAAATCTATGAGACGTAATTTCGTTTTAACTGATAAATATTTTTGTTGACGCGTTTTACCGGAAAACACACGATGTGTTTACAGTTAAAGGATGTCCAACCGTACCAAGCTCTATGATTTCGGGAAGAAAATTAAGATCATAGGATCCCACTATGGCGCTCTGGAAACTTTTGAGTACGTCATCAAGACCTGCACCGCTATTGAGGCAATAATGGCTAAACTACTGAGAGAAACCGGACTCTAGTCATCATAGATATTTTTCAGAGATCAATAAGGACAACTACCCAAACTACGAAGTCAATACAAACGAGAAGGCAGTAGACAAGCACATATCAAACTCGTTTAAAATAGAAAAAATAAAATAAAGATGAAGTGGCCTTCCTAGGCCAAGAAGGAAACGGGAAAAAAAAAAAAAAAATCAAATTGAAGATTATTTCCAAGGAGAGCGGTAAAGGAAAATGGCCGAAATAGGATTTGTTTTACACACTGTAGAACTAGTTTTTTTTTTTAAGATTAGGCGACTCCAACTGAAAATATTGAAAGTGAAAAAACGAAAATATGCTGACGCGAAAACGAATTTTAATTAAATATTACGGAGCAAAAGTTAATAACTCTGTAGAAAATCAACTCCCACGGTCATCTTGAAATTCTGACTTATACAACTTTTACCTCCTTCGAAGGATTTATCGGTTGAGGTGACATGCGCATTGGTACTTCTGCCGAAACCCGTTTAGCCAAGAGGCCGGGCAGGATGAAAAATAATGATAAAACAAAAATAAGTATTAGAATATTGATGCCAGTGAGTGGAGTGGAATTATCTGGGTTGCCTTTGGTTCCAGCTAGTCCGCATAAACGAGATTTTACGGTAAGTATACCTTTTACAATTTGAAAAAAAGGGGGAATGATTTGTATCAATCCTTGACTTCAGTTGACGTACGAATGATGGTATAGATGTATCAATCCCTAATTAAATCCTCGACTTAGCCTAGTTCCTAAAAGCACTATTCTTATTATCTTAAAATTATTACTGCTGCATATGCCTAAAATATAACACTGAAATAGATTATAATGTAAAGGATTGCAATGATTAAAGCAACCATATTACTAAATCCATTCTAGAAGCAATTAAAGTTACTTTCTGAAACTGTTATCAATATAATCCCCTTCCATGAAAGCTTCTATTGCTCCCATTCCAGGAAAACTCCCGTTTCTTTCTTTTCCCATTTTTATCATTCATTAAATTATATCGGCAATATCCGGATGTAATAGAAGCTTTTATTAGATTTTGTCACAAAATTTTCAAACACAATTCATTCGCTTCGAATAATCTTCTTTTTCCTTACTCGTTTTTCTGAGTTTAATGGTAACTGAATATTTTAAACATAGGCGTGCCAACGTTGCAAAGGTACCTGCTACTGTCTCAGAAATATTATATTATTTCCCCTATAAAACAGCAGATAGATACAAAGTTTAAAAACTTCAACTAAAACTTTTTTTGAAGCACAAGAGCGTTAAATTTTTACTTCAATTTTAATACAAAAATTGTCAAAATACGTTTTAGACAGCATATTCTTTAACGAAATTTTCGGGGAGTAATGATTATCTCCAAACCCCCGCCCAACTAGAAAGTATGGAGAGATCCCCCGGAACTATGATCTCTAACAAAGGATGCTGCGAATGATGATTTTAACTGACGTGGGATTACTGATCCAGGTGGACAAATACTTAATTTAGACACTGAAGTAACAAAATTATGCATTTTCTGTAAATTTCGATCAGTCATAACATAACGGTTCATAACCTATGAAGAAGAATCGGTCAGGAGTCCCTGTCATTTTAAGCTCACGATAAAAAAAGAACAAAATACTTCAAATTAAACAACATCTAAATACGCACAATTCCAATCAACTTAATTAATCTATCGGATTAATTAAAAGCTCTTTCATACCTTCTTCATAAAAATTGATACCCCTAGAATTTATTAATTTTAAAAAGGGCAATTCCAAAAGCAATATTGCGTAGCGTAGAATAATACGGCACAAAGAGGAATCGATGGAGAATTTAGGCAGCTTAACAACGCGCCTTGTAGTATGACCAGCATCCGGAAAATATAATTGATGTAACATAACTGCGACAATTTATGTGGACGTACATAATTGCAAGGGTGGATAAAGAATGATCTATTTTTTGTTTTATCTGATGTGTTATATATTTGGATGTTTATGGTTACTAGTGAGGAAAGCCACGATTGTAGGCTCGGCAGTCTGGTCGTTCGAATGACATGTTCTTCCAAATAGTCAGGAAATAGAGAAGACAAATACTCAAATTTCAAACATTTCTTTAGAATATTTCATTGCGAGGAAGTGTTAACAGCCGTCCAAAAATATGACTGCTGATTAAGAAACCGTTGAGTCCATGTATTAGCAGTTCGAAATACCTTAAGTGCCTATATGTACAAAAATCCATGCATTATTACGACCGAAAATTATGTGAATTGAAGTGTCGCAAAACCCTGAAATGAAAACATTTTATGATGCTGTTAATGACAACGAGCTCGCCTCCCGAAGATCCGAATAAATAATAGCCTCATAACATAAAATATCGAAAACAGAAAGCCTATGCCACAGTTAATACTAGTGCCTCTACACCAGTGGTTCCCAACCAACGGTCCGAGAGAGCCACCTGCTTATTCACCATTCCTCAGGTTAGAGTGATCTTTGAAAAGTTTTAACAGGTAAATGCATAATACAAGTGGCTTGAAATACACTCATAACCTGATCCGTTAGTCGGAGGGTGGGGAATGGCCCGAAAATGGTTTAATTTCTGGCCTAATAGTTCGCACACTTCTACGGTTGGGAAATATTGCTCTACGCAGGGCAAATACAGAAATTGGGATTTAGTCGACACGCGTTGAATTCCACATACACCATTGACAATTCAGAGCCTTTCTTAAACAAAAACTTCAACGTTGAGTTAATTCGATTTCCATTCTTACTAATTATCTCCTGTTAAAATTTAACGGATATGCTTCAAGACCCTAAAACGATTGAAATTATCAGAGAACTTTGTCTTAGCATAAATGAATCGAAACTAAGAAATATCACGATACGATTCGCAAGAAATAGACACAAACCAGGTAAGAAGCGGGGCGGAGATTGGAGAGTGAAGTGAGTATTTGGGGGAACCCATTGGTTCAAAAAGTATTCAGAATCAAGTCACAGCTCGATTAAAAAATTAATGTTAATTACTAAAGTAGAAAGCTTATAAAAAAACATAATGTTAGTAGTGGAAGTTATAGTTATTAAAAAATAATAATTATGGCATTGAATGAAAGTGGAAAGGTTTCAATTTATAAGTTTTGTGGTTTCCCAAGGTCTATTTCGAAATACGAGAATTATCGTGTAGGAGTTCTGGTCCATTGTATACTTTTAAAATTGAAACAGCCGCAGTCAGGGCTCACAACTACAATCCTTCCCATCAGCTACTAATTATGTTTGTTGCAGAGGACATTTTTGCAAAAACATTACACAGAAACTTCAAAAAATCATCAATCAATCAACTTTTTATTCCTTGATCCCTTTGTCTAGGGTGAGCATAGGATAATCAAGTAAATTAATTTAGAACTGATTTCTCAAAGGGCTAAAATATTTCATAATATCAAACTATATCATAGAAAAATAAGGACCATATAATAATTTAAAATATTTTGAATAACAGTCACTAAACTAACGGATTCGGATATTACCAACAGCTTCCAAACGCCACTAACGAAAACTACCTAACTTCGGGCAGGTAAACCTTGAACAACCCGGGCAAGCAAGCGGCAAAAAATTGATTAAATGGCCTGAGGTCGTTATCTAATCTCGTTCTCCAATATTATCGCAGTTACGTTATGAAAATACAAGACACCAAAAAAAAAAAAAAACCTTAGGACCCATTTTTTTTTTAATTTAAAGCTTTTAAGTTGAGGCAATGGATCATAAGTATGATCAGTTGACATTCGCATGATGGTATAGAAGGATCAATCTAATTAGGGATTAATAAATTATTTGCCATTTCTATAATTTATTAATCCCTAATTAGATCGTAATAATGGATAAGGATCTTGTTAAAATCTTCATTGAGCACAAGGTTTTTATTAATAAGATTTCATTTTACAAATATGCTTCTGATACGTTAATAAAACTAAACAATTCCAAAAATGAGATATTTCACAATCGTAATTTTAATGTGGCGATAACGATATGTATACCTAAACAACCTAAGGAAGAATCTTTCAGTGCGCATGCGCCTAACAGAAACATTTAGTTACTGAAATAACAATCAACTTACGAATTGGTTCACACGATTGAAAGAGTGTAATACAAATCAAAGCATTAAAAAAAAAAAAAATAATATATGTGGTATATTTGATGAGCTATTCCAAATTATGCAGATGAGTTTTTTTTTCTCCTTTAAGGTCTGGCTAAACCCATAGGCGTATGCCTTAGTAGTAGATGCACGAACCATAGTACCAATGAGAATCTTTCCATACTACTCAGTTGGGGGGAGGTCCAGGGCTATTCTTTACTTCCTTGGAAAATTGTTTTATGGATATGCTCTTTAAAACGTATTTGAAACGTTTTTTGTGTAAAAATTAAACCAACAATTTAACACTCTTGTGCTAAAAAAAATAAAATATTGTCTTATTAGCAGGTACCTGTGCACCTTTGGCACCCCTCTCCTCCTCCCCGTGCGCCTAGGCTACACCAAAACCGGACATGACGACTTGAGTCCTGTAGCGAACCCGTATCATGTATTTAATAGGAGACCGAAGTCGATTCCAGACTCGGTATCGTCGTCTTCTATTAAATACACGTTACTGGTTCGCTAAAGCCAGTAGCCGCATAACCTCTCGGCCTTTACTCCGTCCATAACTTCTCCCTCCCTTAAGTTTGCCTATATCTTGCTTGGCATACCGACAAAACAAATAAAACCGGTTGCCAGAACGATGGCAATTGTGTATAGGCGAGCCATGTGGTTTCCCAAAACCAAGTCATTTTTTTTTATGGTAGGTGATTAGTTGCTTCCGGCCATTATTCAAGTAACCGGTCAGCTTGAAAACAAAAACAATCAGATTCTATACAGGCCATCCTTACAAAAATAGGAAATACATTGTTATGATCAATTCCCTCCCTAATTTCATAAATGCATTTTCTGATAGTTTACAAGAGCAATCATGTCAGAGAGAGCCTGTTGCCTACAGTAATATGATCGATAACCTCCAGTCAGAAACCGATGCCAATTTGGTTCCAGCTCTATAATAGACTGGTAACCTATCCTTCCTGCCCTAACCAGAGTGCATATATGAGCGTGAAACCCAAGAAACAATAGTCAATATAACATAAAATGTACAAAAAGAAGAAACAACTGTGAATCTCCAAACAGATAACATGAAAACATATTTACAATTCATATTTTATGTTTTATATTTTATTTATGTTTTATATTTTATGTCAAGACAGTGGATATGCTACGAGAGGTAGTTATTAATTTATATTAATTTGAAAGTAGTAAAATAAAAATGTACATGAAGAAACTAAGTATATATTTATGGTCACAGGAAATAAGTTTATAAGTCGAAAGATGGTCCTCCTGAGTTATGTTTATTGTGGTCATCTCTCAAGCCTTCTGCAAACTTAGAAGTTGGTAACTCACAGCTCTAAATATTTCTGAGGTATACAGGAGAGTGAGTTACCACTTTCTTCACTGTGGGAGATAACAATAAACATGATTCAGGAGGACCATTTTTCGACTTACCAACTTATTCCCTATGACTATATATATATTGATTTTTTTAAATATTACACAAATAAAATGAGTGTAGCCATTGTTTTTTATTAACTGGAATGGAAACTTTATTTGACGACGCATCAAAACCAAACACAAGATTGATTAAAGGCTGGTTTTGATAATTCACAATATGCACTTGCATTTAATCCCAGTTTCTGGTTTGACCAGAGAGATGAATGTAATAATTTCATACATGTAACACTAATGACATTTATATTCCTGAAATTAAGATTTTCATAAATATTAATAAAAATTATTTTTTTAAAAATTAGTAGATGCACATCAGAAAACTTTCATTCATTTAATAGTTTGAGTCAAATTATATTTTCTCAGCATAATAAAGAAATTGATAAGATAACATTGCAGCATTTTTACACAATTCCTAACACCCATTTTAAAATTATAGAGGAGGGATGATAGCACCCCAACAAGAAGAAAAAATAGTTAAATTAACTCTTAAAATTCTATCTTTAATAATCAAAACAGAAATGAATCAGAAAAAAAAAAAGTCAGGAAGTACAGAAAATTTTACTTAATCTGTTTTCAGTTTTCATGCACAATATGATACAAATAAAATAATTTACTGACATAAGTTTCTATCTTTGACTAACTAAAGTTTTAACTAATATAAAATTCATCATGCATATATCAAAATAGTGCCTGTCCTCTTCTGAATGAGAATAAAATATCAAAGAAAAAGAAGTACACAATATGAAACAAATCTACAATAAAATATGTAAAGATGATTACAATTGGTTAAGACTCTAGTACAACAGTAAACAAAAAATATTTATCACAATATATTAGAAGCACAAATGGCACAGCAAGACAAATAACTTTCGGTTAATAGAATTATAGGAAAACTTAAATGAAAAATGAAAACATCTGCTAGATGACATGGATCTGACGAAATTTATAAGCAATGAGTAATTAAGTGATTAGAATGCTAAAACTTGATGATTATTAAGTAAGCACAATAGAGCACCAAAGTCTAAATGGCTAAATAAAGTCTAATCATAAACAATTCAATTAACAAAATATCAAGGAAAATGAAATACAAAAGGCTGATAAACAAAAGTTATACTAAAAAGTGATAACTTAACATAGGACCATTTAGAATAAATTTAATAAAGTAAATTTAATGAAATTAATTTTGTAATATGGTAAAAATATTAAACATGAAATGAATTTTACTTTCACTGATACTGATAGTCTAAAAAATAAAACCACACTAAACTTGACTGAAAAACAGGTTGACTAGTTAATTTGTGCAGAACAGAAAATTTATTTATGCCTTAGTTTCTTTCAACATACTAAAAGAAAAAGAAATAACATTATCATCATGAATATCTTCATTAACATCATGCTTTACAAAACAATCTCAATAAAACCAAAAGTCATCTCACATACACGCCATAGGCAGCTGTGAAAACAGAGCATACATGACGGTATTTCGTTTGATTCGATAAACAGGTCTAGCAATTGTATATTTTACATAAAAAATAGACAAAATTAAACCGAGCCAATATTAGAGCTCGATTTCATTTACAAAAATTATTTTAATTGAAACAAAAGTAGTATGTATACATGTGTTGTAAATACTTAAAGTACCATTATCAAATATGGCTTTTTACGATGGACAAGTGGGTCATTGCAATATGGGATGATTTCAATTTATCAAGGCTTAAGCATTTCTGAAATATTATATATGAAATGCTACATCAACAGATAAGATTTTTTTTTTAAATGTTTATAGAAATAGACAGAATAATTTGTCATTAAATTTCATTGGATGTTTGGTCAAAAATTAACACAACTTGAGCATAAAAAAACAAAACAATCAGTGAAATCAGTTTCAGGCTCAGTAAAAGTACATTCTAAACAAGCAGTTCTCTGCTTAAGTATATTTCTATATACTTCCATAAACAAAATTAATTATGAGAAACGAGCTTTTTCATTAAACTCCACCTCTAAGATTCTGAATATCTCAATTTTTAAAAATGTTGATACCAAAACATACCCCAATATAAAATGGTTTAAAATCACCTATGATAGCACATACATTGTACTTATTCAAAACTTATAAAAATTAATACTATAAAGTCAAACTGGCATTAAATTATAGTATGATCACACAGAAAAACATTATTATCAACAAACCACTAATGAGCATAATGTTGAGAAACTATTTATTACGGTTAAAAGAACGGAAATCATACAATTCAAACTGGTACACATGAATTAAAGTCAATATTGGAAAGCATAAAACAAAATCGTTCATATTCTTTGTACATTAGTCAATATCATCACTTATTTGAGTATTTCCATTGAGTAATTGCAATGAAGCAATTAAATTAAAGAATAATCAGGCTGAAATAACATTACAATCAAATTAACTGCTAATAAGCATAACGTTGAGGAACTGTTTATAACCAGTTTAAAGGAGCGGAAAGCATACAAGTCAAACTGGCATTTTCAGATTAATGTTAAAATTGTTAAACATAAAACAAATTGTTCATGTTCTTTATACCTTAAACAATAGCAATACCGCTACTGACCCGCTCGGATAGATGCGGAGTGTTATAACAAAAATAAAAAGTCAACAGCATCATTCATTTGATTCTTGCAATAAAGTAAATATAATTATAATATATTCACACTGAAATAATATTATAATGAACTAACTTCCAATAAGCACAATGTTGAGTCACTATTTAAAACCAGTTTTAAGGAGTGCATAAATCAATAATTACTAATATCAAATAAAACTATAAATCTGCTATACTAGCTCGATCAAAACTAGAGAAAAATTAAAATAAACTTTTGAAAATTTTACTTTAATTAAAAAGAAAAACAATGCTTATTTTAACCCTATTACAAGCCAGAAAGGAAATACATATTGATGGAAAATCAATAAATTATAGACAAAAAATCATTGAGGGACTAGTAAGTAATAATAAGTGTCATATAATCAGAAGTCATACAGGTTATATTGATAGCATTTTGATACACTAACATTTTAACCAATAATTAAATAAAGCAAATAGAGAATAACTAAATAAAATGAAAATATGTTAACCTAAGGGCTGTACACAGGCAAGAAATAAACAAAAATAAATATTTTTCTAAAAGCATTAGAAAGGAAAGAAAAGCAGCCAAAACATAAAATCAATATGATACCAAAAGGAGCCTTATAACACAATATTATGCAATTAAACAATCATAAAATCAAACTAAGCCTTTAATATCAAGCACTACTAATAACTAACCTCTAAATTATAATGCATCCTTAACTATTTGGCAAATGATCAGAAAGCTCAGTGGATAAAACAAGTAGTTAATAAAAAAATTATGATTACCTATTAATTAATTGAGTAATGTAAACAATTAACCTGTAGAATAAAATGTCATTTCCAATTTAATGAGATAATCTACAAAAAGAATTGAAAATTCCACAAAATATAAAAATCCATAGTTTATTATTAAACTTTTTTTGTTTATGCATACAATAATAAATTCAAAAAGGTTATTCTTATGAATAAAGAGTCTTTCCACCTAAATGAGACCATAAGTAACAACAGACCATATTTACATACTTTGAATTGTGGACTCGAACGGACTAAATATATTGTGTGATAAAGTAAAAATAAGAACTTCTACCACAATATCAATGATAATGGTATTTTTGAATTTTAACTAATGAGAAGTTGAAACTATTTAAAAATAATATTTCGTTGCATAGACAGAAACAAGTGATGAATAAAATAAACTACATAAGAGACACAGAATACTAATTATTCAACACTAATGATAATTAGGACCCTAAAAACTTTTCACATGATTTTCAACTAACTAAGAATCTATCAATTAGAACTAAAAAGGATATTCAAGAGAGGAGCTGGTAGTTATGATTCAAAATAATAATGATACACAATCAGCACAGCTCAAATTTATAGATTAACAACAAAATGGGACTCAGCTGTATAATTAACAATCAATCAACAAAATCAAAGGTAACAATTACAGTATACAATATAAAAAATCATAAATGAAATCAACCTAATCCAAATCACGAAAGATAAATTTAAAAAATATAAAATAACATTGAACTAATGCCGAAACTAAATAATTAATAGCTAAGCAGAAATTTCATAAATCAAGCCCAGGCAAAAAGAATTATTATATCATAACCTGCAGTCAGTTCGCTATATTTACATGGATCTATGCTAAGTAAAATATCCCAATATTGTAAAAAAAAAAAAAAAAAAATCAATATATTAGTTATAATCTTTAATAAAAAGATATATTTTAGCGGAAGATTTCAAACATCAAATAAACATGTAACATTCACAACTAATTAATTTGATGACATCTATCCATTCCATGCTTTTAATTGCCCTTTTTTATTATTAATAATAATCACCTTCAGAGGAGGTTGCAGTTATTGTACTGCTAGTTAAGGCGGCAACTGGGGGCAACGCCATTATTTACGTTGTTTCTGCCATAAGTTTCTCTCAGAAGTTTCATTCATTTGTATGTTGAATACAGATATTTAACTGATAAGACACAGATAACATATTGTTCAGCACGATTATCAGCTTTCATTTAACGTTATTCACTTAAGTACACTACGTTCACTCAACTAAGAACTGTACATATGCACGAACAATTCTTGCTGCTTCGATTCGAAAGCCAGGGGAAACACCATTCTAGCCTCGTACCAGGGTGCACATTTTCTTCTGGCCCATTTTCCATCTCTTCGAAGTCACGTGACCAAGATGGCGGATGAATCCTGTTCTCGACCAATAGAAACTCAGCTCACGTTTATACAAAAAAAGGCGCCATCATTAATGGTGACGTCACAAAGGATACGACAAGCCTGTAGCGAGGCTAGGATCGAGTTCCCAAGGTCTTCGGTATAGTCTGTTCCTCTAGAAATGTTGATTAAATTTACATTTTTGCTAGTAGAATTAAAGACCTTTCAGGTATTTTTTATGTTGTATTATGTTGAATGAAGTGATATTTAAGGCTTATTTAGTGGTTATAATCATACAAGTTGCCGGAACTGACATCTTAATGAAGAATCTGTAAAATAACCTGCGAGGTCCATTTGCAAAGTTTCCTAACTGTACATGAAAGCGTCAGAACCCCCTTCCAAGGTCCTTTGCACAATGAACCTTATGCTTTGAAGTCTTATTATAGGTCCAAATTCCTGTCAGGATTGTTACTCTAGATCATTAAAAGGTCAATACTTATAAAATGTGAATGTGTTTTGTGACTTTTTCAATTCCTTCGAAACGTCCCGTTGAGGTTATAATCGATCAAGATTATGAATCTAATTATAGAGGTCGCATTAAAATATCGACGAAGCACTTTAGATCATGTTTTAGTCATATTACGAGATCCGGTCGGGTCTCTTCGTTTTTATCGACGTATTTAATTCGAAAATAGATAATACCGAGCATATTTTCACATATACAGAGTTAATCATGATATTTGATTTGAAATATTAATAAAAGGTAAATAGCCTAAGTTGATAATTTTCTTTCTCCCTTGCTACTGCAGGAAAATATGATACCTCAAACTTTAAATATTAATGTTATCAAATAAAGAATTTTCCAGTTTAAAATAAATCAATTTAAAACTGAATTATGTTTTATATATTCTTTCATTGTCCTTAATGTTTGTTTTTTTACTCAACCAAAATAAAGTAGCCTGGAAGTTGTTCATCGTAAATATGTTATTTATATACATATGTACATATTCATAATAAATTTTTTAATCGTATTTTGTAATTAATTCGAAATATCATATCTAACATCTTATGTAATATAACAACAATTTTGAAATGCAATCGCTAAAAAACTAATTTGACGATCAATTTCAAGTGATGGTTGAGTATTGATTTTCCAATACGTAATTTTAAGATTTGTTTTTAATATTAACACCCATTTGTTATTGATCAACCAATTGATTGTGTTAATTAATTGATAGTTAGTTGATTAAAGTTTAATTGCTTTATTGTGCGAATATAATAAATGAGTTGGCAATAATTACAGCTGACGCACCGGCTGAAATGCCACCACAGCCTTCTATATATGATGTAAAAATTCGAAAATACGATTTAAACTAATTTATGATGAGGTCAGCAAATATTTATTTAAGACTAAGTAACAATTAGTATTTAGTTCATTACTGACGCATTAAAATAATATTTGGTAACCACTGGCAGAATGTGATTAAGTTGTTTATTTAATCAATATGATGACGTGTCGTTACACCTCTTGCATTACTGCTTCCATGATATTGATGATTATGTAGCACTGCCTTTATTATTTGTGAGATGATTAATTTTATTTTTTTAGTGTTTTAAAATAAAACAGTATGATTAAATATTGTGAAATTAATGATTACTTTATATTTATTTCATGTTAATTGGAGTATATTTACTTTATTGGTAACTTTGTAATTTATGTATGCGTGAAAACTTGTTTTTGTTTGTTTTTTCTAAAAAATTTCGATATGAAATTGTTTTTGTTTCTTTTTTCTAAAAAAATTTCAATATGGAAAAGTGTTGATTTAAAAAATAATTATAGTAATAGGGAGGATTGATATTTAGTTTTGTTCGATAATAATATTTTATTGGTGTATCATGATATAATATATAATATTAATTATAAAACTGGAACTATAAGCTTTGAATAACTGACGTAAAAGTCTTTCACAGTGTAATTTGAATAGAATAGCCTAAAATAGAATGTTTAAAAATATCTTTTATGCATAGAGGAAATGAATGTTGATTTAAGCTGCTTATCTGCTGCCTAGATGATGCAATGTGTATGCCTAATTATTAGGTATACACATCACTAAACTTATGTATGCATATTACTCAAAATAACATAATTTCTGAAGTGAACCCTTTATGGTTCGAAATGTCATCAGAATCATAATGAAAGGAAGGATAGGGACTTCTTTTCATTAACAATCAATGATCTCTATTCAAATAATTTGTAAAAGTTTTTTTTATAGTTTTTAAAGGTTCCTATACCAAAAGATTGTCTCCTTTTTAAATGAGGTTGCTTGTAGTATCGAATGCAAATATTATAATGAAATTTTTAATTATACTAAGATAAGTGCACTAATTGTTGATACTGTATGAAGTTTCTTATAGGTAATTCAGTTCAAAGACAAAATGTTCTTAAAGAACAGAATTTTTTTGAAATATTTTATTTTATATGAAACAGTTTGAAGCTATAATCTCTAAAACTGTCCATTGCCACAATTTCTGATCTATGTACTAAAGTTGATACTTTTGGTTGTAAATGTTGATATAGGAATAATATATTTTATTTAGAATTTTATGGGTGTAGTTTGAAAAATGAAACTAAGTTAAGATTATTCAAATTAAGATTAATATTTATTTAAAATCAGGTAAGAAAAATAATTTATTTTATAGCATTCTATCCTGAAGCAGGGGATAGAAGATTATGATTATCATCTACATAACATTTATTTTAGGAGTTATAAGAGTTGGTTTTTCCTTTGCAGCCCCTATTTTGTTGGCATTTTTTTTTATCTAGAGATTTTAGGCGTACCGAGCACTTTTTATTATTTTCTTCTTTAGAATTTCTGTTTTCCTAATTCAAGTTTGGTTTCAACCATTGGTACACATGTGCTATAAGATTTTTTAATGCTATGCAAGTTTATTTAAATTGTCATCTGATGTTTCAGTTTAGAAAGAAGACTGCCTATTTTCTTAAAAACTCTAGAATAACTGTATAATACCTAAATATAACATGCTCTGCAATTTAGTCTTTGTTATAGAAGAGAATCGATTGTTTTAAAGATAATTGTTACATAAAAAAAACAAAAAATTAAATTATTTGATATTTATTGTTAACTGTTTATTTATATCAAAGTAAATGTATAAATTAGAAGAATGAAAATCTCCAAACATTATTTATAAAAATGTAAAAGATTTAAATAATTTTTAGATTGATGCATCATAACATGATTTCACTATCAATAAATAAATATTAAAATTATATGATTATAATAGTCCCGCTTAAAAAAAAAATTTTAAAAACATTATAAACTTTAGATAAAATATTGTTGACTTAGCAATTGTATATTATATTTAAAATCTTTTGTCTGCAATCAGAAAAAATAAAATTATTTTCTCAAAAATATCAAACTTCATACCTTAAGTTTGCCTGTGCCAAACTTATTTACTTAAGCAATAAATACTGTGCAGCGAAACAATAAATACCATACAACTGAATAGTTTTACTGTTTGATAGTAAAAAATATGACTGCCATCATAAGCTAAAAGGTCCTAACTCCAAATCGTTTTTTTTTAAGTACATTTTTGTAATGTACCCAAATTTCTCTTAAAACTACACCTTTTTATTGCCTTAGAAAGGCCTAAATCCAATAGTTAGATCCTCATCATTGGTTTTGGAGCTGTCTAATATCATAAAAAGGTGTAGTTTTTAGAGCAATTTGGGCATAATTCAAAAATATATTTAAAAAAATAATTTGGAGTTAGGGCCTTTTAGCTTATCGCAGCAGATTAGTCCAGTGCATTAAGGCATGAAAATTTAAAAAATGAAGAAATGCAGTTAGAGCGGATGGATTTAAAAAAAAAAAATATTGAGTTTCTTACATCAAAAATAAAAAGTTTATCCATTAAAAGCTTCTGGTTTTCGTTTTTTAAAATATTATTTATTTATTTTTTTAAAATAAAAAAATAATTCAATTTATGCCTATACTCTACAACAGTTCCAGTAAATGTCCTTGAAAAATAGATGTTGAACTATTTCAATAAACGGAAGTTCACTTTATTTAAGAAGAACCCTAAAATTTTCGCTCCTTCTTCATTCTGTGTTCACTGTTCAATATCTTGAAAAATATCAACCGTGCAAAAAACATTGTGATTACATTTAAAAAAAAAAAGTTAATTTACTAAAATTTGACACCTAATAGAGCTCTTTACTACCGACTAGTTCCCGAGATATTGCCGTTGGATAGCAGGTAAGGAGATAAAAAATGTATGAAGGTTTTTTGCAACTGCTTTAGAGAGTAGGGTACAGCCACTAAATGCAAATACCATAATAATGAGAAATTTTCGTTCATTTTATATTATATAATGCGACATCGCTTAAAAAGATTTCAAATATTATGTTAATCTTATTAATGAAGGTTCCTTAAAGGCAAGAAATGCTTCATATTTATATTTCTAATATTTTAGTTTGGTTGGTTTAATCCCTTTATGTTTTTGTATCTAAACTTCATTTAAGAGAATAGAGAAAAATATTAATAATTTCTTTTCCGCTTAAGTTAGAAACACACACTCTTAAGCATGTATTCTAAAAGGTCTTGATAAGGAACAGCCTCTGAGCCTATTTATTTTGCTATATAAGCATAATCGAATGACTACTTAATAAACAAACAACA
This sequence comes from Rhaphigaster nebulosa, assembly GCA_948150685.1. Lineage (NCBI taxonomy): Eukaryota > Metazoa > Arthropoda > Insecta > Hemiptera > Pentatomidae > Rhaphigaster > Rhaphigaster nebulosa. The sequence continues at coordinate 58,004,255 of OX411312.1, forward strand.
GTCTCAACTTGGGAACCAAAATCGAGGCTGTGGAAGAATCATACTTGTCTGCACTCTACAAACCTTTAACATACAAGCTACTATCGCAGCCGCAACCAACTTGGTAGGCTTGCATATTACAAACACTTATCTGCAATAGCTAATATTTCTGGTAGGCGATATGTATCCTTACACAAGGAACTTCTTTTTCAAATGATCTTGTAATCCTTTTTATTTTATTTTATTTAATTTATTATAAAAATCATATTAAAGATACTTCTAAGTACTTGAAGTAATTAGAAAGTCAATAATTAAAAAGTAAGTGATTACCTGTTTGAGATTCTTTGTTCGCTTGTTCCAAAACTCTATTTCCTGGTCTTGCTGCTGACCACCATCGATTTAGAACATTTTGAAGTTCTCTTGTGGTCATAGTCAGAACTGTAATGTTAAAATATATATTTTTAATTAAAAACAAAAAAATCTTTATGGGGTCATAAAGAGAAAAATAAGATATGTATTGTTATGTTTATTTATAATATATATTTTTCAAGAAAAGTACTAAGAGTATAATTCAAGATTTGCCAATTTTAAGTTTTGGTACATTTATTTATTTATGCCTTTCTTTGCAAGGCTTGTCCTAGGCATACCAAAGAAATAAGTATTAGCAAACATAGACCTAAGGATGGGGCAAAACCATCTTTAAAACATCCTGAAAAATTAGTGTTTTTGACTTATTCTCTTTGTACTTTTCCGTAAAGATGTATTAGTGTGATTATGTCATGATTAATATGACACTTAATTGAAATAATTGCTTTAGTAAATTAATTTGAAATATTTGGTGGAAAACATTATGATAAGGTTAATGAAAAAGATATTCTCTGTTAGGTTTCATTCCTAAATGTATAAATATAAACAGTAGAAGTTCAAGACATGAAGAAAAAATTGTTATATACCAATGTCCTATTGGTATATCTATATATTGTGATGGATATTCTTATTTTGAATATTCTGAGTTTGAAATTTATTAATTTCAGATCACTCATCGAGTCACTGATATTTAGGGCTAAGCTGCTATTAAAATGTATCATAATTTGTTGCGATACTGTATATGAAAGACAATTTTCTTCCATTCTGCCTACTTAAATATTCTTATTTTCAATATCCAGAGATTCATGTCTACATTTTTTGGATACCTTAACATCCCTTTTTTCTTTTACTATATCGATTATTCTTATTTAGGGAGCCTTCCATGTTCAATGGACTTACCACCTTATTCTCTCTCCCATAGCAGCAAATAAAATTTCTGGATAAACAAATATGACATTCATCCCATTCATTACTTTCTTTCCTCGCCCAATATACTTTTCTTATAATCTTCCTTTTCTTCACATTCCACATCCCGTTACGTTTTGTTCATATGATATATCATGATTCTGTAATATTTTCAGCAAGCTTTTATTCTGCTACATTTTTGTAGCTTCTAGTGTACCTAGAAGCACTCACTCTTTAATATCAAAGTTATATCCAAGCCCATTGAGACATCTGCTCCTTCCAGTTTCTTTACAGGCCTTTCCAGAGATGTTTTAGGATAGTGCCTCAGCATTCTTGAATCAGAAACTGTGCCAGCTCGAATTATTGGCTATATTAAGTTCATAATCTATAGGATAATCCTTCCTACCCTAATTGAAGTACTTAAGTGTTTTAAACCAAATAAACAAGATATTTCTTCAACGCAAATATTTTGCACTTCTTAATCACTGCTTGAAGAATAAGGCTTTTTTTCTAATGACACTTAATTATCTGTAAAAAGACATATTTTGTGGCATTCTGCCAAAATGCAATCTGAAATACCTGAATCTACAGTGAAGTCCATTCGTCAAAGTCTCGTCCATTACATATCAACTAAAATGATCACCTTCTTTAAATCCCTTCTAGATATGTAAAACTTGAGATAGCTGTCTCTGTATTTAACCATTCTTTTAATTTTTTAGTAAGTTATTTTAATAGCCGATTCGATTGTATTACAAAGTAAAGTTTCATAAGTACTAATGTTCAGCTTGTAGCGCCATCGAGGAAGGAAGGAATGTTCAGCTTAATTGCTAAATGATTCTTTGACAGCAAAATGAACAAACCCATAAGGAATAAAAACATCAAAGTATGTTGTACAAAAGGGCAGCCGTGGAGATGGTAAAGGAATTGGCCTTTTCACTGCCCAATTTACTTTGCTTTTGAAGCTTTTCTTATTGAAGAATATATTAAGACTGTACAGAAAAAGTAATAGTTGCTGCTTTTATGATCAGGTATGATAATGATTAATGAATGAATTATAATTTAATATTGAATGGTTATTAAATATTAAGCACATTTGTTATTGAACAAAACTAATAAGGAAAAACTACTTTTCTTTTTAGAATTAAATTATTTATTTATTAAATTATTAGGTGCATTGTCTTAAGTGTATTTTTTAGTAATTAAAAAAAAATTAAAATTAGTTTATTTTACAGTAATCCTCCTGACTTCCTGATTTAATATTTTTGTTTAATATGAAGTCTTGATCACAAAATGGGTATGGTGCATGCATGACTTTACTAAATAAAAAAATAATAGTATTCATAAAATAAAATTCTGAAAAACAAAAGGTGTTCAGCCTTTCCAGAATAATTGTGAAGTGATGTACCATTTGACGATTACCACCAATGCTGGGTCATCTTTTATTTATATATTTTTCTTCAATAAATTAGAAATATAGTATTTAAAAACTTCTAATCATGCATTTTTATTTTGTAAAAACATTGAAATCATTTATTTAAATAAAGCTAATGTTGAAGCAAAACTTATGTGCTACTGGATCTTCAGTGTTGCCTGGTCAGTCATGTATTTTTCCTCTAAACTTATCCAAATTTTTCCTTAAATCCACCATCTTTAACCTTAAATTTATTATTATAATTTTCCTAATAATGTTACCAAAATTATTCCTCTAGTAGAAGATAAGGATAAATGACAAAAAATGTACCTAAGGTTTATTTAATTTTACTAAACACTTTAATCCAATATATTTTAACTAAATTAAATATTATTACTTAAATTAGCATCGTGATAATATTACTATAGTCCGTTAGCAACACGAATAAATAAGATAAAGTGCGAAAAAATTCTAGACGAGAATGACTGAATGGCAAGTTTATTTTATATGATTTAACTTAAACGGCAATGGGGCCAAGTTATATTGCCCTAGTGGGTGAAGTTTAAGAGGCATTATCTTAACGAACGGGCTATCGTAGAAAGATGGGAATGATTACAAGCAAACTTAAAACAAGACCAATCAGAGATGAAAATTTAACGAACAAAAAAAAGGATCCAAAATTATTAGTTCAAAACTTTCGCTATTCAGGTTTAATCACATTAGGTATTTATTGAATATTTTAATTCATCTCAACACTAGAACGTAGGACTCCGACGTCACAATAAGGAATATGTCATTAAAACATCTTTGCAGTAGCTTATTACACTTATTATATATACATTTATTGCAATGCATATAACTGTAAAATAAATAAATAGAAAAACACAAGGTGTTTTCTAATAATTTTAATTAGATAAAAATGATGAACGCATTTAGTAGTAGATAAAAAAAAACTTTATAACCCTAAAACTAGGGGAAAAACCCAACCTGGCAAAACTGAGTATCTTGGACACCCCTAGCGAGCTGATTTCCATAATTTGAAAAAAAAAATGCTGTATATTTTTTTTTCGTAAAAATTAGTCAATTATTTATAAAACGCTATGGTGAAAATAAAGTATGCTGAATTCATGAAATAGGAGACAAAAAGAAATATTATAAATTTAAACAATAGTCCTTTAGAGGATATAGAGAACTTTAGAATATGAGTAAAACATAAATTTCGAGAATTACTAAAATTAGAGCAATACACAGCTTAGAGCAAAGCAAATCACAATTAGATTAAAGAACTTTTATAGCCAGTGAAATACTGTCAAAGCTCATAAATAATGACGAAATATTAGACAGAGCGATGTATACCAGCAGAAATGGTGTATTATAGACAGCTGAAGAGCGTAGAATAATTGTTCCTAGAATACGTACAAAACTAGAACATATTGAGAAATCGATATCACCCAGAGGAAAAGTAAGGGAAATGTTAAACAAATTTTCTAGGATAACACAATTATGAAAGAAACGAAAAAAAACTGTTTCAGAAGTTGTGGATAACATTACCAAATCCAGACTTAATTTAATGAAACACTATCTCTGAATCTTTTGAAGTTATTGTTAAGCTCAGAAGATGCGCCATTGTTTGAGGTTAAAACACTATAGGTTATAATCACCATAGATTCAGGTATTCCAATTATTCGGAGGTTAACACCTAGGACTTCGTTACTTTCTGTTTAAACGGACTTCCAAAAATTTGAAGGCAGATTCAGATGCGATATTAATGACGACTCCATTTATAGGAGAAGACTAAATGGATTTCCGGAGTTGTATAGTCAAATGTAGTAAGCTAATCCATATCATCTCTTACATTCTCAGATCCAAGGGAAATTAAATATCTTAATTCTTAACTAACAGAAGAGAGATGCTGTGAATTCAGAAGAATCGCCTTCTGTGAAAAAGAACAACTGAGAAACTAAAGTGGAAAACTAACGTTCCCTCTCGCAATATGAGCTATACATCGAAGAATGGTTACTGTTGTGGTAGTTTCCAGCCATAAATAATCATGAGTGTTGAAAAATAAAAGAAGTCTCAACGAATCAAAGAATAAATACAGGAAAGTAAATTGAAATATTTTACCAAGGAGGAATCTGAGTGTCCGAAAGCTGATGCACCTCTCGTATTCATTGACATGTATAATCCAGGCACAGAAATATTGATTAAGTTTGTTGCTGAAAGTTCATGGTTGGCTAATTCAGTCCTAGGCGTTTAATTTCTGCTTAATATGTGCAAAATTCTTAACATCAGCTTTGATGTTCGAAGAAAAACCATTAAGATTAATTTTTAGGTTCAACTTCAATAGCTTAGTTCATTTACAAACAGCATACAGGTTATGTTGAAGTCACTACGATTTGTGTTGAGTCACTAAACCGTTACGTTATACGAAGAAAACAATAACTGCTATCACTAATTTTTTGTTTTTGAACATATGTAATTAAATATTGTTACCTTGTACTTCTGGTTGTTGAGCAATTGGTGGTTGCAGTAGCGTTGCTCTCAGAGTTTCTGGGTATCCTTGAAGATTTACTGGCCGGCATACCTGCCAAATATTTGTGAGTAGTATATAATTAAAAAAATAGTCATTAAACATGATTTTATGTTCAATATATACCATAACTGGTTGTTGGCTTTCGAAATCGCAAGGAAGACTCATTTTTCATATACTATCTTAAGACGTACTCTTAATATCTTACTAACATAGCAATAAAAATAAAAAAGACGATCGGAATTAAAAAAAAAGAAGTGAATAAATAGGAAAAAATAAATTTCGAATAGATTATAAATAGTTTTCAAACAATTAAAATAAATTTTTATGACTTATACTTAATAGATGTCAAATAAATGTGCCTTAATTAAAGATAAAGTAATTTTAATTTTAAAAAAAAGCACTCATTTCTTAACAGCTGTTATTTACTGATTGGAATTTTATGTTTATGGAAACAACTGATCGCAATGATGGATGTAAATTACGACAACATATACTGAATACGTAGAGCTTTAGAAAGGTATTAAATTATATTTTATATCTTTATATTACAGAGATGTCCAAACAATTCATTGCGTAGGTAATCAACTAATAATGTTAACAGTTTGGAGTAATTACATACTTTAATAAGATAAATACTCTATAATTAAATCCTGGGAGATGGTTTATTAGTGTTTTTAATTAATTCTCAATAATGAATTCATTGTTAGGACATCTCGATCTTCTCACTCATTAAATTATTAAGTGCGAAGAGATTTATAACCTGTAGGGTAACCTTCTCTCCCTGCTATAGTTGGACAATATAAGGTTGTTACTCAAAATAATAGTATAAAAGTAACCATTGAAATAATATCTTTAGCACTACCATGAGTTTGTCTCATTTAAATTATTAAGTAACACTAGTGTACAATTGTCGAAAAAATCTTTCTTCTTTAAAACTTTATTGATTCAATTTCAGAAAAAAATCAGAAATGCACCAGTAAACGATGATAAATGAAACCTACCATGTTAAGGTTAGAATAAGAAAACATAATGGTTATAAATGTTTAGTCTTTTTTAAAGTATAAAGGTTATTAAATCCTAACTATAGACTACTTTTAATACTCTTATGGCCTAGGATTGTTATTCTCAACACAAATCAAAAAACTTTTTAAAACATTTGGAAAACTTTATGAATGGCTACATCATTGGTCCTAAAATCAATGTTGATCCATTCCAATGTTTCGAGCGAGCGCGCCTTTTTTTGTATTGTTTACGAGGCATGAGTACTAAATAACCAAGTCATTTTTTCGTATATTAATAATGGACCAAACGACCCATAGTACCCGTCAATCGTTTCAGCTATCTAGGATTTCTGTTAACTCAATCACGCTTACTTCTCTATCTTTGCCATAGAGTACGCAAATCGGAAATTCTCTTTAGTTGAATTCTTCAAATGATCTTAGCTCGACAGCTGTTCGGTTACTGTAAATAACTATACATGCATCTTCTAATTGAATCTTCAGATTCTGGTAGCCCATAAATTCCTGTTTTCCCTAACTATGATAGAGCCAAAACCGATTTCTTCTAGTGTCTGAATACTCTGCGATATTCATCAAGCTAATGCTTAGCTGACGGACATGATAGTTAGTGCCAATTAAAGGAAAGTTTACTGCATTCAACAACATTCATCTACACGGACCAAACTGCAAAAAAGAGAAAAAAAAATTAAAAGTTTTGCGATTGGGAATAGGACGTTGCATTAGCTGGATAATATCATCAATTTATCACATATACTGCGCAACATACAACAAGAGTGTGTAGAAATAAAACGTCTATCACAAGGACCATCATGTTCGACGTGTTGGATCCACTTGAGTGAAGCAGACGTCACTGTTGGATTTGAACGCATGATTAAGTCGTTTGATGTCTGCAACGATTGGCGATGAGTAGCCTGTTAAAAATCTTCTTATCTTGCACTTATTAGATAGCCAAGAAGAGAAACAGGCTTGATGTGAAGTTCAGTAGCGTTTATAAGGGACGGATCTTCCAATCCTATCACTTGGCTCCGAGTACGAACATTATATGCTGCTTGCGGATGATTATCCTGAACTTGAGACATGGTCCAAGATTCCGTATCTGCAAAGTTTCACGGTAAGATAAACTAAGATGAACTGCACGGTCTGAGAATCAGATCAGAGTGAAGGGCTCAGCTTCTCTGGATTTACACAGACAGCCTATGGTCTTGAATTTTCACTTTCAGTAGTCATTTCGAGATGAGCGAAAAGCGTTCGGTCAGAAAGATCGTTATAAATTCTGTCGCTGCATCTCTCCGAAACCATAAGTTATAATTGTAATTTAAAAAATGTTCCTCGGAAAAGTTTACCTTCTATCTATAACGCGAGTCGGACTTCTAATGTAGCCATTTACAAAACGTTTTCTAGTCAAAATTATTTTTATAATTTTAAACTTACTGGTTTGATAATAATGTTTGTACTTGAAATTGGCCATGTGTTATTAAAGTATTAAAGTTCCTGTGACTGTTGTTTAAAAACTATGATTCTTTTTTTTTTTAATTGAATACATTGAAATGTATTGAATTGCCACTGTGATGTTTCAGCAACTAACGAAGCTTCATGGTGTCTTGAAGACGATGCATACATGCTTGCTAACTCCCACCTCCAAGAAAAATTGTTTTCGATTCACGGAACACGTCCATACACAAATTGATCAACACTAAACTATTACAACTCTTTAGATGGAATAAAATGAGTCGGTGGAACTGAAACTGAAGAGTGAATAATGCAGAAGTTCCTGATAGCGGAATAATTTAGTATTTAAGAGGAAGTTGGAGGCACCGGAGGCATACACTTTATGTGATCTAACACTACTACGTGGAAAGATGGCATTAATTATAAGTGATTGCGCAGTACTTTATATATATATAATATGTATTGACAAGATGTCTAGTTGCTGTACTAATGATGTATATAGCAGAAGATATAAACTAATTGGACGTTTCCTCCAAACATACTTTAAACAAGTTACTATGATTTTACTATAAATTGAACAAAGTTAATTTGTTTTTAAGATGCCGACACCTCCAACAGTCGCTTTTAACATATCTTTCTCCTTCAAAACCAGTCAAAAGCCAATAGCACAAGGTAATACCTAACACAATTTTCTAACACAGTCTACCCATTGTTTCAGCGTTTTAGGTATTCATTTATTTTCAATGAAGTTTTAAAAATATTAGTTCCAATCTGCTTATTAAGTTGAATCTTTCAACTTCTGTCGAACAGCTTTATCGGTTTTTTTTCCATCACTAGACCTTTTTTACCTCCTTGTACGAAGTAGAATATTGTAATCGCGGAAATTTTCAGTTTTCAGATTTCAACGGAAATATCCATTTCGACCATCCCTGAATCTATTGGCCATTACATGATTACCGGAAGTGGTACTTTACTTGAGGTCATTATTGGTTTTCATCATAAATCAAAACTTCTCAAATTAGGTATATAAGACTTAAATATTAATATAAATAATATATTAAATTTTGGTTGACATTGGCAGACCGAAAGTGGTACTTTACTTGAAGGTCATATAGACTTTCATAAAAAATTATATTAAAAGATAATGTAAAACATCTCAAATTTGGTAAATAGGACTTTTATATCAATGTAGATGTATTTAATAGATTTTGGTTAAAATGGGTGAGCCGAAAATGGTACTTTACTTGAAGGTCATAATAAACTTACATAAAAAATTATATTAAAATTAAATATAGAAATCATATGGTTCGGTAATAAAGGTTACAAACGCGATTTTGTTTCGATTCCAATTAAACATTTTTATTACTCGCTTTAAGTGTTAAAATTGAGTGTAAAATACTGGTTTTCCTCCCCATTTGTGAGATGAACAAGTCTGCAGCAGGAGAATAAGATATAAGTTAAGTGGGTTCTTCCGCTTAAAATGTCGAAACTGTCTATTTCAAATGCTTTATCTAGTGATATTGACAGTTCTAATATTGTCAAGGAACACGAAGAAATCTCTTGGAAACTAGTTACCTACTGAAAGAAAACGACATATAATCACGGAATGAGACCTCTAGAATCAAGTGTATGTGTGTGTCAATAGATGGATGTCGCGACGCCGAGTGTCGTTTTTGAGATACTGCAATCTTCGGAAACATCTAACTAAATTCAGCTCACTTTTGGAGCCACCGATTTATAGTTTAATAGGCGTACAAGGAAGTCATGTGTTGTCCACATCAGATATTTTCTTTATTTTTTAATTCTTGCTGTGAGTGAAACCTTCAGAAGGTGTTCTTCAAAATACTTTGTGACTTATATTTCTCCTTTAAAGTTTTCTAGTTCGCAGTCAAAAAAAGAACGTATGGTGTACAGCTACTCTTACTTTACGTTTTGCCTAGTTTTCACAAGCGGATTGAGTTTTTTTGCACTACATTTATTCAATTATGTTCCGCAACTCACTTTCGTGACTCACACTGAAGATTGTAGAATGCGAATCTGAAGCAAGTTTTAACTTTTTTTTTATGATCCTCTGGAAACGAGCTAATTAGAAACATTCCCCCCAAACGTTACTGCTTCAATAATGAGTCTTTCACTGGTGGATCCAGAGGGGGCTGGGAGCGCCGCCTCTTCCCTGGAAGATGGAAAAAAACTTTTTCTTGAAAACGGTTTTCTATTACATATACAACAGGGATTTTTAAAGATATAATGATTGGAGGAACACCCTTCGGAGGAATACAGAGATCAACGTGTTCACTGAGAGTGACCTTCCCCCTCCTCATAACTGAAGAGAAATACAGGCAATTCGAGGAGTTTACCTAAGGGTGGAAGATGGAAGTGAGAGCAGAGCACTTTAACCTTTGCGCCCCTAGAGCCGGATGATATAACGATTCCCGGAGCTGATGAACGGAGATAGATGATTATTGGTGGAAGTAGCATAATAGATGCATCTATGAATGCTGCTCCCGTCAAAACCCGTGTTGCCAAAAGGCAACGTAAGGTGTATTAAATAATTATAAATAATATAATTATTGAATTTTTATTGATTAATGTGAAAACGTGAGCAAAGGTTTTAATGTTTTAAAGTTTCTAGAGGGAGATGCACAGGTCCACTCTGATCTGGTGCACAGTTGCGCTACCCCTCCCCCTCAGAAAATTCTTGAATCCGCCACCGAAGTCTTCCAAAAACCTCTTATGTACTAAGGTGACTGCACATTGTACAAAATACACCCGGTTAATATAATCGAAGTTATAACATTGCAGTGATTGAAATGGTTTTGTGATGTTATGGTTAGGCCAAAGCGTAGTTAGGAGGATTTTGTTTAGGCTTACCTTGCGAAACTGAGTTTTGATGGGAGTCGTAGGAAGGAGGTTGGTAGGCGGCGATTGGTGTTATCGGCATCGAACCTTCGGGCTATATTATAAGCTACTATATTATTATTAGTTTCCAAAAACATTATATTATTTTTGGAAGTAAATGTTAGTTTGGAGCATATGTTATTTTTAAAGATAATATTAGTTTGTTATAATGTGAAGTTACTGTGGTCTCCATGGCAATGAAATGGCGGATAAACTCGCCAAAGAAGATTCAACATTGGAGCAGCCAGAAAACCGGATGTCATTCCATAGAGCTTGGGAATTAAGATTAACATTAAGCTGGATACTGGTGAGAAGCATTGGAGCAAACTGCTTATTAAAGAAGAGAGGGCACCAGTAAAACCTGCAGAGAAAGGATGGTGTTTCAGTTACGTATGATTACATCCCATCACTACTTGATGAAACATCTGCATAGTATAGGAATGAAAGACTCTGCAGTCTACAATCTATGTAATTAGGGATACAACACATTTAGTCATATGCACGCGCTAACTGGACATATGACGTCATCCAAACCGGAATTGTACTGGACTGCTAGATCACAAATGATGGATGACAGAAAAGAGTAACAGGATTAAAAAAAAAGTAATAATAACCAACTTAACTCTGCATAAAGTTAAGTATAAATGACAACTGATAAGTAACAATGCTTGATGAAGGCTGAAAGCACGTTGAATGTTTGTATATCTGTTATGAGGATGAATTGAAGGCAATCCAACATCTGATGTAGATAAAGCTATAATAATGAAAATAAACCCGATTTAATATTGCAATTATTAAACATTAGTCGACTAAATCTGTCGACTTCCACTTGCTTTATCCCTCATGAGATAAAGATGTATAGGCAAACAACATAAGGGAGAAAATTGTGGGCGGAACTTAAGCCGGGAGGTTACGCAAAAAAAGGGAAAAGTCTTCCCCTTTGCATAAAATTTGACAGCTACCTTGTCAAATATACCATCATGGATTTTTTTTTAATATAAACTTTTTTATTTGTTTTACAAAGTTTCGATCGCGTGCACTAACTCGTAAGTTGATTGTTATTGTTTGTCGTAGAGGTTGTATCCTACCCCTACAGCTAATAGTTTATAGGAGAGTAGAACAAGAGTGATTTGGTTGATAGTAGGTAACTGAGGACTGCTAGTAATATCTACCACTACAAAAATCGGAAGTTAAAATTTTTATAAATCGATATTTTAGGGAATCAATACCTCTTGCTGAGAGATGAATTACAATACTGTAAGGAATACAACTTTAAATAAATAAATTATTCTTTACTAAACAACAAATTACACGTAGCAAAGCTGTATATATTTACAAGACAAAAGTTAAGCTAATACCCTTTTATTAATATGTGTCTTGAACGAATAGAAATGTTGTTAGCATGACTATCTTTTAAAATTAGATTATAGAAGCAATTATCATTGTATTAACTAATATCTATTTTATCTTATTCAAAAGCAAGACGTTTAGAGGGATGGAAATTGGAATGGAGCGACAACCAAGATTTGTCTTAGCTCAGAGATCGATCAAACACAGTAGGATATATGCCTATATCACAGATTTTTGGGAGACAATTTTTGGACGATAGATTTACCTTTAAAACTAATATTTCCAAAGTTTAGCGTAAATCTGTTCGTTACTATTCTTTTTTTTAATAAACTATTCATTTTTTTAACTATGCAAAACCAGCAATACAGCCGGCTTCTAATCACCAGTTACCTTCCTGCGGACATTGCTGTTAATGAAGTTTTTCTTATTCATAGATTCTTATTTAAAGTCATGGATCATTTAGTGCTGGCCAATTCGTCAAATTTGTCAACTCTTAGTCACATAAAGGGTTGGGAATTTCATAAAAATGACAATTACTATTAGTTAAATAAGAGGAGCTAAAGCTGAAAGGTATGTATTCATTACATATGTGTGTATATTATTCTTTCATTAGCAAACATAATGCATGATAAGTTGTTGTAAGTACAGTGAAACCTTTCTGCAAAGGACATCCACAGGATCGACAGATTTGCTCGTTGTGGAAGAATGTCGGATGAGGAGGAGTATACAAGTATTCATTAAAAAATGAATACGCTTATGCATGTATCAAAACTAGTTAATTAATTTAAACGGATGAAGTTTATTAATAGAATATTGTGTTTTATTTATACCTATAGGTAATATTTTTAGAACTTAATATGCATGCATAAATACATGCATCATAGTATGCTAAGCAGAAAATAAACTTGTAGAACACAATGTATAAACAACGTAGGTATTTACATAACATGCTTTTAAAATATACGGGAATTAAGTAATTTCGACTTTAAAGTTTTCGCGGCTAACTTCTGCAATGAAAAGTGATTATTGAATTGAAATGTGCTATCTACTTTTGCTTTTATCGTAAAAAACTTACACAATGCCATTCTTAACGTTTTAAGTAAATAGAACAAAACTGAGGCATACTGAGTTTTAATAAAACATGATGAGCATAAGCCGAAGTGAACTATGAAAACCGCCAAGGACGAAGAGAAGAAAATGTGAACACTTTGTGGAAAATTACATTATTCTATTCAAAAGGGAGTTTCTATTTCACTCTTCAGAATAAATCCCTTATTAGACTGGAAATATTAATATTGAAATATTAGAAAAATAAAAAAGAATAATTTGTTTGATGTGACGAAGGTGTTGTGGCTTTAGGTTTTAATTAATAAAACTGTTTTCACCTTATTTATTATTAAAAAAGACTAAATTCAAGATATGTAATTATTTCAATGTAAGTACGTCAATACACAAAATCATTAATTATGATTTCATTAATTTAAACATTTTGTAAGTGTCCGTTCAGAGGGATAAAATTATTATGACAAAAATATGGCTATCCGTATCCTTAAAGGAGATGTCTGTTGCAAAGGGGTATAAATTTCTATATATTCAGGCCAGAACATTTAAAAATTGTAGACCAATCTTCCTCACCCTCTATACATATCTAATGCCGATTGGCATAGAGAGTATTCGAGTAAAATACTCGGTACTCATTACTCAGAATACTCTTTTTACCCATCTCTAATATAGAATGCTATAAGGGAATGTGACTGTCTAATGAAAGAAAGATTCAAATTTACAGATCTTTTTTTATTTTATGTAAACAAAAGAAAATGCAAATGACAGCAGAACTCCGTCACTAAAGTCGTATTTTCACTAAAATAAAAATATTATAAAAAAAAAAGGAAGTGAGAAAAAAATTGAGACCCACAAAAGACAGTTCCCTAACATACCGAAATTTACTCATACTTTTATTATATTGTTCTGCCTCTCCGCAGACTTTCAATATAGAAAACTCGTCATACCGAATTACAGCTTATTTAAACCAACGGGGATCGTTGGAGTTAAAATAGCCATATTTTTGCTAATACTGGTCCAAATTCGATGAAACTTCTTTTGTTTTTTTAAGTAATATTATTTCCTTTCAAATGCAATAGGTTTGAGCCCCGTAGTGTTCAAACATAGCTGGGAAAAAATATATATCAGACATCTCCAAAACTTCCATAATCGTGCTCTAGGGTTTATGAAACGGATAGAAAACGCAGTCCAGCCGCTCACCGCCCACTGCATTAGTCTATTTTTTTCGGGGAAAATATGGCTAATAAACCAAATTATAACGACTATGAGGTAATTTACTTTAAAGACAATATGTCTGTTAATAAATCATTTCAGTGACTATATATATAATACACAATATAATGAGTTTTTCTTATTGGTGTGTATATTCATTGACCGTATCCCCAATCAAGCTTCTCATATATATATATGGACCTAGGTGTGATGATCCTATCCTGTTTACCTAAATTGTGAATCGCGTTGTGGTCTTCCAGGATGTCAAATAGCCCCCCAAATGTTTGGTTCATGAACGGTCTGCTTCGGGGAAAGAAATACAGGTCCATGTTGACTGCAATATTCAAGCTGAATTACAACATCTCAGAAGTATTAACGATCTTGTGGATTGTACTAACGATTCAAAAGAGATCGGAGGGTTCCAATCGGCATGACGAATTTATACCATAATAAGATAAATATCACAGCGTGGTTTGAGATTGACATAACCGCTCTTTTTAGGGATCAGATGAGAATGATTCACTCATATCATAGCTCAATTTTTATGATTCAGTACTAAAAATATATGGCATTAATTGGAATCAGCTGATAAGTTCACAGCTATTAAATTATTTCAAAATTAAATCATTTATTAAAGAATTAATTTTTCATGTATAAATATAAATTACAAAAATTGAAATTTGGCGTACAAACACAAAAACGCCTGCCAAGGTCAGTATAGCTTCCTCTCTATCATTATAGGCTACGTAAGAATTAGCAAATGTGCAAGAAAAATGATTTTTTTTTTTAATATTTTAATTGTTCATCTCGACATATTTCGGAAAATTACACACAAAAAAATTATAATTCAAAATGTACATGCGCGATCAAATTTCCGATTAAAAAAAAAATTCAGAACCCTCAATTACCTAATAAACAATCGCTATTATCGATAAAAAAAAATGCAGTAAATCGAAATTCACAAGCGCGATCGAAAAACCGATTTAAAATATCTTGTGTGCCCACTCACAAGTTACTTTTTTGCTTACTGCTTTGGGCGAAAGTTCAAAATAATTTTTTTTAAATATTTCTTCGCTATTCTTCTTTGTATAGCGAAGAAATATTCTTACTTTGTAGACATTTAAATTATCTTTCAAATGAGCATCTGGCACGACCAGTAGATGTATAGTTTTCGAGTTATCAAAAAACTAAACTAAGGTGAACTGATTTCTATAGGAACGTGTGAAGAATACTTTATAAGATGTATACAAAGTTCAAAACGCAATATCTCTGCTAATTCTAATGGGACCACAAGCCTTCTCTGCCTTATATATATATATATATATCAGTATATAGAAAGCAAAAAGGCGATTCGGTCACCAAGTATTTTA
Organism: Rhaphigaster nebulosa; assembly: GCA_948150685.1. Classification (NCBI taxonomy): domain Eukaryota; kingdom Metazoa; phylum Arthropoda; class Insecta; order Hemiptera; family Pentatomidae; genus Rhaphigaster; species Rhaphigaster nebulosa. The sequence goes on from OX411312.1 coordinate 58,019,810, forward strand.
TTTCATTTTACATTATTTTTAGTCGATTTTTATTTGCATGTTGTAAAGTAATATATTTTCTTATTTAATTATTAAATATATAATAAGCTCACCATACGGATATAATGACTCAATAAGGGTAATTATTTAACGTAAAAATCTTTAAAAAACATTACAGCAATACATTAAGGAGATTAATTGTGGGTTGTGACATTTTACTATTAAGGAAAAGTAAAACAAAAATTGAAGGAAGTAATTTATTGTTGACTTTTGTTTTTCATATAAACAATAAAATGAAGTAAGTACATTTCACATTGTAGGTACTGTTTAAATGAAATAAATGTTTAATAATTATAAAAGAAAACATATTGCCGTACAAGATAAATGCAAATAAAAATCGACTAAACAAATTTGTTCTTTCAGACTTGAGAATAGCCCATGTTGGCCGAAACGTCGAAAAGAAATAAAATAAAATACTTGGTGACCGAATAACCTTTTTGCTTTCAATTTACTGATCTAATAAAACGGCACCGAAAATTAATAAAACATCTAGAATATATATATATATATATATATATATATATATATATATATATATATATATATATATATATATATATTTATATATATATATATATAAAATGTATTTTTATTTACTTCATAATATTTTTTTCTCAATTTCTCGAGAATGTGCCATATGGTAAAATTAAAAGTGATAAAAGTAGAAGATTTTAGGAATATTTCATAAAAATCATTAAAGCCGTTTTGGCGCTACAATCTAGATTCCTATATAAAAGAAAACTTCAACAATAACCGTAAATCGAAAGACGCGTGCGCCATGATAAATCAACCCCATACAATCCCTGAAAATTTCATCTAAATCTGATTAACGGTCATAGGTGTTATGCCCGTAACATAGATTTGACTACAGACAGACAGACACGAAACCAAATTTGTTTCTTGATGCCTAAAACGTAAAAAGCAAATGGAAATTTCCGAATCTGAGGAAATAAATTTGTTTTCAATTCCTGCATGAACACAAGGCTTCCTACCTTCAGTAGTGAGGAAATAAAAAAAAAAAAAAAAAAAATCTAAGTACTACGTTCGCTAAGTGGCTTACACAAGTCCGGCAGTGAAACGGGATAATTTAAGGTGGCGTTGAGAGTTCATAAGGTGTGGCGACGGCGACAGTGAATGAATGAACGCGCCATTTCTCGAAACGGGATATTCCTTACCCCCTGGCTATCTCGATTTAAAGGTTTGCGAACTACAAAAAACAACATAAGTGTTTGAGGCTGAACAATCCAAGCCCTGAGAGCGACTCTAATGGAAAAATTTCAATGGAATATATTTGGCGAACATAGTATTTAGAAAATATTTTTTTTTTTTGTATTGTATGTCAAATAGCTATTCTTGCACTTTATATTTATCCATTAAAAATTAATAAAAAAATAATTCTTTAACAAACAATATAATTTTGAAATATCCGTTTCACTGCCGGATCAGGTATAATCTCGCTTGCCAAGACCATGTTGATTGTCAAATCAAGTTGACATCAACATCATTGTTCATAAATACTTGATTTGTGGCTCAATCGCGTTATAATTATCTAAAATATAAAAAAAATTATAGATAGTAATATCATACGATAGAGAACTGCGGAAGAGCCAAGCAAACAGAAGAGAATGATACGGGAGGACACTATTGAGGAGTGGAAAGGGTAACTGCTCCGAAAGGGGTTACCTTGTGAAAATACTTCGCCAGCGTCCATTCACAATTGGTAGCCAAATGGGCCCTCCCTTATAACTGGATGTCGCAATTTTTGGCAGAGTATGGAGGTTTCCGCGCCAATCTTTGTGACTTCGGGCAGATATTAAACCACTATGCCTCTGCTGTGGTGTTCCAGAAACTGCTAAGCACCATTGGCAATCACATTGGTAGTTCTGCAGAAGCCTGTATTGCCAGGAAGGATAAACAAACAAAAATATCTGGAGTGTCCGAACCCACAACTTTCCTCACAGCTTTCGATGCAAAGTCCTATAAAAAAAATAGCTGAACATTGGTTCAATAAAGTTTTTTTTTTTAAGTTTAGCTTTGTTGACCATTTAATTATCTTTCAAATGGGCATCTGGAATGTTCTGAGAGATGTAAAGTGTTCAATTTAAAAAAAAGTAAACGGGTTTCCATAGGAATTTGCTCAGTATACTTTAAAAAAGTGGCTACAAAGTCCAATACGCTCTATATTTGCTAATAATGTTCCGATTTAAATGATTTTTTGTTTGTTTTGTAAGTAATTTAATTACCTTTCAGAATATTATAGCGAAATTTACGATAAAATGCATACTTTATGAGTTGTGCGCAAATAAAATTTTGTTTTCTTAGTAATTTTTTCCTCATTTTTCTCGAGGATGTACTATATACGAAAATATAAAGAGCTTTAAAGAGAAGATATAGGCAAGTTTCATCGAAATCGTTAGGTCCGTTGTATCGCTACAATCTATAATCGTGGACAGATAGACAGACAATGGCTGAAAATGTTTTTTTGGACTCAGGGTGTGCTGAAACGCATAGATCCTTTGAAAACAGCACGACGAAAATTTGACCCGATTACAGCATCTTCCTTGCCTAGGGTAGCAAGGAATGTAAAAATAATAGAATATCATACTTAGATACAAAGAACATACATTAAAATAAATAATCGAAGCCAATTTAACATGTTAACTGCGGCATCGGTCCTCGAAGACCGACGCGTATATTTTATATTTTTTTCGTGTGGCGAGATTATTTTCAAGAATTGTACTTCTGTGCGGTCGGTGTATCATTATTGATTAACGAATTACTTCAGGTTCGGTTTCGGTTTCTGGGGATAAATATACCACTTTTTTCACTGCCGCAATCAACATGTTAAATGGGTATGCCATCCAAGGAGGACTGGATAAGAAAGAAAAAAAAACTGTTTTAAGGCAAGCGAGATGAAAGATTACGAATGAGGTTTTTAAAATTGGCTTTGGTGGATGGTTTATTAGGATTTGATGCAAGATTTTGTTAGTTGCCTGGAAAACCGTTCTAAAATCCTGTCAAAATGAAAAGTCAAATCCTGGTTTGGAAGTAGAAAATAACTAGTCAAATTTTTGAAACATTTAAATAAGAGTAAAAAAAGTTTATAGTTGAAGAGTTACACTTTTTACTACCTAATACATTATGAATTAGGGGTATACTCAATTTTAAGAACATTTCTTTATGTATTTTAAAGTATTATCAGAAACAAAAAATTTGTAGATATATAGCCATTACGGTTACTAGTTTATTATTAGAAATTACTATGTTATTCCTCAAACTTTTCTTTGAAAAATGTTTGTTGCTTCCTTAATTTATTCATGCTAACTAAACTTATTCATCGATGAAACAGAAATACTGTTGATTTGGAAATACTCACCACAGATCCACGTCTTTGCAAAATAAAAGGCGAAATCAAATCTGTCAAGAAACTCTTAAATTATCACAAAAGAAGTATGTGTATGTGGACCATATCACTCCCAATGTCGACACTACAACAAAGGCACGGCAGTAGACTAATTCATAATGTGGCTACAACTATCGTAGTAGGAATCACCAGAAGAAAGCAGAAAAGAAGGTGGAAGAGAGATCCCTTTTGTTATTTTATTCTAATAGATGTCAGCCATGGATTTACTCCGGTGTCGAGAGGTACCCAGAGGCATAAACGCCCTTCGCATATATGGCCCTATTTGCCTATATATCGCATATATACCTCTCTCTCTCTCTCTCTCTCTCTCTCTCTCTATATATATATATATATATATATATATATATATATATATATATATATTATATATATATATATATGACCGGCATACTCAAATCCGATTCACGGACGGATCCGTGAATCACAATTTGCTGTACGGCACCCCGTATTGGACCCAGCACAGGCATAGGCCATGCAGACCGATCCTGATTAGAAGTGGGCATAAAATGGGTACCTCCATTATGCTCGGGGATAAACTTAGCGGTTGAACATGTATGCTGACCGCATCACCTGCTTATATAGCTGTTGTTCAGGAAACACTACTTTCTTACCAAGTATTGAAATCAGAATGCAATGGTAGGTTTTTTTTTCTTCTTTTTTGGGGGGAGAGGGAGAAATACAGCTATTAGAAGAGATATTGGTGGAATTTTTTTCGATTCTACTATACAGTTAGCCTCTTTTAATTTCTGTTTCAAGATGGTTGATGGTGTCTTCGCTTGGGCCTTAGTGATTAGCCTTGTTATACTACTCTGGCAACTTCATAAGCTATTAATAATAATAAACTATCTTAAATATTAATAAATGATTACATTTGTTATGGTTAACTAAAAATTCTAAATAATATCGTTTAGGGTGGGCGAAGTCGAGTGGCAGGGTTAGAAATGCAAAGATCATATGATCGAATCTCAGCTCCTACTCCCAGCAAGGTTGGCCCATCAACCCCTTAATTAAGGGAGGCTAAAAAGTAATATGCTCGAATATGATAGCTTTTATAATAATTTTACTAATTATAGCCTACAGAAAAGGTATAAAAGCGTAGGCGTTACTTAATTCAGAACATAGTTATTACTCTAATTTAAATGAAAAATCTTAATATGAAGTTTTGTATGTAATACTTTTTTTTTGTTACATATATATGAAGTAAATAAATCATCTGGTAATCGAAAAAGATTCCGAAAAGGACAATTATAATCTCCTCCATTTGTTTTTCTTTTGTTAAATAAGAAGTTAGCAATTTAATAAATGAGAGAACAGTGGTGGTACTAATGTATATACATATAAATTTGGATACTTTCCGATCTTCGTTGTAGATATTTAGTCATTTTTTGATATTGGTGTAGTTTATATAGTTTAACAATGGAAACGGGTTTATTATGTGAAAATATCGAACTAAGCGAGTTCCGGTTCCAAAGAAAGATATCAATTGCATGAAATCTTGGACAACTTACTCCTTAACTTAGTAATAATTAAAAAACGAGCGTATCTGCACCAACCTGTGTCAAATTTCTTCTGAATTGGGTGGATCTTTCCCGAGGAAACACCTGTTTGGATGAGTCCACCTGTTCGCACTCTTTCAAACGAGCGTTTAAATTGTATTCTGCGACGATCTCACAATCGCTGCTATCAGAACCGGCGACCTTGCTGGAGGGCGAGCTTACTTTACTGTTGGCACACTCTTCTGGTTCGGCCTCCCCATTCTTCTCCGCTTGGTTCGAGTCTACCATCGCCCTAGCTTTGATTTCAACTACTGATCTTTTTAGTGTCATGGATTTCTTCCTTGACATTAAGAAAACGATGTCCAAAAATATCACGTAAACGTATATTAAATGTAATCAGGTGCTCGAAATGGATCATATGTTGAGGCCCAAGAAAATATTTATAAAAAATTACAAACTATTATTAAGATATAAAAAATGTATATAAAAACATAAGACAATATGTTGTAACACACATTTTTATTTTATTACATTTAGAAGATCTAAAGGCTTATTAGGATTATTATTTTCATCAATTAACAGCTGTTTTATAACGACCGTATGGTTTTAATTAGTGTTAGAAAACTCTACTTAATTTATTGGATATCACATGGCAGGTGAATTTTCATAATTATTATTTGAATAAATACAATATATGTTACATACTATTAAGTTGTATTTTCTTTGCAGAATACAAAATGGTATTGGCAAAGATGGTTTTTCCAAGAAACTATCCTCTTCTCAAAGACATTCAAGAACTGTTAAACATTTTCATTATGATACAATTATTTTCGAGATATCCTTTGGTAGAATCTATTTGTATCAGACAAACACTTCCTTTATGATATGCGGTTTCCTCGAATACAACAGTGGACCCACCAAAGGATAGTTTTCCAGTTAAATAATTTATTAATATATTTTTTTTTTTTGTTTTTTCAGATTACTGATAATTGGATTTTCATAGTCAAGAAAGGATGTTCTTTTCGAGTTTGAATGATTTTTGTAAATGTTTTCCGCTTCAATCACGGATGTCTGAAATACTGCAACATTGCAGAATCGAATAAAAACAGTTGCTACCATATCGAGGTACATCTTTCTTACTACTATAAAATTAAAATTGTGACAGTTACATTCAATATATTATTTCCCAAATTGTCTTTTGTTCATTTATTACCGACGATACTGACAAAATAAAATCTTTAAAACATGAATTTGATTATGCCCATCTCTAGAGATAAGATGGGGTACAGTCTGGTACCCCAGATAGTCTTCTCATTAGCTCTCCCGATTCTTAAGAGCTATATATCATATGGTCATCAGGAGCATGATCAAACATGGTTCTAGTATTGCTGTTTAATGGTTCAACAAGGTTTCTTGTATTTGTTTTCAATGTTCTCCGCTTTTTTTAAGCGTAATAACTCTCCTCAGGTTCGATATTCGAAACTTAAACGAGGATGTTCTTGGATTTTTGTAACTCTCTGACAATCGGATCTAAATGTGTCGTGACGGAGTTTTGTTTAGAGTAATCGATTCCAAAATAGCTTTTATCGAAGCATGGATGATCTGCTCCTTGGCATTTTTTTTCAACTGGCTTTCATGATATATAAAATTTTCCGCCAGCTTAAAGAATGATCTTTACCAAACCTTATGGATTTTTCTAAAATGTAGTAGCATTGCAAAACATTAAAGAGTTCTTAACTCTTTCATAACCAGATTAATCTTTTTGGAATTTAAACTATCAATATCATCTGTACCATTCTGCTTGAGATGGTTTCAGGCAGAGACCTGCAAAGCAATCGCCCTGCTTGAGGGACTGCATGGTCGTAGGCAAATACTCATTCTGTGTACCGCCTTTAATTGATTACTTGATTTAATTTCCATGATATTCATCTGACTAGTTTTGAACGAACTCCATCATATTTCTATTTAGTTCCTCTATTTTTACATAATCATAAGCAGCGCTAAAACTCTGGAAGGTTCGTATGAGGTTATCGTAATCAATTGAAAAATATCTGATGATCCACTTTAAAAAAAAAAATGAGTTTGGGACTGTTGGTAGAGCAAAATTTTCGTCAAAATCATTTAGAAATTCCTTTTACAAGTGACCTAGGTCAGAAGAATTCGATCCAAGGAATACCGAATCCTCTAATCTCTTCGGCCATCTTGCACTCCAATGGTTAGCCTCAAATGTCTAAGTTTTAATTTTTTTTTAAGGTACGTTAACCAACACCTCATATGAGTTATATGCAATTTATCACATTAATTCAAAATATGTCAATTCTATGAAATGTTTAATGTTTCTTTTTGATGTGAATCATTACTTATAATTCAGCCATTAACTTAAAGTTCTTCATGAGGAACATATCTTTCGAAGTTGCTGGAGGAATATGTCTACCTTACAACATGTCTCGTAACTGGGTACCATTAATAGTCAAGTCATGAATACTTCGCAAGTTTAAAAAAAAAAAGTTTGATTTCTAAGCATTATCTGTACAATATGGGAGTTTGTTCTAAATCATATGTTCCATCAATATATCATGTACTTAATTCCTTTTTTTTTTTTTTTTTTGGTTATTGTAATAAAATGTAGATATATATATTTTGAATGCTGTATCCATTAAATTAATGGATATAGAGGTTGAAAGTAAAATAGTAGTTTTAATTATAAGCCTGGTAATCCACATAAAATACTATAATTTGCATCCTCTAATTCTTTAAAAATCGGTCAAATCCATGTTTGTTTAACATTAAAATTCAAGTCAAATGAGAATAACGAATTTGCTTGGTACACTTAAGCTCAGATAAAAGTGGTATATAAACACATAAAATGGGTATAATAAAAAGTAGAGAATTAAATAGAATATTTTTTACATATTAAAGAAAGAAAATACAATCAATACACTTGAATCTAACCCAGAATTATTGAAATATTTAATAGAACATTTTCTGGATAAGAAACAAATAACTATTAAAAAAATTCGCTTCAACATTCTTTTATACTATTTCATTCAAATATTTTCTGTTGATAAATAATCAGCCGTGAATCGACTCTGGAATATGAAAGCTCTACTAGGCACACCCAGCCTCTATACAGTGGAAATATGAATCTTCAATGGGTTGAGGGAAAAATTCAGAAATTAAGTGTGGTGCTGACCACATCACCTTTTAGATAATCATTAAGAATTATTATTCCTGAGTAATATTATTACTGAGATACTCTATGCAAAGCACCCATGAGTTATATTATGATTATTTTTAATAAAATGTTGGTAAAATAATCGCATTATATTTTTAAAAGGGTGAAATAATCAAATTAATTACAATAATGAGTATTCACAAATAAATACTCATTTATATATTTTTTTTAACCGCCAAATGGTATGGTTATGGTTAATGGTATTAATATAAGGTGATATAAAGATGGAATCCTATGTATGGTTCTGTAGAACCCCAATGTACTGAGTAATTGAGTGTATTTTAAAAATCTGTAATAGTTTTACCCATAAATCTTTGTAAAAGTCTCAATACAATTAACCAATTAACATCAATATTTCATATAATACCCTACTTTCGTTTAAACCCATTTTATGTAATCTAAACTATGTAAGCTAGTCATTTAAGATAATAATTGCAATAGTGATACCTGCACCATCTTGCGATTGCAGCAACTGATCGTCTTCGTGCAGAGTTGGTGATCTTGATGAATAATCCGATGTTTCTACGGCACCTTATTTACTGCTTAGCGATATTAATTTAGTACTAGTCCACACACATATGTAACTATTTCTTTTTGCAAATAAATGGCCTCAGTTACCTTGGAGCCAAGGTAGCTAAGCTATACTGATCTGCCTTTGTCGGTTTCTATGGAAAGGAATCGTTTATCTTAAGCAGGTTGTGAATTTCTATAACAGCATTTCACTCGTATAAAACCAGTGAGATTTAAGCTTTAAGGGAAACAAACTAATTCACATTCTCAAGTATAGTTTTAGGAGGGATGGTGTAACATACATCTTTTCTATTTCCAAGTTAATCGTGCAGGACCAATGTGGCTTTGTATCGTTCAGAATACAATTTTTCGCTATGAGCTTCTGTTCCTAATCAGCATACGAGGTAAAATTATATATTAATCATGTTTCTTTGTAAAGTATCATTTTAAAATTTAAAACCGACTTAAATCAATATTTAAAAAAAAAAAAAAAGGAGAAAATTCATCTGTTTATTCTTTTCTCTTATGTCACCTGAATTTTTTCAAGGTTTTTTATCTCCTATGTTATTATGCGTGCAGAAACTATTTATTTAATTATATCAATAATTAATTCAATTGCAAAAGATTTTTAATGATTTAGTTATAAATTTTATTTTTAAGTTTATGACATACTAGAAAATTATTTCTCACATATTAAAAATACTTTAAAAATGTTTTACACGAAAATAATAATAACCTATTTATAAAAATAAATAGGAAAGCTTTATTGTAAATCTTATTTAAAAAAATCTTTTTATAATTTTTTTAAATATAAGGAATGGATTAACATCATGTGAAAATTCAATAATCAATTATTTGTTTGGTATTGTAGCTATCAATATATTTAATATTTCATCTTAAATAGTTAAATTACATTACTTCTTTCGTTGGAACAATGTATGAATTCGAATTTTAATTATAACCATAATTTGAGGGTATATTGTTTTAATTTTATTTTCGAAGACGTTTCGACCAAGACGGCCTGCAATATGCCCTGAAACGTCGTCGAAAATATAAATAGAACATTCTGGAATGTATATTTTATTTGTTCGAATCGATCTTCAGTCAACACCACTCTCATTTAATTTTCATATCATACAAATAGTTATTCAATTCATTATTTGATAATTGTTCAAGATAAGTACCAATTTATGTTAGTAAGGCTATTCATTTTGTATTTTTTTTAATATTAAAGGAAACACCCAGAAGAAATATAATTTATATACTATTATATAAATAGTAATCATACTATTTATTCGTTGGCACATTTTTACAGAACATTTTTTCTATTTTATTTTAATTAGTTATTAAGTATTGAGTAAGCCTGTAGGTAACTTGTTAAACTGTTAAAAAATAAATAAATAACTATAAAAATTGCTATAATAAAAAAAAAAACCTTAACGTATATGTATATTAAACCAAAAAAATTTAACATTTATTTAAAAAAATATCTTATTTTTTTCAATGAGATTATTTTAGTATTTGGGAAGTTTACGATTTAGTCCAATGCAAACAATTACTTTTCTGTTAATTATTTCTATTTAAAGTAACAAATTAGTTAACTTATTTTTTTTTAAGTCATAAAACAATTGAATAATTATTAGTTGACCGTAAAAATTATATGAAGGAATGAGATGGTCCGGGAGGTGGTTAAAAAAAAAAAAGAAAACAGAAAAGGATAACAAATATTAAAAACAATTTATTAGAAACTGACGTTTCGACCCACTTTTCAGGTCTTCATCAGGGCTTGAAGCTCAAAGTGCGGTAAAGGAGTCAAAATTGTGACCTCCTTTACCTTTAATGAATATTCTAAAAGTTTATGAATACTCCTTTACCACAGTTTGAGCTTCAACCCATGGTGAAGACCTGCAAAGTGGGCCGAAACGTCGGTCTCTAATAAATAGTTTTTACTAATTGTGATCCATTTTTTTTATCACCTCCCAGACGATCTCACTCATTCGCTTAAAAAAAAAATTCGAATATAACCAACTAATATACTTAATCCATCAGATCAAATTTTGACCTCAGTTTAATTTTTATTTGTCCACTTTTTCAGATCACAAAATAAAACTTTTTTTTAAATGAAATTTGTTTCTATTTTGTGGTAAAGGTATGTTTATAAATTTTTAGCCTTTTTGAAGTTTTATTTCTTTTACAGCAGTAATATTTATAGTTTTTTTTTTTTTTGGTTTTGCTTTACTTTTTTTCCTATACGCATTTAAAATTATCCTACATTATATTTTAATGTTTTATTGATTTAATTTTTTGTTTTTTTAAAACTATTCGCTATAAATGGCAGGATTGCAGTTAAATTTTGTCCCTAATGAAAAGAATTTCGTGACTTAAAGATAGGCAAATATAATTGAGGAGACAACCCATAAGACAAAGTTTTTTTCCGGCTTTTAAACTTCCTTGGTCTGTTTCTCTTCCACCAAATAATTAAATAATAATATTCTACATTTTTAATCTAATCACCCGCTTTCTATTATGACCTAGTAGAAATTTTCAAATTTTTATTGGAAGGTAAAAATAGGTTTCATATCGTACTGTATTGCTTCTTGTACATAGTGGTAAATCTTTATATTTTAAGTGTTACACATTATATTTCTTTTTTAGCTTATTTACGATACTTATACGGCCAGAATAATATAAATACGACCATAAAAACAAAATCATCAAAACTGATCCTACGAAAATTTATCTCTGATGTACAGATATTTCTCCACGTCACTGATTATCAATTTACCATTAAAAATTAAACAATAACTACTTATGCTAACAACAATAATTTATTGTTAAAAATCATTTATTGCTAATTAAAATTGTATTTATTCATGTTGGATCCGCAATTTACTATTATTTGTACGTAAAAACAGCCAGAGTGATGTACTTTTAATAATAACTTAAATTGTATTTTTCATTCGTGCGTGCCTTAGTGAAGCAAAGAAGTTTCTTATTAGGAATTATAGGAACATATTACAACAAAAAAATATTAGGTGGTGGTTTTTTTATTCTTATCCGCTAGGAAAAGTTCATATTAACGTTTTAATAATAACCTGTTTGATACAATCGTTTCTGCAATTTTTTTAGGTACTATATTTTTATTTTATTTTTTGAACGATACAGGTGAGCTTATATCAGAAAGATCGATATATTCCAGGTACTGGTCTATTTAGGGACCAAGTCTGTGCTATGCTTGTTAAATTCTTCAACAACCACATAGCAATGCATGTCCTCAGTATTTCACCAACAGCAACGACTGTTAATCAGCTGTGATCTATTTAAAGCTATAATAATATTTAAAATAATTTAATAATTCTGAAACGGCATCAGCTAAATTGTTTATACAATTACACCTTTACGTAGATAACAGCTATGAAAGAGATACATCAACCAAAGTTTGTAACTGACAGAAAAGTAAAAAAAACAAAAAAAAAAAAAAAAACATATTCATATTATTGCGGAGTTTATGAAGAATAACCACATAAGTACAGAGAGGGCATAAATATGATTATGTTTTGTATAATTTTGAATGATATTATATATTTTTGAAAGAAAGTGCAATGTAGCAACGACTTATTGAATTGAGTTAACAGGTGCAAGCAACGTGAAGGTTACTAAGGCTATAAGTACACTATAACTCGTTAAACATACCAGTTACCAATTTTATGTTTAAACATAAAAAAAAAAAAAAAAAATATTTTGAGACACAACAATATGATATTAACTAAAAGTTAAGAAATTGTGAAACTGTTCCCGAATTTTATGTTTAAACGACTTATTGAATTGAGTTAACAGGTGCAAGCAACGTGAAGGTTACTAAGGCTATAAGTACACTATAACTCGTTAAACATACCAGTTACCAAATTTATGTTTAAACATAAAAAAAAAAAAAAAAATATTTTGAGACACAACAATATGATATTAACTAAAAGTTAAGCAATTGTGAAACTGTTCCCGAATTTTATGTTTAAACATAAAAAAAATTAATTTAATTTGAGACACAACAATATGATATTAAAATGGTTTAACTAAAAGTTGAACAATAAAATCCACAGTTTACTATTTGAAGTCAAATAACTCCCCAATACTTAATTTATATACTTTAAAATCCTTAAAATATTTTGATTATTAAATATTTTATTAAAAAATGTGACTAGTTATTCATCCAAACGAAAATCACAAATAAATTTCTCTAATTTTACTAAGGAATAACAGGAAAAGTTAATTAAATTAAATAGTTTCGTTATTTTTGTGAACAAACACACTTCCGTTAAATTATCTTCATTATCCCTCTGCATTAATATTTTTATTACCCAAAAATAACCAACGTTTCGAAATTCTCCTTCATCTTCTGGATTTTCCATTCTTTTTTTCTTAATTATGCCATTTTTTCTAATATTATATAATTAGCAGTACTTTTCCAAGGCCTGTTTTTTCCATAATACATTATTCCGTCTATAGTTGTATCAACTATTAAAAATTTTTAAAAAATATTATTGTACTGGAGAGTGTCTGCTAAGACTATAACAATGCCACACTGACCTACATATTAGAATTCTAGTAAACTTATAAGAAAAGTTGACTTGTTTGTCTTCAGACGAGTTGAAAAACCATCAGGGGACGAATTTAGGGCTAGACATATGAAAACTATGGCATCTTTCCTTACTTTAATGAGTAAACGTACGGGTATCGGGCAATTTGAAAACGAAAAAAAATATTCTAGTCAACGAATAGTATTGATGAAACTGATGTTGAACAAAACTATAACCAGTTTCTCCTTGTTCTGTAATTGAAAAATACTGAGTTAAAATACAAACCTTCATAACTATTTTACTGTCAACAGTCAACTAAGTGGTACTAGAATATTTTAACAGTTTGTCAGAATAAAGCATTACATTCGAGGCTAGATAACTGGGGTACAAATTCAGGCGATGTAACGGATTTTGAGCACCTTAGCTTAATTATTCAAATTTTAGTTGATTAGCTTTTTTTTCAGGAATTAATTTAATAAGAACATAGTTTACTTGTGTCATATACAGCGTTTGGAGACCTCATACTGCCTAATACTAAGATTTCGGTCTAAAACCGAGCACCCTTATGACTCACATTACATTTGATCTGTTATCTAACGAACCCTTCTGTTATCTACCCAACATCTGATAATTTCCTGCTGACAGCCCCCAACCGCATAGTTCAAGTACCTTACAGAGGGTTTGTTTATCATCACTCGAACGAGAGGAAGTCCACAGCTATGGTATACCAAAAGCTAAAAATGCTTGTTTTCGGTCGGTGAATTTTGAGTGTTCACCGCTCGTATCGATTATTTACGTAACGTAATACCGTAATAATTACGTAACCAATTATTTTATTATTATAATTGAATATTGAGAGAATAATTTGTGTTCTCAAATGTATACTTGGTAAACATAGAGCTAGTACGATAAAGATGAAATGAACAATTTGTCTCTGTAAACGATTTGGAACCAACGCTATCTGAGACCATCATAATAAATCCTCGCCTACCGCTCATGCAGTGTGAGGAGCCTGTCTATATAGTCTGGATCAAACTGTACGATCCTCAACCATTTCTCTTCTTCTGGTCTAATGCAGATCTCTCATTGCAAAACACTCTCGTACTCCATCCTCCCAGGTTTATCAGTATTCCTGTAGACCTTCTTCCCTCAACATTAGCCTCGTATGCCATCCTGGCAAGACGATTATTTTTCATTTTTGAATCCTCCCCAAACCATCTTAGACACTGTTCTTCAGTAATCTTTTGTGCATATTCGACGCCGAGGCTTGATCTGATGGTCGTATTATGGATGCGGGCTCTTCTGATTTTCACTTGTATCTTTCTAAGGAATTTCATTTCTGAAGCTTGTGTTTTGCTTCTATGCTTCGTGGTTACTGGCCATGATTCAGAGGAATAAGTTAACATGGGGAGAAAAGTAGATTTATACGCCTTCAATTTTGTATCCTCGAAAGAAAAATATCGAAGACTTCTCTTTTACTCCTATTTAAATTCTAGAAAATTCTTCCAGCTGCATCCACTCTCTCATTTATCTCATTATCGATGATTCCGTTATCATCCAAGAGGACTTCTAGGTGTTTTAAATCTTTTAATCAGTTTGATAGATTTGTCTTTAATTTTTATCATCATCTCTCACCGAGGCATCCGGCCGTTTCTCATCACCTTTGTCTTATCAGGACTTATCTCCGTGTAGATTTTTCTAATTCTTCTGTGAGAATCCTATTATTGTAAATCAGATCTCTATCATTGTTGTCAAGGACAACTATATTTTCGGCGAAGGCCACCCAATAGGTAACTGCTTCGCTATTTGAAATACATATTTTATTTTTTATCTATTGGCCAAAGAAGGATATGTACCCGACATTTTTCAATAGCCGAAAAAACCAACTAATCGCTTAATTTAAAATATTTAAGCGTTTTAGACATACAGAAACATAGATAGAAGAGTCGAAAACGTTAATAGGCTAAAGCCGTTTGTTTCTTCGAGACGTTTGATGAATGAACTTCACATGATAATAATTATATAATTATTATATTTTAAATAAATATATTAAATTATATTTTAAATATTTTATTGTATGATTAAATTATAATAATAATATAATTTAATCATAATAATAAAATTAAATAATATTAAAGCTATAACTAATGTGCATTGTACCTGTTGCAGGTAAGTAGGTGACTTATTAGCGGCTTGCGGTAGGATCATCTCGCCGCAGTACAACCTTCGTTCTTAACCCACTTTCTTCCAAGTTCTGTTACTCAATACTTATTATTTGTGTAAGTAAAAAATTAGAAAGAAAAAAGATCTTGGATACATGTAAGTTTATTTCCCGATTTAATAGTTATAGCTCAGCCAAATTACTGATATATATAGTATATAGATAGATATATTTTATATAGAAATCTGACGTTTTTTTGGAATGTTTAAATCGGATTCGTTGTAGCCTATAGGCGTTTTCACAAGATCCGATAAATCCGGATGGCGACCGGATCATTGTGTAATTGTAGAAATCAATTCTCATTAGCCTTATTGTATTATTAAAAATATTAAATGGCTATAATGTCTTATTTTGTAATTACCGTCACTTCTTAACCGAAGTAACTAATCACTTATTCTTATAAAGCGTAATGGACTGAGCATTCCCCATATTTAACGGTCCTATTTCATCATTACCTAGGATAGCATAAGTCAGTTAATATACTCAATTTAGTTGAATATAGTGGACGATTAAATTAGTGCTATACAATTTTTTTGTTTATTAAAAAACACAGCTTAAAGTGTATATTTTTTTACTTGTAGAGGCAGTGGAGCATGGCTGCCCTCCTGCGTCCCTCAGGCGAAGCTAGTTACTAAAATATTGATATATGATTAGGCAGTTGCTATGGCAACCAGCCTGCCTACCCTCTACCGGTTTTGGTATCTTTAAAAATTATAGTGATCACTTTTTGGAATTTCTCCCCAAATTAATCTTTCTAACATAGCCTGCATTTGATACTTCATTGTTTAATTAGTTTGAAGAAAAATACAAAACAACTAATATATCGCTGTCCCTGTGCAACAGTGTGACATCTCAGAATTGAGATATGCATGCATTTTCATTAAAATAATACGTTTTCGACACATTTTGAAAATTTGAAGTTGAACACTCGGAATTCCATTTGCGCCCGGGCTCTAAACTGATATATTTCATTTCTTTGCTAATATTGGTCCGATTTCGTCTTTTTTTTTATTTACTTATTTATTTGTTTTTTTTTTATGAGATTTTTATAATCTAACTTTTAAATGATTATATTCACTATAAAATGCATTCTTTTCGAGCTATGTGCAAATAAAATTTTCTTTTCGTCTTAACTTTTTCAGTGCATTGTTTAGGTGATGTACTGCATGTATGAAAAGTTGAAGGGCTTTAAGGAGAAAAGTTTTACGAAATTTCATCCAAACCGTTATAGCAGTTGGCATCGAAAATCCATGATATAAAGTGGCACTTCCGGTTAGTCGAGTTTAAAGAAAAAGTTTCTAGGGATATATTTTCCTTAAATACGTAATTTTAAGTTCGAACAACTTTTCGTTTTTTGGGCTGGGTTGTTCCTCACACATTTTGCGAGACTTGGTTATTTGGATTCAGGGGACCTTAAAACGTGTATTTCCGTTAAAAACTGGATTGAATTTTTTCGCGATCGCAATACTTTCCCTTACTATATATTTCATATCTATATATAAGTATAAAAAAATATAGGATATAAAAAACATAAACCAAAAAAAAATGAGGGATGCTTCTAGTTAAAAATAGTTTCAGTTACAGAGGTTACATCATCGAAATACTTAGTTCTTTAAATAATATTTTTATGTAAGATACAGAATCTAGAATGAAGAGAAGTACACTCGTAAAGCACAGGTATTTTCTAATTGGGTTGCAGTTAGTAGAAGATTGCAGTTAGTAGAAGTATGATAATAATATTAAATATATTTTATTATATATATTATATATAATATATATATTATATATAATATATATATATATATATATATATATATATATATATATATATATATTAATAATATATATTATATATATTTTAATCCTAAATACAAAATTTCAACTTTTTACGGATAACCGAAAATTTTCGCGATTACAATACTTCCTTTACTTCGTACAAGGAAGTAAAAAATGTTCCTAAGAACATATGTCTCCAAATGAAGTCTTGATCAGTTTTCAGGCCAAAAACATGAAAATGTTTCTCGGCACTGTTAATTTATGAAGTAAAGGCTCCTTGCATCAAAAAAATGGTCGAAACTATCATCATGGAAAATTAGATTTAGAGGAAATGTTATTCTCCCTGCTAAAAGGTATGCCACGATACTGACACTTATTTAAATTTGACGATGACATGATAAAACCTCACTAGAAAAAAAATGAATAAAATGACTTAAAAAAAAAGCTATACTTACACGTTTCCTGAAGATATTTCATTAAGCACGGTGGGCAATGAATGAGGAAAAGCAATAAAAAAAACTTCTATTTATAGTCCGATATGTTTATGTTTTAAGGATTAAAAGTTTAAAGTCCATGCTTACATTTAACACAATCTACTTATTTTTCTTTCGAAAATATCTAATAACTAGAGGATTAATGGTTTAAAGTATAACTTACTTTTGTTTTCATTTCACCTAGAGGATCAACGTTTCATAACCCAACTTGTTTTTGTTTACGTTTCACCTAGAGGATTAATATTGCATAATCCAACTTGTTTTCGTTTAAATTTCAAGAGGATTAAGGTTCAGTGTAGGGTTGGAATATCGATAATTTATATTTGTAATTTTTATATATGTCATTATTTTCGTCTTCCAAGTAATGTAAACGTCTTATAATTCGAATTTCCGAATAAAAAATCTGGTTAACTCTTAATCTTTTCAAGAAGAGAGGTGAGTGAGTGAGAGAGGAATAGTTTCCATGAATTTCGGTCGGTTTACCCTTTTTTTCCTATTCATCTTTCTTTTAAAAAAACTGTAAAAACCTGTAACCACATGTTAGCCGCCAACATGGATTGATCTGAAAAATTAAGTTCGCTCATGACTGACAAGTCCGTGAAAGCTAGGTGTTTAAAAACAAAAACCTTACCGATAGCCAATTTTGCAATCACAAAAGCATGTACCATAAGCGAAATTTTCAACGAATGGATACAGATATGGAATAAAAAACAGCGAAAATTTGCAACAGTTTATTAATAATTGTACGGACCACAAGAGTACATCACTCAGCGATGTTAGTGCTCTGTTCTTGCCTCCCAACACAATCTCTAAGCTGCAGTCTCTAGTCTTGGCCATAATTAAACGATTTAATACATTTAACGCAAGGAAGTAGTGATGCAACTCTTAAAAAACATCGAGGATAGGATTCACCTACCTAAAAATGAAGAAATTCCCATAACTTTTCGATATTTCGCCTATTTTGACGAAAGTTCAGCGGTCGCTAAGATCCTAACTGGCGAGGAAATTTTGACTCCATACGAAAAAGAGATGAAGAAGAAGTTGATGAGCCAACGTGTGTAAAATAATACATTTACAAGTTGTGTCATTTCTTAGCAAAATCGGACGTTTGTGTAAACATATTTTCTGCTCTGAACATGCTTAACGAAGCCATCGATAAAATCCGTATTCAAGGATTGCACCAAAAGAAAATAACCGATTTTTTTTTTCAAATGTGATATTTTAAGGTTTTGTTTATCTAACTATATTGTTTGTATGTACATTCATGCTAATACAAATTTGTTATTTCTTATTTTTTACCGGCGGTTATTGGGAATCTCTGTGATTTGAATTTCTCGATAATTCATATTTAACTTTCGAACCCTTGACCATACGAATTATCGAGATTCTACTGCACTTTATTTTAATTAACAATTTCCATTATTCGGTAAAACTCAAGAATTGTAGCCCCAACATGACATATAGATTTTCAAGATTAGTCAGGTCCTAAAATCTGTATTCGCAGAAAATATTTTTAAGATGGACAAAACCTTTTAATTGAAGGGTTGGAATAATTAAAAAAATGTTCGAGTCATGAAATTACTTATTAAATTTTTATTTTTAATTATAAAAAAAGAATACTTCGGTCATTTATCGATTCTTGATTAAAAGATATCTTAAGATTAATTAATGACAATTCTATTTTTTTTTCCATGTCGAATTCATGAAAATACAAGCAATATGTTCTTCTAGATTTTAATTACAAAATTTCTGTGCAATGAATACTATTTTCTCAGTATGCTTTTATTATATTTTGGAGTATTTTTATTTATGATTACTATGGATGCATGTGCTGCAAAAATGCTATATTTTTTAATATAAACTCATACATGCTGTATTTCGTATGTTATAAAATTATCATTCGGAGCAACGCAGTTTTCTTCCCTCAATTTGACATTCAATAAAATGAATCTTTTTATTTTATCAGTTTAATATTATTTCCAATCCCCTAAGTGCTTTATTTGATGGCCTTGTCTACACCCCTCCTCCCCTCGCAATCATTCTGCGAAATTCTTTGAATCTTATTAAAGCAGAGAGAAATAAAATCTCTAATATGAACACCCCAGACAACATAAAAGCGGAGGTTAATTCCATATTTTACTAAAGCGCAAATGGGAAAACCCATGACACCAGGAATACCGAAGCTTGGAGACCGCGTCTGCTTGCAATTGGGAATACCCATGACACATTGCAGAAAGAAAAGAAATTAAAGAAAATGCAAACTAATATTTAAGATTTCATTTCAATACGTAATTTCAGTTCCAACTTTTTGTTTTTGAGCTAGACTGTTCACAAACAGACAGACACACACACATAGTCCATTTGGCGAGACTTGGTTATTTTGACTAAAGGTGCCTATACACATCTGCCAAGCCTAGGGCAAGTCAAACGCCAAACATGTAAAAGGAGTTTGCAACACTAGCGCTGATGTGGCACTTCTCGCAAGAACGGAATCAGACAAACACGGAAAAGCCAATCACTACGCACTATCAATTTCATTTTACAAATTCATGAAACTGATTTTTTTCAGTTTTCATTTTTTCTCACTGTATCTTTAATTATTAATTCATTCACTGTATATACCATTGTTTTATTCTTATTTTCGTATCTTGTTTATTCAGCCTTGAAGAAGACCTGCGTAGTGGGTCGAAACGTCGGTTCCTTAATAAATAGTTTTTACAATTTGTGTTCCACTTTTTGACCGCCTCCCGGACCATCTCATTCCTTAATAGTGAAATAGTTTCATGCTGTTCTAAATTGCTATTGAGATGTACTCTTGCCATGTATCCCAATGATTCCGACAAATAATATTTATTATATTATGCCATTTAAATAATGCAATGACCATCAACAAAGCACAAGGACAATCGCTGCAAGTAGGTGGACCAAATTTCAAAAGTCCATGCTTCTCACATAGACAGTTGTATGCAGCCTCCTCATGCGTCGAAAATCCTTCTGATTTATTCGTGAACATACCAGAAGGTAAAACAAAAATATTGTTTATCCAAAAGACTTCGATAAACAAAAACACTTTATTTCATTCAACGGCATTACAAAGAATGTTGAATATTCATGCTAAATATTAAATCGAAAACATCGCGAACGAAGTCGCGGATAACTGTTAGTTAAAATTAAAAAGCCGCGGAAAGCGTATGACAGACGGACGAATTTTATAATTATTCGATAGTAGGATTCTACGTATCTTGAAAAATAAAACCTCAAATTTTGAGGTAGAAGGTTAAAACATTTTCTTGGTCGATTACATTATTATTGTTGATAATAATTGAAGATAATAAACCAAAAAACGCTTTTTTACACAGATAACAAAGTAACTGTGTAGCGAAAGAACGCTGGCGTGAGGTGTGCTAGCCTTGGTTCTGGGCTAAGGATATTCATAGTTGGTAAATTTTAATGACAGCTAAAAGCAACTGTTTCTGTTAGCTGTTTTAATTGTTTTTTTTTTGAGGTTGCATTTTATCATCTACGAGAGTTTTTTACCAGTGATTAAAACCGTTCTGTTTTAATCAATGGAAAAAATGAAAAATATAATATTTATTTATGTATTCCACTTAGTTTCAGTAAAAACCATGGGAAACAGACAGCAGCAAATAATAGCTGCAAAAATATAATAATAATACATATAGTGATACCCGGTATTTTTTAAGGTGATTAATCCCCAAAATGGAAAATCCCTTCCTCTCCCCCTCACAATGAGAAATAAGTAGCAAGAATTGATAAACGTTAACCTCATAAAGTTTGTGAATTGAAGTTTCTTCCACAGGTAGGAAGTTGTTATGACAACGGTTATGGAGGTTATGGACAGTATGCACAGAAGCTTTTTATTATATTGATTTGTATTTTACTATTACAGAGAGATAAGGAAGGTGACGCTTATTTGAAAGAGATACCTACTTAATATTTGAAACAACAAATAAAATTTCTAAACAAATTCTGATTTTGAAAATTAAATTGATAGCCTGGCGTAACCCTAATATAATTTCAACTAAATGACATTCCAAAAATAACTGATTGCTAAATATAGCGATGAAAGTTGGCAGATAAACAAAACAACAGCTGAAAAATTACAAAATATTAACCAGCATAGCAGCAAGTTCATCTATAGGGTTAGTAAAAGTTCATCTTTTGCAAAAAGGAATGCTATGTATACTACTTATTTCAAGAGATCTATAAAAGGTTTTAATGGAAACAAATGCCCAAAATTTGATTTTGAACTATTAACAGAAGAATTGCCATTAGTCTTGATATGAAACACTATGAGAAAATACAATAAACCTTGATTAATATGATCTAGTCATTGTAAAATTTTAATGAAAAATAAAACCTGAATAAAAGTTCAAATAAAAAAGATCGACAATGTTTAAAACTGTTCAAAGCAGATTGTTTTAAGTTTTGATCATAAGCTGATCTGCTGGCCAAACCTTATGCTAAATCAGGATCTAAAGATTGATATATAACTTGTAGTAAATGGATGAAAATCAAGGGTTAAATTCTTAGGAACATGTTAAATTTTTTTGCTGCTGTAGGGGGGAGTTGCTGTAAATTGAGAGAGGAAGAGGGAAGGACTGGCCTTTGGATAAATTGTAAATTTTACAATATACCCAAAATAAACTATGGTGGACATGATTAGTGGTGCTAACAAGCCGGATTTAGTTCACGGACTGTAGTTTGGAGACCTCTAATCTATAGGATACCCAGATGTTTGCATATTCATCAGAGTTAGGGTGGCTTTATCCTGATTCCCAATGGCAATACCACTTTGTCTATCCATTTGAATTCTTAAGAACCAGAAAACCTTTCTACATTCTTGGTCTTCTCATCCTTTATTACAAGATCTCAATCTCTCTCGACCTATATATTGGCTCATGTAGAATTGATTTTTTTTTTGGAAAAATCCTTTATTGCTTGTGCTATCTTCTTTCTGCATTCCTCACTCATTTGTAGCCATGATACCTCCTTTTAACACTACTAATTCGGTCACCTCCACAACTATAAAATTCTTTTTCTTTTCTTTAGTGATTTGCTGGTGTATTAAATCCTTCATTGTCTAGTTTTTGTATGTAAATATAAACAAATTTATTTGATTTAATTATCTTATTCTTAGGGAACAATATGCCCAAAACAAACATTATTTTTCATTTCATTTCATTAATATGTAAATTGAGATACTTTAATATTTCAACTGTTTGATCCAATACTCATTCTGTTTTAAGAGCTTCTTTACGCAATAAGTGGGTCTTTGCAGCTTTATGAAGGCTTCCCTTTAATTCTTTACAAGGGGTATGCTAGGATGTCAAAGTCATTGCTGTATCCTAAAAAGCTGTAGCAGTTTGTGAAGATTACCTCTTCTGTCTGTATTTTATTTTTATTTTCCTGACTACAGTGGCCCATTTTTCATACTTTGAAATATTACAAAAATTTTAATTGCAGTAATATTCAATTTTTGCTAATAATTCGACATAGTTGAATAACATAGCTAAAGCATAATTATAAAAAAATATAATACAGTAAGTCTTATCTCCTAAAATATATGATATGGCGGATAAAAATTATTTTAAATTAGTTAACCAAAGTGGGAATACAAGTGGAACCAGTTTATATTTGGTCTTTTAATTCAGTTCCTATTTCCAATTCATGAGGAGACTCAGAACCTCTAGAGCAAAGGTGGCCAAACCGTGGCGCATACCCCAAACTTAGTACATTGGATGATCACAAGCAGCGCATTGCATCTTTTCACCTATATTATTTTTATATTTATGACCATAGACTCGAATCTATACTCTTTGGATGTCATGTCTATAAGTACACTTCTATTCAAAAGTTTATTTAATACATGCCAGGATCTAGACTCCTTGCAAGCAGAGAGAACAGACAAATACACGTTCTGAACTGATCTGGCTCTCAATATCAATTGTGGTCTAGAGTTACCTTCACCAAACGAGACTCTCTGACAGCTGTGGCACCATCACAAAGAGATCACCCTCTGTTACCAGAGCTCATTCCTGACAATTGCAGATTGGTGCTTGAAGAAACGAGCGTAAATTAATTAACTTAATTACATGATTAAGTTATTCCTTTCTCCCTCCTAAACGGAGCAGGTCCTGTCGTTATGTCTATTTTATAATCTCTAACCAAGAAAGTAAGAAAGTATAAAAAGTGCTCAAGTTATATGGCGCATCTTAATACGTCAATGAGGAAATTGGCGCCTGGTATGCAAAAGGCCATCCCTCTTCTAGATGGTTGTGCCATCTATGTTTGTATGTGTGATTCATAAGTTAAGAAAACCTGCCCCTACAAATGAAGTGGCAAAAAATCTTAATAACTTCAAGTTAATTGAGCTGACCTTCCTTGAAAAGAAAAAAAAAAAAAAAAAATCAAATCACAAATTAAGATTATTGCTAATGGAAAAGCTATCCTTTCTTACCCTGCATCTTATTATTTATTGTATACTCCTCACCTCATTTCTTAAATAAAAAAACTATTTAAAACAAAATCTAGCAATGCAACTTTCGAAGAAACAACTGGGCTCTATTTCATAATAAAGTACAGAAGTGGGAAAAGTACTGTAACTAATGTTACAGGTTACTTATAATCATTAGAAAATAATAATTTTATTTATTTTCTTTTATTTACTATTTTTAATATAACTATTTTAAATGTTATACTGTTTCAACATTTCACTGTGAAAGTCATAGGACCATTTATATTTTACTATTTCATAATAAAATATAAGTGCAAGTGGACCTATGACTTACAATATATGTTGAAACATGATAACATTTAAAATAGTTATAAAAAAAAAACAGTCATTAAAAAAAAATTGAATAAAATTATTATTATCTAATTAAGATAAGTAACCTTTCACATACCTCTAACAAGGAACCTTTGGATCCTGGTACATAAGACATAGATCTAAGATGAACATAGAATTGCTCAGGCTAGATCAACAAGGGCTGAACTGGAATCACAGATTATTGACAAATTTTATGGACAAAAAGATCTTTACTCAACTATCGAAGCAAAAGAATAATTTACTAAAATCTACAAGAACATATATATTAAGTTACTTTTGTAGAAAATATTATTTACTTTTATTCAAGCTAAAGAAACACAATTCTTTATATATAAATAAAGACTAATATTTTAAAGTAAATATATTTAATATTTTGTATTTACAGATACAGATATTATTAGTAGCACCTATATTAATAAATGAAGAACTATTAGAATTAAGTGAAAATCAACTAATAATTAATACTACAATATTTTGCAATTGATAACCAATGTCATATGCAAATGAAACCAACTAATAATATAATTAAAACTAGAAAAAAAATCAGCGGTATTGAAAAGAGCTTTTTTATTTATATTTGTATAAAAATTTAATTTTAAATATGGTGTAGTTACTCCTCTTGCATTTATTAAAGATTATATTTGATGCGGCACTGATCTAAGGTTTTGAATAAATACCTGAAGAATATTTTTATAGGTTTTCATCAGAACAACTTTTAATTTTTGTAGTGGGTTAAGCTGGGCTTCTCTTTCTGCATCTTTGCAATTCACCTTGTCCATGTTCAATAGTGTTTAGGGTTTAGACAACACGATGGCCAATATAAACTATGATTGAAGTATTTCCTGATATCTGGAAAATATTGCCAAAATCTTAAGTGAAATTTTTTGCCTTTCAGCATTTTTTAAACCTATTACTACTTTTCAAACTTTTGTAATTTCCCTTCAAATTAGGAACATTTAAAAATGATTCAGAGTAGTTTAATATATATATTGGGATAAATAAATTTCATATAACAAATTGAATTATAACACAGTTTATTCTAAAATATGACAATTTGGAATTACATACATCTATCTACAATACCAAAGTACAACATGAATCAACAATATATATATGTGTAGTACATATATATAGGTATTATCACAACCTAAGTACATGCCTTCAAAATCAAAACAATTTTCTTACAAGAATTTAATAAAAAATTATCAAACAGGTCCCAGAAATATTTACCTCTCGCCCATCATTAAACTTTATTCAGGACTAATAAAAATAAGTTTTATCTAGAAACTGGTAACTACAAAAACCAAATGGTTTATTTAAAATATATACAGAAAAAGAAATCTAGTATAATATTACAATGAAAAAAACAAAAGTTTTTGAGAAATTAAAAATGTATACATAACTAATTACATTACATTTTAAGAGTATTTCAGCATACTTAGTTCCATTTATTAGACAGAATTTGGCAATGTCTCCCTACAATACATTTCTACATTTTACAAAAATAATTACGTACCCTATTTCAGTCGAGTTCAGAATGATTTTTGTTCAAAATATAATACATGTAATAAAATTTTACATTTGTATCACTAAATGTTAGCAATTAAATCATGTTTACATACTGGAAGAGCTTTAAATGCGAGAGGGGGAAGCAATAATTGTATTGGATTAACTTAAAATACCTGTTAATATTGTCGATAGATTGAGTTAACCCTTTCAGGTTTCGATCACGAAAATTGTGATCAACCAGGCTTTGCCATGTGGTCCAGATAAAGAAATACTTGCCGTCACCAGAAATCATATTTTTATGCAATTTCATTATTAGTTTGCCAGTTTTTTTAATAGTATTCATCTGAATGAGTATATTTACACGCAATTAAATACATTATTATTTTACGTTTTTGTGATTTAATGTAAATAATTGAATATTTTGATAAAACCGATTTGTTTTTTAAATTACGTAAAATTATTTTAATTTTAATAAGTTAATGCCTGAATGCACAAAAACAACTTTTAAACAGAAAACAGCTCTATATTGTATAATTATTATAACCTTTAATAGAGAAACAGGAAGTAATACTTTGAAAACTTCTTAGAAAAGGTTGTTTATATTAGTTTCCTTTTTCTATCTCGATTTTTAGTTGATATCGAAATTAAATTTAAATCGATTTTTGGTTTCATTTATAACACCGTTTGAACACATTTCTTTTATTTTTCATATTAATTGTTTTGATTATTTTTAAAACGGTTAATTCATAAATTGAAGATTTGATTTTAAATTTCCAAAGGAGCTTATGCTTGTTTTAAATAAGAAATTGTTTGGCTAAAAGCTGTTCAAAAGGTTTACATTTATTAAATTAATAGGAAGTTTCTTTTACATTTTTTTCATCATTATTTTAACAGCTCATTACTAATTAAATAATTTATTTTGCCACTAAAGATTAATGGTTATACATTGATATTACATAAAAATAATTGAAAATGATATTTTCAAAAATAGTATTTGGGATATTCGATTGCATAATTTTTGGTTTTTAACAGCATAAAAATTCAGTCTCTGGTGATCATTCTCTGCTTATAAAAATTAGTTTTAACCGAATAGACACTGAAGGTGTTTCTGCTAGGCTAAAGCAGAAACTTATTTCTTAAATAATTTTACTTTGCATCTTACTCGTCTATAATAATATTTTAGATTTAATTCTTGATCATGTTTTATATTGTTTAACAATCCCTGAAAAAACATTATGCCCTCCTTTATTCTTCTTCAAACTTAAAATTTTAACTGTACTAATTTATAGCATGTATGTCAATTATGAAAAATTTCAAAGTTTCTATTTATTGATTTTTTAAAAGAAATCTTCAAGTTTGATAATAGAGGTTCAACTTTTATGAATATGAAATAGGATTTTTCTCTGTAAATAGACTTCAGATTAGCATCAGGAAATAGAACACCAGAGTAAGAGAGAATTTACTTTAATATATATATATATATATATATATATATATATATATATATATATATATATATATATATATATATATATATATATATTTATGTGCATTACACCATATAATAAAATGCCTGGCACTGAATGGGCTAACATAGAATAAAATAAAATAAAAAAAATTGTTTAAAAATCTTTTTAATACCATCATCATATACCTAATGGTATGTACAAAAGAAAAGATGAATATACATCTATCGAAAGAGGTAAAATATTTTCTTAAAGGTTTTATATCACCAACTGCAATCACATCAGTTGTAAACTAGTGCTACAAATTATTACCTCTTTATATAATTTATTATTTATTTATTTTTATATGAATAATTTTAGAAATTAATTACAGATACTATTTTCCAACAAAACTTGGCTTATACATGATAATATAGTATGATTGGTGGATCAAAGAATTGCAAATGTTCATGGCTCAATTCTAATTCTACATTAACATAGTGAGAGTATAAACATAACTCACAGCTAATTCTTTGGCTTTAACATTATCTAACTTCTATTCCATTATCAAATATACAGACTATATCATTTTAATGAATCTTATTTTGGTAACATTTTTTTTAATTCATTTTTCAAGCAAAAATATCAAGACTTTGTCAAGAATACCATGCGATAAGTGGTTTATAGAATAAAATAAAAAATAAAATTAATGCTGTGTAATTAAATTAAATATTATAAAGACAAACTATTGTATTTCTTTAAACATGAAATGTCAGCAATTAAAGTTTGGAGAATGTGTAGAGTGATAACTGCAGGAAGACATGATTTACTGCAACAAAATTATGAAATCTTGTTTTTTTTTTTAAATATTCAGATTTTAAATAGCGCGATGCCTACTCTTTTTATTAGTCTAGGCATTATATTGACATTCTGTTGGCGACCTATACAATATACTGGCCAATTTATTAGTCTTTCAGTGCACCAATGTTGATTATCTGATAAATCGACCTTTTGTCTGAGTTAGATTTTGCATAAAACTCTGAGACTTAAAATATGATATTATTTTATTCTTATATTGAAGCCTCTCCCTCTTCACCTTCCTCTTAAAAAAAAAAAAAAAAAAAAAAAAAAAAAAAGAAATCCTGACATTTCATGAGGTACGACCCGACCTAATCATAATTCTTGAACCCTCCAGCACATCCAACTGATTTGAGAGATCCAACTGCAGGCTATTTCTATCTATTTCTAATAGTTTACTAACTAGATTTTATCACTGAAAGCTTTCCTTTGATTTACCTTCCTTTGTAGAAACAAAGAACCAGTGGAAACAATATGACTCATATTTTACATCTTTAAAACAGAATAAATTTCAGTTGTCTTTCTGCGGAGATGATCTACCAGATATTTAGCCTGTGTTCATGACTTTTCTACTTTCCCATTGACTGTAAATTTAATGATACTGAACTTTTCTGTAATATTATTTCATAAATATGGCTGGTAATGAATCAAAAAAATGTTTTAACAAAAACAGTTGATCAAAACACTCTGGAAAAGCAAAAGAGTGATATTTTTTTTACAGGTAGTTTTCATTCATCTTTCAGGGTGAAAAAGCCATGAAATACATATTTCAACAAAATATCAGGAAGGAAAACACATAGATTAGTTGTGGACATATTGTATTGTATGCAGCTCAAGAGTGGCTAAATAGTGTAAAATATGAGTTACATCAAAAATATCATATAGTATGCTCTATTTGTGTGCTGTAATTTGCTTTCAAAATATTTGAATACAACTAAAATAAATTGTTACAGTCAACAAAGTTAAGTTTGGTTAAATGAAAATTCAATTTTATCACAATTGTCAAACAGTTACTACTTTCAGACTAAAAAGATTGTGTGAAATTAATGTAAATAGTATTTGAAATTGTGAAAAAATCTCATAATTTAGATGGATCTCTCAGATCATTTCATGTTAATGTTATATTGTACTGCAAGGGTTAATGCTCTGAAAAGTTAAAAAATAAAATAAATTAATTAAAAAAAAAATAACCACCATCATTCAAAGATCACAAGATATCATTAACATCCTGAATATTGTTAAGTGAATAATCTTCGAAACTATCTTATTTTTCTTTTTATTTATTTCTTTTTAATTTTTTTTGTAGATATAAGAATAAAGATTTTATAAAATATAAGTAGTAAGGAGAGATTACATGATATATTTAGGCTCTTTATAATGTTTTACTTTATATAAAATATGTTTAGATTCCAAGTTCTACATAGCTATTCATAAATAAGGGAAATATTAAGATTTCAGAACTATATTTCAATTCTGATCTTTTTAAAAATCTTCAATTTACATATATTTTAAATAAGTATTTTCAGATTGATAACTGTTTAAAACTGTTTGTCTAAGATATCTAAAGCTAAATATTCGGCTCAGATAATAAATTCAAAATATGGTTATGCTTATTTTTTTTTGATGATGCAGGCTTTCCTTAAAAAAGTAAAAAAAAAAATAAAATAAAAAATATTGGATATTAGTTATTGAGTAACAGAAATTTTTCCTAAATAAACACAAAAATTATTACCATATTGCATCCAACATAAGACTCCATTTAACTACAAAAAAAAAAAAAAAACATGCCATAATCAAAATAGCTATTCAAAAAAATAATCATTAGATTTAGGATGTTTCATTATTTTTAGGGCTGATCTGGCCCAGAGTAATTACTACAAGTATAATTTTGATTGCGGCAGCAAAAAAAAAAAAAAAAAAAAAAAAAAAAAAAAAAAAAAAAAAAAAAAAGCCTTTAGTCAGAACGATATTTACTTATTAATTTAGAAATTATTTAATGATAATTTATTATTTATTTTAGAAATGATACATTTTCGCATAATTTTTTACATTTCCATTTTATACAAGTACAAATAAAAAAAGGTAACTTTTCTGAAAAAGAAACCAAGAAAAAAAAATTAATACCTCTTAGTCCAGAAAGAAAATTAACAAGAATCATCTTTCATAAATCATTTATGGAGTTAAGCCCTTTAGTATTCTGACCAATCCTATAGGGCATAGGTTCTTAAACGGCTGTCTGCAACAGAGGTCCGCGAAACAATTTTGACATTGACTTTGCATCTCTCAACTTTCTCATCTCTCAGCTTACATTCAAACAGTTCATTTAATAAAAATCCTACATGATCAAGCCTTTTTGTATTAGTTGTTAACTAATATGTATTGTATTCAATGTTAACTAGTTATCGATATAACTAAACAATAATTAGTACAAATTTAAATGCCGAGGGTCAGGATGGGCCCGCAAACAAAAATCTTATTCAA
The DNA here is from genome assembly GCA_948150685.1 of Rhaphigaster nebulosa. NCBI lineage: Eukaryota > Metazoa > Arthropoda > Insecta > Hemiptera > Pentatomidae > Rhaphigaster > Rhaphigaster nebulosa. The sequence continues at coordinate 58,050,722 of OX411312.1, forward strand.
GAGAGGGTCCTCAGACTATATTAGTTTAAAGACACGTACTACAGGACATAATTATTTCTCTGGCCCTTTCATCCTGGAAAAGGTAGGCATTCAGCAATTTAAATTTCAAATTATACATATATTGAGCAATTGCACGAGATATAAACTTTGATAGGATTTTTTTTAACAAATGTTTTTATGCCAACCTTTTTTTTTTAGTGCTTATATTGTCATGACAACTGTAAAATAATCGAATATGAAAAAAATGCATTTTTTATTTTCATTATAATTGCAGTTGCAAGAGCACAATGGCTGAATTTGGAAAGTGTGATTCGCTCAGAAATATGCCTTTCTGAGCAAATCATACTTTTGACATTAAGCTATCATGCTTAGCGTCCCCCTAGCAACAATAATAATAACGAATATGATAAATGCATTTTTTTTTACATTTGACACTTTACAGCCGTCACAAGGATATTATTTTCTATTTTTAGATCTGTGTAGGTTGTTACTTATAAAACACATAGTAGCTAGTAAGGTTTTTTTTTATTATATCTTCCTACCTTTTTTTCCCTCCAATTTTACAGTATATATTTTAGTATTCTCATTGAAAATTGTGTTTATTTAAATTTAAACCTTTCATATATTCAATGAAAATAGATTTTATAGTTATTATTAATTTATTGGAGTATTGAGATGTTCTGCAGATAGAAACAATTATAAAGGACTAAAATATATATATTTTTCTTCCAGAAAATTTATAATTTGAGACATATAATTGACAAGTGTTCTATTTTTGAATTATGTATTAGAGAAAACAAATGTCCTATATTTGATGCAATATGGTATATTAAATACATTTGTAACTTGTAAATGAATTTTGTAATAATATCACTAATAGAAGTACATAACTGATGCTTATTTTTTTATACAAACTTGATAAGGCTGTTAATAATTTAAGTGAAATTCTTGATTGAAAACTGTCTTTGAACATAGTTGAACAGGTTAAGTTAAATTGCTTTTCTATATTTTAATTGCAACATTAAAAGTTAAAAGAGATTTCAATTTTATAATGTATTACATACTCTTGTATATATATATATATGTATATGTAAATGAATAAATTATAAAAATATGCCTCGAATATCCAATGACTATAAGAGTTGCTCAATGATGGGATGGGAGAGGCACATGTGTTCTGCACCTCGTATAGGAAGCCTGTTGACGGAGTAGTGCTTGATCATGTCTGGGATACTTACGAATGGATTGCTAAACTGTCCTAATATATACCTGCCAGTCTCTTTACACTTCTGGATTCGCATATGCATAAACCCTCGGGCACTCCTAGAAAACAGAAAAATTTGTTTCTTATTTTTCAAAACTAAGTAAAAATAATCAAGAAAGTTTAACTTCTTAAATTTAAAACAACATTTTTTAAGTTGGTTTTGATCAAACATAAGGGTAAAAATCAGTAATAATTGTTCAGGAATTTCTTTGTTTTTGAGAAGTGAATAAAGCGAAGGCTATTATGTTTGGAGGATATCTTCTTGAAAGTTAGACATTTTACTACAATTGACAGAAAATTAATGCACTCTACTACTGAACTTTACAGACTATGACATAGGAGTGGTCTTAACACAGGAGCTGTTCTGCAAATAAATACCGGCTCCACTAGATGGCGCTTAGTTAATATGTAAATAAGGTATAAACATTAATAGTGATTTTTACCTATACCACTACAATCTATGAAAGGTCTTAGGTTCGGTATTTTTTAAAAACTATAGTGTTTCTAGGCCAACGGTTGTGCAAGGAGATGATTTGGTCGAGATCGACCCTCAACCGCCAGATTTTTCCCCCAAATAAGGGAACCCAGCCTATAGAGGCTGGGTGAGCCGCAGGAAAATCTTCCAACTCCACAAGGTCGATCTGTGGCTGATAACAGAATAAATAATAATCTGTCAGAGCCTTACCACTGAGTTACCCCACTCTCCTACTGATTTTTACCCTCATCTTTAATACTTTAACTTTGGCATAACATTATAACAATTTGTAGTTTTTTTAGATACAAAATTGAGCCAGTTTACCTAACCAATGTTGGTCTCTTCAGAAACTAAAGATCTTGTCTTTTTAATAGCTGAGATACATCCTTATATAGAATCCTATCCCTTCCTAGGCTATTTTGCTCCCTTCCTTTCCATGTTTAAATCCTATCTCTTTGTCCATTTCCTATGTCTTCAAAAATCTTTCATTCTGATTTCATGTATATATTTGTTTTTACATATGCACATTCATCAAGCCACAGATATTACTGTACTGATTATGTTCAGATAAAATCAAACCTTACCCAATACCATATCATTGACTAAAAACTACATACACTGTTTCAACTTTCAAATTAATTAATTTAATAGTCATTTCTTACTTTTTATAAAGTTAATTATATAATATTTTTAAAAAAATATTAGTTTTAATTTTTAAGTAATCAACCCAAAAAATTATGAATTTATAGATTTGTTATTTAATTTACCAATTTGCAGAAAGAATATGTTTGAGCTAGTTGAGAAATTCAAGTTTTGGAGGTCTATGATAACTGGATATAATGAAATTCAAGAGGAAATCAAGGCGCTGTTAAAGGCAAAAAATGCTTATTTTAAGGTCTTAGCTCGCCCTTTTGTTCAGAAAAGCAAAAGTTAGATTTTACAAAACTTTTATCCTTCCTACTGTTCTGTAAGGATGTGAAATGTGGCCGCTAAATTTGAAGGAAGAACAATACTACAAGAACAAGAACAAAGGCCTTTGAGAATAAGGTATTGTGTAGAAAATTTGGCCCAAAAAAGGATGAGACCACTGCAGAATTTTGGAAATTACCCAAAGAAGAAATTGAGGAGCATGCACTCTGTTAATATAATTGAATAAAGCATCACAACAGTTGAAATGGGCTTGTAAATGTGTTGTGATTTTTAATGAACGAATCCCTAAAAAGTTAATAAATACAAAGCCAACTAGTAAATGTTCGAGGGGTTGGCTGAAAGGTGTGTGGAAGGATTGCGTTAAGGGTGATCTAACGGATTTCGGTTTGGACGGTAGTCAGTGGATGGAGGTTTGTAAACAGTGATAGATGATATCGACATCGAAACTTCGGGTTCGCTAAGCCTTTTATTATTATATATATATTTTTTGTTCCACATGCTGCTACAATATTTCATATTTTTCTATGGATTCTGTTCAATTGTTTCATATTCTCCTATGTATTTACTACAATACCTATATTTATTCTTTATATCTTTTATACTTTCTTGGTAGCATCTTGTTTTGCTTAGACCTGATGAAAGCCTACAAATTAGGCTAAAACGTCAACACACATTGAAATAAGTTTACATTCTTCTTTGACCCTACCCTCCAACCAGCTTCTCTTTGATTTATGTCTGCCATTATTAAAGCTATTATTTATTAAATTGAATGCACTCAAAATGTTTGTTTCCAGTGGAAGAGAATAAATAAATTATTAGTTATACTAATTTTTTTAAATTGCAAGACTATATTTCAGAATCTTATGGTATATTATGTCTGTGATCAGGAATAGATTGTCCTTCAAAACACTGAGGTTAGCCTAATCTAAGTAAAGTCACTAGTTTTTATCTTTGTGTTATCTGTCCCAACTCCGTGGTAAGGATCAGATTAACCACAGATTCATTAATCTCACATTTCTTATGATATATTAATACTTACATACTTTTCTTTTTAAATCCCATTACTTACTTGAGAGATAATGAGTAGTCTTGTTTGGTACTCTCACTATTTCTGACTAGAAAGCTTCCTTCCTTATTCATACGCAGAATATTTTCTGCCTCAAGACGTGTGATTGCCCCATGATACCAACTAAACAAGAAAATATTCTTAGCAATAATTTTCATCAAAAAATAGAAATTTATATTATCATCTCACATATCTAAGAAATAATAGTTATTAAAGTAATATATATATATATATATATATATATATATATATATATATATATATATATATATATATATATATATATATAAAGTAATGTATGCAGGATAATCAAATATATGAATCCCGTTAATGATGATGTTATTATTTTATGAATACATTTAAAACAAAAAAAAGTTTATAAGTTTTAGTAGAAAAGTTTAAAATTAATAACGATAAAAAAAGCCCTGTAATAAAAAAAAAAAAAAATCGTAAGAGAATCATAACATCATTAGAATGCAAAAGCATTTATTTATCAATAAAAAGACAGAAGATAATTTATTTATCAATTTTAATCTACTTACATAGATATTAAAAATCTCTTCATGTAATTATTGACCAAAAAGTCAGAAAGAGACATCAAATTATTGCTAGTATATAAATGTAAAGTTCCACACACTGTCGATATTCTTGACAGGCTAGTTATTTTATGATAATTTAGAGCCTGAAGGCTTCATGTGTGAAACTATCCATTTTTATCCAAATAACTGCTGAGTTTATAAAAAAATCATTAAAATAAAATATATAAGCATTAATTTTATCCAAATTTAGTAGGAAGTCTATAATAAATTAAAATGACGGGCAATCCTGAAATTTAAACAGTAAAATACACCAACACAGATTCTGAAAACCAGGCTTAATTCTCGACCTCACAATATTTTGTGAGTTGATCAGCATTATGCCACAACTGTCCGATTTATCTCCATGATTATTACCATGGACTAATTTTGTTTAGAGATTTAATAAATCCAGAAGTGTATGTCAAAGTATGGTTTCCAATCCTGAAGTCAAACATTTTTCAAAAGAAAATTTAGAGTGCCAAGCCAAGATTCAAACCAGACTTGTACAAACCACTATAAACATGCACACTATCTCATTCTCTTAGTAATTAAGATACTAATTTTTAAAAAGAAAAAATAGTGAATATTTTAAGGAGGCAACTTTGTTTTTCTTTATGGAAATGTAAGATGATATTACCCCTGCCTCTCCAGTGGGAGACTTGTGTCAATGGGGTCTGGTTGAGGTGGTACGGGAGGTGGTGGTGGGAAGTCTAATGACAGCCGTTTTTGGCCACATTCATGGAGATCCAAACTCAAAGCTGGTCTTCTTATTGGTCCTGAAAAAATAAAAGAAAAATCATTTCAATGTAAAATTGTATTACTTATCAATCTAAAAAAAAAGTCTTTTAATATTTAAAATTTTAATGTAACTAATGACTTTAAATTAACACATGGATATGAATAGCCACTAACATTATATTTATTTTTATATTCCAAATTGTCTGTTCTGAATCACTAATACACAGCTCCCAAGGAAGCGTTAACTATCATATTGTTAATTATATTAATGAAAACTACAAATATGTTCAACCATTTGAACCTAAAATAGTGAAATTCTACACTAAATTTAAGTTCCACCAGTGATGTTTGTTCTAATCACTGACTTATAAAGAACCACACATAGCGGCTAATATTAAATTTCTTCCTCAATAAAAAATTTAATTGTGTTGTTAATAAGATTGAATGAATTTTTTTAAACTTGAAAAAGCCATTAAGAACGGTTATAAAAAATTGTAGAAATATTTCCTTCCCGATAAGAACATCAAAAAAGGCATATGAAATAATTGTTTGTCATTAGACAAGATTCAACCAACTCAGTAAAGTTTGATTCATATTATAGGGCATACTGATTGATATTATTTCAGAGGACAGCAGTTTCACCCCGATTCTTTTAATTTTCACAATACAGTCAATGAGCAACATAATTACTTGTAAAAATATTTTACGAGCTGCTGTTTGATTGTTTCCTTAATAAGTTCACTTGAGTTGTAATATTGAAATACTTAGTAAATGAAAACAAGGAATAATTGTATTATTTTCAGATAATGTGGAGTATGAAATTAACTAAACTAAAAGGAAGTTAAAAAAAAAAATAAAACAAGAAAAAAAATAGGAAATTAAAAATTATGAAAATTCTTTTTAAACATATTTCAGTATTAAACAAAATCAGTTCAAACTGTGGTGGTTAATTTAAAATAACAATTATTGTTATTTAATACACAAAGGCGATCTGTTAAATACAATTTATATATTATATTGAGATTTATACTTTATAATTATAGGGGAATGGAACTTTTCCATAATAATTTATTTTTATAAAATTGAGGTTTTCGTAGATAAATAATTATTTTAAAAATTAGAACCAAAAAGGTAAAAGAAATTTTGATGATTCAAGCTAATCCTTTTCAAAGACATTATTTGTAACTTTAAAATTAGGGCTGTGAAGAATTATGTAGGCTGACTTATTTGGTATTATAATTTACAACAGATTTGGTAGATATTATCTCTTTCTTGAAATGTTGAGCCTCAATTTTTCCCTCACCTTATTGTAATATCTTCCTAATGCAAGTTGCTAAGATTTAATGTTCCGTATGATTTAATATCTAATAAAAATCCTGTTCCCATGAAACAATTGCTTTAAAGTCCAGATGATTCTTTTGGAACTTGAATGAAGATAGAAAGTAAAAAAAGCACCCTCTAACAAATCCATTAGTTTGTCAGGAGCTGATGCGGAAATCATTTCCTCTAATCTAGATTCTCAGCCAGCATCTTTGAATCAGATTCTATTTGGAAAGAGCTTCAAAAGCAATCTCAAGATTGATGGTGGCTATCGGGGAAGTCAAGAAAGATCAGTAATTTTCTTTCCTTCAATATTTATGAGACTTTTGATTTTTTTTTTTGAGATGTAACTTTATTTCAGTGAGATTTTATTTTTTTAAAATAAAATTTTAAAAATAAAAGCTATAATTACATATTTATGCACAGATCCACAAAATAAATCGTAGTTAATTGAAAATTATAATTCTAGGAAATTATAAAAGGAAGAAGAATAACACTGGGGAACAAAATAATATTTTTTTTTTTGCAGGAGAGGTATTAAAGTGAATTAGATACATTAATGTATTGTTTGTGATGTATAGTTACTTTGTTCAAAGTTACTTTAATACACAAAAAGAAAAAAAGATTCTCATTTGGTTAATTCTATTTAATAGTCATTCATAATTCGGTTCCTATTGTAAAATAAAAATTTTGTATATTTTAATAAATAAATAACAAATTTTGAGCTTTCCAACTCATATTTTCTTTTTTATTAATATTAGCTATGTGTTTCAAAATACATCCTTTTCCTCATGAGGCTCTAGATAAACAAATAATAACAGTCTTTTAGTTCAAATAATTTTTCATTCAAAAACCATTTTTTTTTTCTTTAAATATAAAAATATACATTTTCTTTATTTCACAAACTGGAGACAATTCGGCGAATCTGAGATTTTTCTCGTATTTAAAAAATTGGAATTTTCCATATTTGACTCTGAAACCCGGCGCTGAAAACATCACTGTTGCCCTGTATGATAGATGAGTTTAGATTTTTACTTTTTCCGACACGTCTGTTATAAAGTAAGCGTTTCTCTCAAACATTATGAAAGATTTATTTTATGCACATAAAAGATTTGTTGATATTGATTTTTAAATGATATATAGTCTGGGCTATCTTTATCAAGATTTATAAAAGTGATCATAATTATGTGAGAAAAACAAAAAAAGACAAAATGATTAATTATCCTTGAAGAATTGAGATATCCTATCTCTGTGTTTTAGCCTGAATAAAGTATTGTTATTATCAATCACATGGAATCAATTATTGACAAATTATTGCTTATGGCTTGTATACAGACAGTAACATTAACAATAAATAAATTAATCTGTAATGCTACAGTCCTGATGATGCCTGATTTGGCAACACTTCGACCAGTTAAGCCATTTACTGTAACTTAAGAAACTTAAGATTTTGGTTTTGAAAATTACAAAAATAATGTAATGATTATTATTATTAGCATTTGAAGTTTCAGAAGTTTTTCAAATAAATAAATATTTTATTATTTTTAGTAAGCATTTAAAATAATTATATAATTATTATATATATATATATATAATATGGTAATCCAATGATTTATATATTTTTTAAACTAGTATAAGGAACGGAAACACACACACAAATGTCAACCATGAATCCGATTTTTAAATAAACCTATTAATGGTAAAAAATGACCGAAAAAAAAAAATATGAGGGATCATCGTTTACCCAAGGAAGATTTGCCAGTGGGGTCGTAGCTTGTGCATTGGGGAGCATCTGTTATTCTTTATGACGTGCAGGAACTGAGGAGCAGAAAGCAATCAAAAACATCTCTCCCCCTCCCAGCAGAATCAGCTTTGTATATTTAAGCTTCTAGGTTAGCTTATCTTTACTCCCTTGTCCTCGAGCCGGCTTTGGAGGTAGTAATTGGAAATCGCATACTGTCCAAACAGCTTCTAGAACTCGTTATCTCGAACTGCGTAGACATTATTTGTCTAAAATATTTACATTGTTGGAGATGGTGATCCAGGTTACAAACATTCTTCAGCGACGTGAAGTAAAAAAAAAAGAGGAAAGAAAACGAAGACTCGAAGAACTTGACGGTTTTCTATTTCGAACAGTGCCATTTAAATTAGAACTGAAGCAAGTAAGTGGCAGAATTATTGTAAATACTTTTTTTCAATGTTGGTTGGCAATGATCAAATAAACTGCCACTTTGGAAAAAAAAAAAAAAAAAAAAATCACTTTCATGAAAACTAGCCTGGGTTCCATATCTGTTATACCAGTATCAAAGAGTACACTTGGTTTGCGAGTTTTAAGATTTTTCGATTTTATAGGTACTTTAAAAAATAGAAAAACCTTTTATGCTACGAGAGCTAAGCACTAAAAAAAAAATTTTCGCGATTTTTCCTAAGTTTTTATTTTCGTTATTTCTTAGTAAAATCAGTTGCCGTTGTGCCCTCGATTAGTTTAAAAAATATATATATTTTACGATGCTACAGGGGCGTCCGCAGAGGTGGGAGGGAAGATCAGGATATATCCCCCGAAATGTACGAAAAAACCAAATTACATTCTCTCCAACCTAAGAATTGAATTTTAGGTAGGCTTGTTCTAAATTGTATTTCTTTTATGTTGAGTGGGACTTTTAAACGTTAAAATAATTATTATGTTTTTTTTTCTGATCCAGATATAGACAAATTTGATTCGTAATTATATTGAAAAGAATTATTAAATGACTGATATGGATGAATATATAATAAATTAGATTAACACGTTTTTTTAGCTATGTGTTTATTCAGAGTAAACAAAGATAAAAGAGGGCTACTTGCTGAAAATTGGAGAACAATATAGGTGGATGACGTTGGTAAAATAGGGAAGTGGTTTATCAAAGAGGGTATAAAAAAAAAAGAATTTAATTAAGAATGTGAGGCATGGTCTTTATAAGGAAGCTAGAGACGGGACATTAAAAACAAAAGTGAGTAAAATATTTCATAAGGAAGAAGCCAAAGGGCTTTAATACTTCATTAAAGATAAATTGCTTAATTAAAGTATCATTTCCATTAACCAACGACACTATTCTTCAGTTATCTTTTGGTTTATTATTTTCAATAATGAACATTTGTAATCTACCAAGAAAAAAAAGTGAACCCCCTTCTCAAAATTTGAGGTTTTGTTTAACGTAGAATCCAAAAATCGAAAAAAAAATCCTTCCGTCTGTCGTCCGCGAATTTTCTCCGAGACTACAGCGTTGATTTTTTTTTTAAATTTACCACCAAAGTCACAGGCCACCCAAAGTTGACCCTCGGAATTCGTCATTGCCATTCGCCATTTCGTTTCAAAATGGCGGCCTGATTAGAGATTTCATAACGTATCTCGGCCACGATAATGATAGAGGAAACATATAAAGTATTTTGGAATCATTATAGCAATGACTTAAAAAAAATCTAAATATTTTTTTAATCTTTTGAACGGGTGAACCGATGGTATTGCCATTTAAATGGGACGAGTATTAGCAAAGATATAGAGTATTGAACTAGGTACACATGCTTTATAGCTTGGAAGTAGAAACAAAAGTTTAATAGTTCTATTCTAGCAGAGTTCTATGATTTAATTTAAATGAAGATATTGGTTCATGTTCTTAACATAGCTGGGGCGAACATTACTAGTTCCCCAACCGATTGAAGGGAGTTAAAAAAAAAATATGGAATGATAATGACAGACCTCATTCCAGTTTAATACCAAAGAGGAAATTCGAAGAGGACAAGTTCCTCGAGGCAAGATTAGTTAAATCATCAAACTCTGTTTGGTGCACTCAGCCCCCAACTCCTGCCCTCTTCATTAGGGTTCATATCGAACAAATCGAGTAGGGAATGCATCATTAACTTGATTCTCTGTCGGAGGGCTCCTCGACATCATCCTCTTTAAGCACTTCCTCAACTTCAAGAGGACCAAAGTTCTCGGATCTGTTCAAGATTTTCCTTGACTAAATTTTGGTGCTTAAACAGATGATTTAGATACCATCCTTCCCAAGCTGAATAGGACCTTGACTGATCCTCTTTCAGATCTAGATATTGTCTGAATCCGCAGTACATCAAAACCAACATACCATTTAAAATGATTTTGTTTTCATTCCTCATAATTCTATTATTATATTTTTCTCCTTTAATTATTCGAGGATACAGTCGAATCTGAATAATTGACGTATTATTTATATACTTACAGACCAATAAAATCATGGTAGAATCAAGCCTATAAGTTCATGTTAAACCACATCTAAACTCAATAGTTTAATTAATCGTCACAGTAATAATACCTGAGAAACTTATAATTCTTGTTAGACAACGGGACAATATAAAAAGTTACTACAATGAGCTATTATTTTATTAAATGTTAAAGATTTATTTACCTGTATTGGGACATTCTTGCAGACCACTGCTGGAAGAAGCTTGGGAATTGAGACTAGGCGTTGGCCGCAGCCGCCGGCGGAGCTTGGGCATGTCGAAAGGCAGGTCCCGAAGATCCACGGAGGTGGCGGACCCAGAGGTATCCTGCGGCAGGGGCTCCTGCATTCTTCTGCGCCGAAGCTTAGGCATGTCGAAGGGCAAGTCTTCCGTCAGGTCTGAGGTGTTGTTCTTTCCGATCCGCGATTCAATGGAGATACCGCTGTCGGATCCTTGGTGAACCTCCTGATCGAAGCATAACCCGAGGTTGATGAGGTTTCTATTTTGAGGTGTTCTCCTTTTCTTCTGACTCTCTCCTACTGGAGTAATAGCCTCTTCGGGGGAAGCCCGTTCTGAGTTATTGTTCTTATTGTTTTCGGAGGTTTCTGAACATGGCTCTTGGGAGGACTTATCGGATATTGGAGAAAGAATGTTGAGTTTGTTTTGCTGGAAGACCCTGGCGTTGAGACAGTTGATGCTGGGGTGGAACCCCGTTCCGCTTCCGGTCGAATCGCTGCTGTGAGAGCTGAGGGAACTGCTGCGCCTGCTCTCACAGCTCGAAGTCGAACGGTTGCCTTCACTAGTGCTGCTTCGGATAGACTCTAGGCTGCCTCCACTGCTGCTAGTAGCCATCGACTCAGTACTCGAAAATTTAAACCTCCGCGGCCTGCCTTTTATTTCTAAAATGTCGAAACCACGATTCTTCGTTTTTCCTTGTTCTTCGAACAGAGATCTGCTGCAATCGTCTGCTTGCTCCGGATGACAACTTCTCGTTCTCAGACCAACCCTGTGCTTACTCGACTTGACAGGTAGTCGGAGGTCTTTCGCCCGGACAGGAATGTCTGGAGCGCTCTGGACGGAAGCCATGCAATGAGGAGTATGAAACTTGGCAGGAAGAGGAGCGCTTGAAGGTGGGGTTGGTGCGACGAAAGGTCGCAGCTCGAGTTCTTGAATACCCTGGCTTAGGCGGTCTTCTATGGACCGATCGTTCAGGCTTTTGGGTCTCTTGTAGTACTCTTCGCGTTCGTTCTGTTCTGTGACAAGAATCGATTTGTGGGTGACTTCATCTACGTCTAAGTCGTCATCCGATTTACTAATCTTGGAGTCGAAAGCTGTTTCGTAGAGTTGCCTCCTTGACATTTCGTCGAGCCGTGGCGACATCCGGTCCTCGGAAGTGTCCGAGGTGAGGTCTCCGTAATAGTACGGGGTTGCTCGAACTACCCCTTCTCCACCCACATCTTCGTAAACTTCTACCTCCTCACCGCATGGTGAGGAGCAACCTGGAAAAAACAACAAACATTCATTAATTATAATAATGAAAACAAGCAAACATATAATAACTAATAATTTATCCAATTTCAATTGCTACCACACATCTCTTATACACGTTTAATTTTTAATACTAAAAATTGATTAAGTGGAGGTGCTAGTTATCTATCAATAAATTAATAATTGATGATATATTCTCAGATATTGAGAACTGCACATAACATACCTTTATTTGAAATAATGGTCTTGTAAGTCCCATAGTAGAACTGCCTTATTGGGGATTAGGAACGTTAACTACCGACGATTGCATTATTTATTGCTGAACCGACCCGAGATGGAAGAACGCAGAAGGGGAGGGCGCACGTAGAATACGGGATTTATTTCCGGGGCCCCTTGAAAAGCCGATATAATAACTAGATGAGAATTTCCTCAATAACACCACCTCCCCTATTGTTCGTAGGGTCTATTGTCCACCTTCGGAGGTACTGTGTTGACTTCACATGTCGGCCGAGAAACGCCTTCATTGAATAATCTGACTGACTCATTGGTGAAAAAATTATATTATATTTCCTGAAATGCATACATTTATACATGAAAAACAATAAGCATATAACGCCATATTTTAATAAAATATTCAATATCATATGAGTATACACGGGATAAGAATCCAAAGAGCGCAAGTGCCCAATAACCAATCAGTGTTTCCATTTGAAATGGACGCAAACATTCGACCTTGTCCTGATATGCTTTGTTTTGTATTAATAAGGTATTATCCCCAAGATAGCTATGAAGGCTAATTAAACTCCAGAACAACAGGATACGCAACGCTAAAGTTGATGAACTGGTGCCTAGTTCGTAATACAGTGGTTATATTTCTCATCCAAGGAAAGTTTGGAAGCCATGCTCTACTATAATTTAGTTTATACATGACCTTCGTAAATTCGCTTTTATTTAAAGCATTTCTATAAGGTTTGATGGGTTGATAAAGATGTATTTGTTAACTAGATGAATTGATTTTTTCCAGTCGATTTCCTAAAAATGGCGCCTAGCACTAACGTTACAGATTCCAAATTGTATCTCCTTGATGACTTTCATATTGCAATAAGTATAGACACGATATTGCAAAATAAGTATAGACACGATAAAAGGACGAAAAGAAAAACTGTATTAGCCTAAATATAACATAACGTAAAATAAACTATTTAAACAACTGTTCGAAATTGATTATATTATATTTTGTTTACATTTTGTATATCGATGGGAGTTCTAAATATAAAACAGTAAGACCCATCAAGTGAGATGAATTTAATTTAGGTGAATTAATTAATTCACAATTAATTAAAAATTAATTTAATTTTTTTAGGTGAATGCAATGATTTAATAAATTGTTATATTTCTATTGCTGATGCAGGCCGTATTTTATTTCCTCAACTTTTATATATTATGGATTATGATTGACAATTTGGAGTAAAATAAAAAATGTTAATAATAAGGTATATGAAAAAAAAATTAATTGGTTTCTTCTTTTTATTTTTTTAATATTGTTCTCACCTCTACCGCAGAAGATCATTGGCGCCTAGAAATTGCTATAATATTCTACTATAATATTTAATTATAGTATAAATAATTTATAATAATTATTAATTTCTTTTAGGAATTGAAACAGAGTGGTGACTTTCCTTTCATTGTCTATTATATTTCTCTTAAGGTTTTCGATAGTTCTAACTTCTGTCGATTTGGTTCGAATTGGTGACACCCTTGTAACAAATGTTTGACTTTTTGAGACATATTGATGCACTCGAAGTGTGCGCTTCGAAATATCTGAGAAGGTAAACCATGTGCCAATTGGCAGTGTCCATAATATAAATTCCTCCCTTCTTGATCTTCTTGTGCTAGTGGCCCATTTATTACATTCCAGCTTTATTTCTGATAGTTTGGATTGCTTTATCTTCCAATCCCCTTTTCCAGTTTTCTAAAAAAAAATTCTTTCGCTTGTGCACCCAGTCCTCTGATGTGACATACTTTATTGCGACATCCCACTTCTGGCACCAATTTTATGTGTAAATGTGATATTTTAAATAGGATGCATTATAATGATAAAAATGTTCTTCTAGGTGAGTTGATATGTCGTAATATATTCCTGAAGATAATTAGCCCGAAATTTTGAAAGCTAAATATGTAAGAAATATTGTGTAATATCAGTAAAAAGAAGTACTTGATAACGGTTCACTTTTATTACTAAGATTTTCTCAGCTAAAAGCTAAGATAGGCATGGTAATCAATAAAAAAAAAAAAAAAAAACTACGGTAAATTATAAATGTATATATAAAAAAAAAAATAAATCCGTGAATTATATAAAAAAAATTGAATTTTAGAAATGCCCACAAATTCCGATGTTATTAACTATACTACACTAAAATTATTAGATCATTAATGTTAACGAATAATAATAATTGATTTAAAAATAGTAACTAAAGATTGGTTACAGATAATTAAAATATATGAATAAAATATAAAAACAAAATTAATAAAAATAGTACATTCTTAAGAGGACAAAGCTCGAATAAGGTATTTCAATAAAAAATTCAGAGAGTTCTAGGCAAGAGTTGTTGGTGTGTTTTCCTAGAAACGTTTTTATCTAAATGACAAAATAATAGTTTATTATAAAAAGGTAAGGTAATTAATTTTAATAGAATATTTATATAGAGTATATGTGTAAGTGATATAATGAAATATTTAATGAATAATATAATTAAAAAATGATTTACCGAAAGTTCTGAAGTTGCAATCCCAAAACGTTAATAGGTAAATAAATATATAAATCTTAAAAAGGAAACATCGATTGCTATGACACCTATAAAAATTGAATGCTGACTTCCTAAAAAACTAAGAATATATATAATAATAACTCAGACGTAGGTGAATTTTATCACTTACGGTCGATTCCCCGCCAATATTGTTTTAAAAAAATCATTGTCCACTTTTAGGCAAACCGATGTTCATATTTCAAATTAAATATACTTGAAATTATAGTATTAGGTACTGAGCACAAGTATCTGCTGAGATAAAAGTTTAGTAAATTTCTTAAAAATAACTGAAATTTACACGCATATACTGAACAGATTTCCATCCCTCCTCCTCGTGCTCCCTCCATAACCCTCAAGCATATGATCTTATAAGACTTCGAGAACAGGCTATCGAACCGGGAGCCGAGGAGTTGGGGGTAGTTGATAGTATTCCATTAAGAGAGAAGCATAGATCAGCCAGGACGTTTAGTGAGCTCCGGGCCAATATCTTGAGAGGGTGCGCGCCGGAGGGGGGGGGGCACACTGATAGGCAAATCCCAGCGGGGGTTCGACTCTAGCCAATCAAACGGTACTTATTCAGGGAATAACTTTATCCTTTGCAATTCTACCAAGGGAACGTTCCAGGTGTCTGCAAATGGTATGGTGATGGCATCTAAATGTTAATTAAGTTAATTAAGGAACAGAAAGAGGAAGGAAGAAGGAAAACAGGCAGACTAAGAATAAGGTGGAAACATGAAGTGCACGAAAGCTAGGCAGGACGCGGAATCATGAATTAACGAATTCAGCAACAGATGAGTGCTAAGAATATACTTTTATTAATAATTCAGTACAATAATGCCTGTTACAATGTGATATCAGACTACTACTTAACCTTTATCAAACATACTAGTTTATAAAATCTCTAATCGATTCCTCAACACTTAAAGAAACTTGTCCTTATATTTCTAAAGAGATAAAGGTGTGAAGAGCTAGAGGTGGTGGGAAAGATAGGAAGGATATCGAAAACTGGTAGATTTGAAGATGGACAACCAGCTGTATATTGCACAACAATAAACAAATCAACAGGAAACATATTAAATCACCTGCTGTGAACTTGAGAGGTCTGAATCTCACCTCCGGTACAATAAAGGATCCATAGGATAAGGTGCCGTGAGAAGCTTGCAAGGAACGTGTTAGTTACAAGGGCAAAGTTTATTGGTGTAGCTATTGACATTATGGGCGAAATGTCTAGCCATATCTAGCATGTATAGCAAGTTCCTTACAGGTGTTTTTAGTCGTATTTCTCCCCAAAATAAAAGGCTTTTGCACTGTATCGAAGGTCATGGCAGGAGGTGGGGGTGCTAGTTTCTCTCCTGCTTACATTTGGGCACTTCCAGTGGTTCCCTTTGGATCAAATGAGCCGAAATTCTATGATTGTTTTCTAGGCATAACAATACCATAGAAGAGGGATTAAATTTCAGTCAAAATTTCGGCATGACCAATGTTTTTCGTGGTTTTTATTAAGGTTTTGTGCACCTCTACAACCCCTCCAAATTGTGTTAGAGGGCTGAACATTTGTAAGTGAATTGAGTAGAAGTTTGAGAGTTTTCTTTTGATGGTCTCAACTTTTTCCTGTGACCCCCACCATTTTGATATTTTCAATTTTGTATTTCAGTGAAAACACGACCTTAGTGAGGGAGAGAGTTCTGCTCCTAATGCTTTTTTTTTTTTTTTTTTTTAATATCCTTTGTTAAAAGATAAATATTTCCATTATATATAAATACATATATACCTATGCACTATCGATAATATATATAAAGCTATAACGTGCTAGAATAACATTGGATAGAGGTGAATGGAGAAAAATTATGGAAAATATTCACCTTAAAGAATAAGTGGGGAAATTCCAAATTAAAAGTAAAACAATCTACCTCTTGTAAGTGGATTCAGCTACAAGATGCTTACAGAAATGATATACTAGATAAAAAATTTACAGCATTAAGCGTATATTAGAATTATACAGGAAGGCATGAAATGGCACGTTTTCGATTTTTTTTTTTTTTTAACTCTCCTACCGCTGCTAGAAGAGGAAAGTATTTAAATCGGATGAAATTTTCGATGAGTAGCTTTCAACGGATCTATGCATTTCAGAGCCCTCTGAGTCAAAAATTCTCATTTTTGGCCATTGGTGTGTGTGTTATGTTATTCAATTATTCACAGGAATGGACTTCATTTCAGAATTTATACTTTCCGGAGAAAAAAAGCCTTCAGGGATGACGTGAATCGAAACCATGGTCATTTCCACCTTCATACCTTCATTGAGGAAACCGGGATAGGTCGATCCGTCAAAAATTCCCCCCTCCCTCTCCTCTTATCCTAGGCGTTACAAAAACTGAGTGGCTGTCAAAAGAAAGCTGACTGTAACAAATGTGACGTCAGGGGCAGATAGGGCCATCACCGCCTCCTTAATTACCTCGCTAATAATTTTATCCCCCCTCCTTGGGAGCAGTGAAAGAGGCCCGTGGCAGTAATATATCACATCTTTACGTCTAACTTACTACAAAATTAAAAGAAATAGTTCAATAATAACATAGTTATAAACATCTATTTATAATAGTGTATAGCTTATAGGAGGGAACTAGTCCTCATTGCACTAAACTCAAGTTAAAATTAAATGGAAATATTGTAATTTGTTCCATCTTAATAACTACTAACTATTAAATAAAATAACTACTTAATAAAATATTAAATAGTTGGGTTCTTTTCCATGAAATAGAAACATCGCATTGTATTTCCAATATTTTATTCTGCTTCGATTTTCCATTGAAGATACCTGAACCAAGAAGTAATTCTTTTCTGTAGAAAATAGTAAGCACTAATCCCATTGAAAACCATCTCTAACTCATTTTTGTATATTTTGTGGATTGATTCCCTTCTGCTTAATGAGATCGAAATGTTTAAATGTTTTCAGTTCCGGCAAGGTATAATGTTAAGTCAGTAGGAAACTTTAAATGCTAATCGTAAAAATAATGTATAAATTGGGAATTCTTGAGCCAAAAAGTTCTATCAATAGGGTTGGTTAAGTCGTTTCTAAACAGAAAAATACAGCATTTTTTTTTAAAGAATTGCGTATACAGTAAAACTTCGATTAACGGTCAGTTTTTGTTAGCCTTCAGTTTTGCTTCATCGGAAAATATTAACAGAAAAGTAGAAAAATAATTACTTTACTTACATTAATACAAAGAATGTTTTAATAACATAAGCACCATATTTTATCAGAAAAAATAATTAACTTCATATATACGAGTACATAAGTTAATTATATTCATACATTAAAAATCTCGGAATTATTATTCAGCAAAAAAAAAAAAAAAAGAAAAATTAGAAAAGGAGGTCCTAAGAACTTTATAAACTAATAATTAACTTTAGCACAGGTTAAGGCATTTTTCTAAAGGCACTTTTCTAATGGTATTTCTATCATCCGTCTATTCGATTAACCGTCATGTCTTTGGTCCCGGCAGTGACGGTTAATCAAAGTTTTACTGTAACATAGTCTTATTTCGGTCATAAATTGATCATCCCAATTTATGCACTGAGCCACAGAATTTACATTAAAACATCGGGAAGGAATCAATGATATACGAATCTTCTTAAACGGAGTCGCTAATTGTTAATTCAGCTATGAAAAAAAAATAAAAAAATAGGATGCTTTAAATAACAATAAATATCAATCAATTATAGAATTTGAAAATTTCCCTTATTTTGGTTTTATTAAATCCCAAACATTATCTTCTTCTTCTTCCTCTACCTCCTTTGTGCCGTGAAGCGTGGAGTTGCAGTCTCGGCCCATCTAGCCCACTGGTCCCTGTCCCTGGAAATGCTTTTGATCATGTTTGGTGTGATATGAAGTTCACACGATTTATCAGTTTCAGAAACCTAGATAAAATCCTATCCAGACAGGATATTGCCACATATGGACATTAATGAGAGAGAGAGAAATTGAAAAAGAAGATTTATAATAAAGTTAAGATAAATCGGAAGCCAGAATCATTGGTGATATTGTGATGTGGATGCGGTATTGCCAATCTACCACAACTCTAACAGACCGATTTTAGCTTGGCAATTTCGATTTATTGCGAAGGGAGTATTACCGCAATTTTCAATTAGCCAGGGCAGGAAGGAACATGTCTGCGGTGGGAGATCAGCCTGTGTTTAGCACAGGAAACCTTTGTGTTAACATTTTCGGTTTATGCTATATTATTGCGATAAAAGATAATGTCAGCCTGTATTAAGCCCTCCTCTCTCTCTAACAAAGATATACAATTTGTAAGCTATTACTATAAGATACATAGCACTATGAAATATAATATTATTGCGAGTCGTATGAATGCAAAGTGGAGGAAGTCCACTTTGGCAAACCTTTCATAATAATAAAAAAAACAAGAAAAAAAACATAAAAAGAGACTGTTTTTTTCTATGAGGCCTACTAGGGACCATCTAACATTTTCAATTTATACGTAGTTTTCTCTTTAAAAAATAATAAGAAGAAGAAGAATGTATGTTTTGTTGACAGTCATAAAAAGCTAAAATAATCTTACAGATTGGAGATAGTCAAGGTACAATTTATGCTATAACGATAACTTATTAAATTTCTGAGATGATTTGGAACTAAGATATTATAAAAAAAAAATTTTTGGATAAGGCTATTAGGGACCCTCTAACAGTTTCAATTTGTACTTATACGTAGTTCTCTGCCTTTGTTCTTTCCAATTTTTTATTTGACTTTTATGTTTGCGAGTCATTTCATAAGTACTTTCCTTGAAGATTCAGTTCTGAAAATTGGGAAAATATCTTCGTTAAAAGGAAGTACGATAGTGATTTTTAGTTAAATAATACATATTTTTTTTACAATTTTAATATTAAATCGTAGCTATAGAAGTTAACAGGCAGGTGAGAAATCAACGTTTTTTAATTGTATAAAATCAAATATGAAGGTTTTGCAGTTTTAAGATAAGAGGCGCAGAACCGACGTTTTGTTAATTAACTAAACAAATTAGTGAGACATCTTAAATAAAAAAATAAATTTGGTATATTTTATGAGAAATATAACATACGGAAAACAATTCAATAATTGGTAATAAAATCAGGTTAAGTAGCTGACCACGGGCACCCGGTTAACAATATTGATTACATCAAACCCAGTCTAGGTCAGTACTCAAGCCCTCAGTAATAGAGAAGGGTCATGATTGTAGTGTGTCCTTTTGAACAATATTCTCATTTGTTTGAAACTTAAAATAGATATAAATGTTTACTTAAATAATTGCATTTATTTGAAAATAACAGTATCAATAGCGACAGAAAATCATTAAAAGTGATACAGTCGGTATGTAGTTAACTTACAGGAAAAGAAATAGCACAGCCAGGTTTACTAATTTATTTTTATTTACACATTATTTACCCTTTATTTTTATCACCACTAAACTTATAACAAACAGCTGTATGGGTTTGCACGTATAATAGAAAAAAAAATGAAAGAGTCGGGAGGTAAATTCAAATGAATATACAAATACCTTAAAATTTAAGAAACGCACTCGCGAAACAGAATGCATAAAGAATGTCTTCTTACAAAATAAAAACAAGAAAAATAAAATTTATCATTCAAATGCCTAAGAAATAAAGACAATTTAGTGTTCACAAGCATAGATAATGTAAAAAACTGAGCACATGGAGTAGGGATAGGAATAACCACGCGGTTTAAACGAAAACTTTTTTTTTATTTCAGTTAATCGGTATTTTCGTGTTTTTATTTTTTGATCCAGTTATAAACGGTTCTTTTTTAATAATGTAATAACTGGCTAAAAAAACTGGCTTTAAAAAATAAAAAACAGAACTATTATTTCTCATCTCGTTTTAAATTGAATAATGATTATATTAATATTTTATTTTTGTATCTACAATAAAATTATCTCTAAAAAATACGAAAATATGTGTATAGACTTTTTTTTTTAAACCGAAATTATTCCATTTTTTGCCAGTTATTCCATTTTTTACTGAATTAAAAAAAATTGTCCCTAAAAAAACACAACCGAAAACTGTTTATTCAATAACTGTTATTTGAGCCAGGTAAAACCGTAGATAAAAACCCCACCAACCCTACCATGGACGCTCACTACACAAGCTTGCAAAATTTGGGTTGTGATATGTTTTTCAACCTTTGATAATTGATTCCTATATCTTTTTAGCGCTGGATCCGCAAACGACCTTCATTTTTTCCCATCACGTCAGGATATTCCGCTATCTGAAAATAAATATATCGCAAATATGGAAGAAATTTCTTGCTTCGGTATCTAAACCAGGAATATGAGGTGCCAGCTGCTAGCTTGTACTTCTATGTAAGCCTCGAACCAAGCAATCCTGAATTGACTTTGATCAGTTGTAAGTCTCCAACCAAATCGTCTAACTCAGCCTGTGAAAGCAGCTATAAGATTGCATGGAATGAGCCCCAAAAAAAAAAAAAAAATGAATAAATTATAAGAAAAATAGTAATGAATCTACTTTGAAGTCCCATATTTTCGCATTTCTATTTATTTTTTACACATTTTGAAATTCGCGTTTGTGAAAAATCCAGACGTGATGGAAGAAAATAAAATTCATTTTCGTATTCAATTTCATTATCAAAAACTAAAAAAACACAACCATCGCTGGTTAGTGCAATAGACTGTAGCTACTTTCATCGCAATGTCTTTTACCATCGCTGGCTGGTTGGATAAAAATAACCAACATTTCACCCTCCCTCCCTCCCTCCCGGTACAAATATGATTAAATAAATTAAGAAACTACACAAACGAAATGTAAATAAACAACAATATGTAGGAGAGAAAACATAAGCAAGGAAATGAAGTAGTGAGCCAGGCGAGGCAGCGCACCTAGTGGCTACTCAGAGAAACTATGGTTTAGATATTATTGTTTTATATGATTAATGAATCTAATGAATGCAGGTGAACTTACAGAAGTTATTAGTCATTATAAGTTTCAATTTAAAGTCAATGTCCTACGTTGTTCTTTTTCATGCACAGAATATAACTTCTTTCAAATTTCAGACATTCCAATGTCAAGAAAATGAAATGACTTCTTGGCTTCAAAGTCATAATTTTAATTGCAAATATCAACTCTCATGTTTATTACTAAAATGTTTTAACCTAGTATTATAAAAAAAAAAAATATTTGAAGCACAATTACGATCCAAAAGAGCCAATGCCACGTTATTGTTCTAACTGATATCTGATCTGAAATAGGAAAGAAGGGCACTTAAAATCTTCTGAAACGTCTCTCTTGAACTGGGTCAAGCATCGAAGCCCGAAGAAGTCCTTAGAAGTGTGGACCATTGAAGGACCCTAGGACAGATCTAGAAACTGCAAAGACACCGCAGAACCCTTCAAATAGTGAATGAATCAGCATTCCTACAAGAGATGACTTAGAAGATTTTAATTTTAAGTAACAAAGCTGTGCAAGTCCGCCTTAGGCTCAACTGACAAAATGCAAACGATATTTATAGCATTGAAAATGCAGAATATAAAGATACTCAACCACATGAGTGAGGTAAAATAAGATATAAATATTTTATATTTATCAGTTGACGTCCGCATGATGGTATAGAAGGATCAAACTAATCAGGGATTGATAAATTATTTGCCACTTCTATTGAAAACTAGTTTCGAATGTTATACATTAATCTTAAATTACTAGTTCAGTGCGAGAATAAACCAATACAAACTGGTTTTTTTGATATAATCATCGTTTTTCACACTTTTCTGTTTGATATAATCTACTTAAACCTCGAACTGAAGATGAATGTATAACATTCGAAACTAGTTTTCAATAAAAACAAAATTATAGAAGTGGCAAATAATTTATCAATCCCTAATTTTATATTTATATTCTAATTTGTTTTATGCTTATTATATTCACAGAATACTGTTATTTATTTATTTTATTTTTCCGTAGCCATTTTTTTACTTTCACTTACCAACATATGAAATACTAGAAGGGAGAAATATTGCGATTATAAAAAATCTAGAATCCGAATTTTCAATGGAAATACCCATTTAAAGTCCCCTGAATCTAAATAGTCAAGCTCGCTGAAATTACATTTTTAAGGTAGGCACATGTCTGGGAAGTTACAGCAATATTTTCGCTAAAATTGACTTGCCGGAAGTACTACTTAGCATCATTGATTTTATACTTTATAAGAATTTTCTCGAAAAAGACTAACGATTTTGATCAAACTCATTTAAAAACAAAACTGAATGGTATTTAATATTAGTCAGGTATTATCCTCATTGAAATAGCCTGACAGGGCTTAAATACCGAATTTTCAAAATGGCTTCCTCTAAAGTAGCTTTAATTTTGTTTATTTGAAATAATAAACTGTCTCTCATAGTTAGTAGCAATAAAAAATGGATAAATATAAACTATGAAAGAATTTGATGATCAACTAAAGGAAAAATATTTTTCCAGGATGAAAACTAATTTCTGGAAATAAGATTAGCAATATAGATGTATAATATAGTTACCGTTGGAAAGCCAAAGATATTAGAAAAATTAATACCTAATATATAAAGTAGTAGAAGATAATGGAGAGTGATGAAAAAAGCACAAATTTAAGTGATTGTTGTAGTAATAATTTCTACTTTTATATTTTTTAATGGAAAGTAAGCGTTTCCATGGAAATTCCTAAAATGGAAAATTTCAATTATTTATTAACACTTAGCAATGGTGACATTCCATACTTTTTTTTTTCTTCTTTTCCTGCATACACTTCATTTTTCTAACTGTATCCAAGTTTCGGGGTTGTTTCCCCATCTTCAGGATTACTTTCTTTTAGTTTTCATTATTATGTGCACAGGAGTACTGTATATGTCCAACAGCTACTAAAAGGACAATTAGCTCATATTTGTTAAAACAGTTATGAACTGATCTTAACAGACTAAAATTTCAAAATTTGAGCCAGCCCATAAAATAATTTCTACCCAAAGTTGGGTGGTAGGTGAAAGTGTGCACACCGCATCAAATTTTTAATTTCTAGTCCTGAATTGTACTACTTTCTTCTAATGCCCTTTTACAGCAGAAATGGAATTTGAGAAATTTTGGGAAACCGATTTTTTGAGATATTCTTCAAGGTCCTCTTTTTCGTGGGTTCTCATTGAAGAATTATTGTCAGAATCTGAGAAATATTCTTCAAGGTGTATATTATTGAAAGAGGTTTAAATTATCAAAAACTTTCAAATATTATATTCTGTGAAAAAAGATATATTAATTTATCATTACATTAATTAAGAATGCCACTCGATCCGAATAATTTTGAGGAAATAAAGGATTCGTACTCGGGATTACTGTCTTTCCATTCTTGTCACGTTTGCAACTAAATTCTACAGGAGACTGCTCGAGCAATAAGAGTTACTGTTTACAGCTTTATTTACTTCGCTGCTTTAGCATTGCAGCAGTCGTAAACTCAGCTTCAAGGTGGATGGTTTAGTCAAGTGTTTTACAAGCATTTTTTAAAGTTATTGATAAAATATTGAAATTAAAAATAAACACAGAGTCTACAAACAAGGATACGCTGTCCCATTAAGCACTGAACTCTAGTATAGAACAATATGGCGGTAAATGCTTACCTAAAATTTAAAAGAAACTATTACTTTTTCAATATAATTTTTATAGTATTGCTTAAGTTGAATTTTCTCAAATACTGCATTTTTGAGTTGTTTCTCTTGCGGAGTGACGATTTGTTTAACATCTGTATGGAGGTTAGTTATTCGAATTTATTTAATAAATAATTTCGATTAAAGATCGGGCCGGTGCACTATGTGGATGTATGGTCCAGAAATCAAGTTAGCTGGAAAAAGTTGACAGAGCACTTAAGGTTTATGTTTACTTTGTCTAGCAAACGTCCAGACTTATCAGTCTGTTTTTATTCTAACCCTGGCGTGGGAAGATACAAATATTTGGCGAAGTTAGAATTACTCGATACAGGAGAAGCAAATTCTTTTTATGCAGGTATCAAATTGCAGCAATGAGTAACTGTTATCATGTTTGACATTTAAAATTAATCGCTCAAAACTCTTTATTATAAAAAGCTTATTACAATGAACGCTAAAGTAATAGTGACTTTAATTTTATTACAATTCGAATAAACATTAAAAAAAATTATTTCAAATAAGTTTTTTTCTTTCTGGTGCAGTCTTGAAGTCCTAATTGCATATTTTTGTTTGTATTTTAGACCCTGTACCCATTTTGGCTTCTGTTTTTAGAAAATAAATATTTATTTACAGACGTCAAACCTGGGATGCGGTGCAGGAATTCTTTTTATGTATTAGTTACTGTCAAATTAGAATATGCTAAACTCAGAAAGGGCATTATCGTCTTAAATAGTGAAATATAATGAATGAACTCATAATGCATGATAAATTATCAATTCAAATCTATATTTAGCACTGTAGTCACAAATTGACTATATTCTGCATAGAAAATAATTTTTTCCCATTAGATTTGATATCTGGCCATTAATTAAGATAGTTACTCACTAATTTTTACCAGAATTTATAGATCCCGATCCAAACCATAATCTTTTCACAAACAATTTCGGGTTCCTAGATATTTATCGAGAAAGACAAATTCTTTATTTACAGCAATTCTGCCCCACAAAAAGCTTGCTACATACACAGCATTCTAATCAATCTATAACTAGACATAATTCCTTTCATTTTACCTGTGAACGCATTATAATTATCACTTTATTGCCCATATTATTTCTGTTCCTTTTTTTTTCTTTTTCTTATTTCTTGTTATAGACCTATTACTCTCTAATCCATCCCTTATTTCTCTTTTATGATGACTCTCGACGATTTCATAACTTAAAATAACGTTGTTTTTTTTATACATGCAAAACAAAACTAAAAAAAATTGAAAACTAATCAAATGCTCACATTTTAGAAACGCACACCTAAGCATCAAAATTAGTAAAAGAAATAATAACTAAATAAAAAGATACGGATAAAAAAAACAATGGTAATAAATATATTTACAGAAAAAATAAATAAACAATAATCATAATAGAGAGAAATGAGATTTATTGAAAATCAGTGCTGCCCAAATACATTGGGTTGCTACAATACACAGCGTACTGATCAACCCATATTGGATAATATATATATATATATATATATATATATATATATATATATATATATACACATTTTACATTCCTTTCTTTTTTTCCTTCCCTTTCCTTTTTATCACTTAATCATTCATCCACATAATTCATAGCATTTTCATCTTTATTCTTTTACACTCTTTTTATCTATCTTTTATTTATCTTTATACATCCAACTACTTTCTCACCTCTCCATGATTCTCTATTCCACTTAACAATCAACCCTTTCTTAATCCAGTATAAAAACTCTAGATAATTGGAAAATTGATGAAACTAATCAAACATCAAAATTTGAACACACACATATATAGATCAACAGTACAGGATAAATCCTTCTGGAATAAACTACAGAGAGACTCCTCAAATTAAAGAAAGTAATGTAATTTTAGCATAAAAGGACCTACGTATCGAAGTTAAAGTGCTTTCACTTAGGGTGCTGTAAGATGAGATCTATTCGTTAGATGATCTTAATGAGGCCACGGTAGAATGTGGAAATGAGTTTGCCTGAGATACTAGCGGATGTAGAACGCGAAGCGGCTGGACACGGTGCGCAGTTAGGCAATGGCAAGATCGATATGGAGGCATATGGTGATAATGTTGACCCAGCGGTAGTAACACATGTTTGAACACCGCCATCCTCTTCAGTGGCACTTGATCTTCACGGGGCGCTGGGTAGTTTGCTGCTCTAGGCCCTCTCAATACCCAACTTCCAACAGCCGGCCCAACTCAGCAATAATCAACAGATCCGCCAATTAATAATTCATGAACGTTATCAACTCGTTCACTATTCCATCCCAGTAGTCCAACCGTACCAGTCGGGTCTATAACTTGATCCTTCGTTTTACCGTCGTCAACGGAACTAACTTGATTTATTTAATGAAAATTATTCATAGTTAACACTTGGGACGAGGGTTGGTGTATAAATTGGTTATATCTTTCGGATGTTCTATTCGAAATTAATGTTCATGTGTAGGTTCTCTTAAATTCACTTCCGTTTCATATAAATTCTGCATATGTGATCAGCCAATATTGCTGTGGTTTAGGCAAAGTTTAGCCCTTAATATTATTATTACTTTCCTTAATATCTAGGTAAGGAAGGTACTGTAATGGTGCCAAATTGTCGGTATCCAGTTCTTTACCTTGAGAGCTCCTTAGATCCCCCCTCCTAAAAAAGGCATTGTTCTATCACAATGTCTGTAGCGGCTGCGCAATAGACGAAAAACGTGTTTTTGTATAGACTGTAGACCCAAAACGGCTTTAAAGATTTTGATGAAATTTACAAAAAGTCCTTACAACTCTTTAACTATATATATATATATATATATATATATATATATATATATATATATATATATATATATATATATCCCAGACTCTTGGCACCTTTGCCTGGAAAGTTTTGGAGAATTTCTGAACATTTGTTCATTTATATTTTTCGGGCGCTCATTACAAATTTCGAACACAAATTTTCTCGAAAAAAACAAACGCCAAAACATTAAAAAATTTAATCTGTTTTCGTTTTTTCTCACACAGCATAAAAACCATGCATGTTTTTTAGCACATCAACCAAGACAAAATTAAACAAGAGTAAATTTCCTACATTTTTACTCTATAATTGTTTTCGTCCGAAGCATCGTTTAGTCTAGTGGGATCTAGTCAAATGGGGACCAGAAAGGTTCTCAAGTTCTGGAGAAGTTCTAAAAATTTGGTTTTATGTTTTTTAGGCTGCTCATTATGAATTTCAACTTTAGTATTAATTAATACTGAATTATTCCCGAAAGTATACAAAAAATGTTTTTCCTTTTTGCTTATAACTTGAAAATAATGAATTAATCGAATAAATGATAATATTCATTTCATACTAAATTAACATTACGATAATCCCAACCGCAGAAAATCTTGGGTTATGCCCGGACTAAAATCAAAACTTCCTGCAAATGAGGATAATTTGCCTAGAAAACTTACGTCTTCGATCGAGAATAAATTTATGATGAAATCAAAAATTCACTAATATGGTGCTGCCTTTATGTTGACAGATGTCCAAACTTAAGCAAAGTTGTACACTTTATATATATATATATATATATATATATATATATATATATATATATCCCCCCAAAAAAACAGAAAAAAAAGTTGTTATGAAAAGAAAATTGTATTTATCTATAAGTCGAAAATATGCGCTGTATGATAAATTAAATATATGCTCATTTAAAACGTAATCATGACATTCACAAAAAAAAAAATAAAAAAAATCATCTAACGCGGACCAATATATAAAAACATACAGCGAATTGGACTTTGTAGTTTTTAATGTTTATCATTAAAATGTTCACATGAAAACATTTGATCCACCACTACCTCCCTCTCTACTTTCTACAACACGCTCCGTAATAATCTAAAATTAGAAATTATTAACTTAATAATTTCTATTGAATAATCAATGGTTGACCGTAGAACTTTATGAAGGGACTTGATGGTCACAAATAGTAAAAACTACTTATTAGGAACTATCTAATAAATAGTTTTTACTATTTGTGATCCATTTTTTGACCGCCTTCCGGACCATCTCATTCCTTCTTAATAATTTATAATTTGATATTATTTAGTGAAAACTAAATGGAGATTTTTTAAATGTATTTTCAACTTTACAAACCATAAATATATACTGCACAGAATTATCCTACAGCGATTGTTTTAAAAACTATTTTATGGTATTTTTGTGAGAGAAGAAGAGAAGAATCACATGCTACCGAGAATATTTAAAGTAGGGTTTATGTGAACCATTAAAATTACAAAAAAAAAAAAAAAAATGGATTATTATTATTATAAGGTGATAAGGGAAAATTTTGTGATGCACTCACCGCACCAGATTTTGTATTACATAACTTTTGGCTACTTACAAAATACATTTAAGGGAGATTCCAAATATGGTATTACATCTAAGAGCGATGAAATAAGCCCCTATCGACGAAATGAAAAGAATCACCCAGTGAATGGAGACCCCAAAAGGTGCACATCAGGGCTGGAGCACAAAGGCTTCAATAGTAGCCGTTCCACAAAGCCAGTCAGTCCCCAATGGTCTAGAAAATATTATCATGGCCTTACCAACTTTTTCCATGACCACTAACCGAAACTTTTTGTATAGGTAATCAATATTATAATAAACAAATTTTAGGGTCATTTAAAAAATAAATGAAATTTTTCACACTTGATAATTTTTACCAAACACCAAAACTTGCCTTAAATTATTAAGGGCGCATTTTGATTTATTGAATTATTACATTATATTTTAATTTTCCGGGTTTATGTGATTTTTCAAGCATAGGTTCAAAAATGAAAAAAAAAATTATCTTAAAAATTCTTTTGTTGATATATAGGTATATTATGGGAGTTTCGGAAATGGTCAAATATATATATATATATATATATATATATATATATATATATATATATATATATATATAGTAAAACGATCTTGCGAGTTCATTGTTCAAGCGAATTTTATTTTCAGATGAAAAAAATAAACTAATATTTATTTTGTTTCTAATATTTTATATATATTAATTGCATTTGTGAATGCCTCTAGAGTTCAGATTTAATTAAAACCTCTCAATTTTAACACCTTACTGCTTCGAAAGGAAGTTCATTCGGGTTATTCTCATTTAAGGTAACACTCATGACCAGTAAAATTTCTGAAAAGTTGGCACATTTTATAAATGGCTAACAATTTAAAATTATACAAGTTGAGCAAGGATACCATGCACTAGGAAACTAAATTGAATGATTGTTCAAAACATTACATTTCAGTAAAATATCAGGATAACACTTCTGGTTATCAAACTTTTCTTTTACTACAGTTAAACTTGGTCTGGAAAATACCTATCTGCTGTTAACTGTAAACAAAATGGCTAATCTTTACTAACTAAACAGATAAACAGATTGGGAACAAAGATTCCCAAAAATTCCTTTGAAATCCAAATAACACTCCTGAAGTAACATTCATGACTAGATGTTTAGGACAATACAAAAACTTGATAAACAGACATTGTAAAAATAATTTTTACGGCATATCTTCTATTATTCTATTTTACTAGTTATCCTAATGACATATTATTAAAATATTAATCCTTATATAAATCTATTTATTTATACAGAAGTAATTAAAGATGTTACAGCCTGATCAAGGACAAGAAAAACAACATTTTCTACAAAATATATATTTTCTTTTACTGTTTAGCTTGAATGTTAAAATTTATTTATCTAGAGCCAATTTTTTATGACTTTTCCTTTATCTGTATAATTTAAAATCATCTCCGAATTGACGTATAAATAATAATATTATTGCAAAATTAAAAATAATTTATTATTATCTTTATCAAGGGAATATTTATAAAGTTACTCTCTCATCAAAAGTTGAAGAAAGTCGTTATGTTTGACTAATAAACTTATAATACATATACGAACAATCTTTTTTTTATTGTGGTAAATATTGAAACTAAAAATCTGACGTTTTTTTCTCAAAACAATATACGTCAATGGAAGCTTCACGAGCAAAAATTTTCGTATTGTGTCCCTCTTCTTCCAAATGAATGGTATGTACATTAAAACTCCTCGACCAAAACATTCTATAGTCTCTTCTACCGACTTGCAACTATCTGGGATGGTTTGTTATGCGGTATGGCATAGTTCACGCGCCAGCCGGAATCAAGAGAAACTATTAATCTGAAGTTAAATTTTTTTCTATGAATGAACAGTTACTTCTGCTAGTAGTTTACCTTAACCTAGAGTGAGAAATGAATTTGAAAAAATGCAGTTGCAATGACACTAATAAACCTTTAAAAAATAAATGTTGACATCAGCATAACAATCTATCTGAAAAATAAACTATACCGAACTGGCCATATAAAAATGTTTTTGATAAATTAAAATGGTTCTTTCTCTCTACATGATGAAATGTATGTTATACCTGTCGAGCATACCAGTATATTAAATACATACGAGTAGGATCATATTTTAGTTAATTAACCATTTGAATGTGCGTAATTAAGTACAATTAATTTTGTCGTGACATTTTATTTAAATATAACTAACAATTTTATTATGATTAAGCACATTCTTATTCATGATGACTAATATGCCGCCAGAAGACTAATACCAAAGTTTATAATTTTAAAAAATAAGATAGAAGGAGAATGGAATGAAATTATGGCGCCCATTTCTGTCACAAACGCAAGCAGCGGGTACTACTAAAGTGGCCAGAAATCAACTCGCAAGAACCCGGAGTTACTGGTAAGGACACTGCAGTCAGGAACAAACGTGATCATTTCTCAAGTACCAAAAGAGAGTCAGTGCCATAACAGTAGAGTTGATCCCACAAAGTGGGAGTCCCAGAACTCTATTAGCGGGACATGAACGGCTTTAAGATAAAGCCACCAATCCACTCCACTCCCCTTAAAGAAGGACGTAAAAGTTTATACTATCACTTTATGTCCCCTTTATTACCTAGTACCACCTGGTATCTTTATATGTATTGATTTTTATAAAATATATAAATTGTCTACTAGTTAATTATTTGACAAAAAAATTAGCCTTCTTCAAAATTTGTGGTTTTACGTTTCAAGATACGTAGAATATAATTACAAAAAAAAAATCCGTCCGCAGCTTTTCTCCGAGACTAGTTAAACCTCTTGATGAAACCATTCCCCATGTTCATCCTTGGAAGGGAAGAAATTCAAATGGGAGAGCAAATGTTGCATGTTGCAATCCATGGCCTTATATGATAAAAGCAATTCTTCAACAATGTCTTTGTTATTTGTAGCTCTTTTGTTGCCCGAAAATTGTTCACAAATGTTTTCAAATGCAGACCAAGCTCTTTTTTCAGTTTCATTTAATTTTCCTTTGAATTCCAGGTCCTTAAAAAGAGCTCGGATTTGTGACCCCACGAAAGTCCCCTCTTTGATCGTTGCTTCTGGTACCTGGAGAAGCTCTCCAGAAGAGAAACAATATTCCTTTCTTTTTCCACTCTTCAACAAATCTGCCTGTAAACTCTACTGATCGGCTAATGGGACGACACCGTCATTGAACGTAAGAGGCAGGCATAAACTGGGCCACTGCATAATACTTCTGACAGAAAGCCAAACAAATTCTTGAAGCCTAACACTTGAGCTTTCGCAATGTTGTAATAGCTTCAAAATCAAATAGATTTTTTCATTTTTCATTGAAGTTTTCAAGGATAAAAAAATGCTCAAAATGTTGAAAAACACCTCACTTTTTGACCCAAAACAGAAATTTGACATAAAATAGTGCCTGAAAGAGATTTTCTGCCTTTGGATTCGTGTTTAGCATATCTCAAAACATAAAAAAACACTACAGTTGAAGGAAGGATTTTGATGCAGAACAGTGTTATTTGCAGGGTTTATTAGTTTAAGAATGGACAAGAGGATCTATATTACTATGGAATTTCATTTTTCATAATATTATTATATTATATGATATTAAATAACATCAAATTATAGAAGTGGCAAATAATTTATCAATCCCTAATTAGATTGATCCGTCTATATCATCATGCGGGTGTCAACTTGTATTGCGGTGGGCAATATTGAATGTTTTATAACTGGAACGAATTCCTATAATCTAATCCATACAATCTCTGGGATCTGAGTCTTATGCCGAAAGAGTGGAATTGGTAGTTCTATTTTTGTTTCCAAGTTCCATTTCGGCTTATTGACATAAAACAAAAAAAATTGTCAGTTATATCTTTCAACAGTATACATAGAGTGAGAGGTGACCTTTCATAGGATATGAGCTAGACCGATTCAAATCCTACCATAATCATAATTAATACAAAATTGAGTGATTTTAACAGTCATGACTAAATTTATAAAACAGTCTGTACGGGATGGGTTTTGCTTTGTTATGGTAAACCCATCATTCTGTTATGGATTAAATCAATATTGCGCAGCACTAGATAACTAACTATCTAGATACGCTCTTATCCGAAACCTATCATCTCTTCCGCACAACAAACGTTGATGTCATCGTGTTGGTGCTTAGTGATGACATACAGTTTACTCTTTATTTCTCATACCGTAGCAGCATCTATCACCTGATCTTTTTTCTTGCTTAGGCGGACTTCCGGAATATATCAGGTGGGGAGGAGCACCAGAGGGGTTTACTCCCTGCTCATCCTAAAAAATTACCCAACTTTACAATGTGAGTATGCGAGAAAGGAAAAATAGCTCACTTCTAAGTCGCAAAGATTTATCACTAGCGCCAACACCCTCCAGGAGGTAGGGGGGTGACATTTGCGGAAGTTCGTTGCAAAATGATATTGCAACTTCGTTTGCCTTATACCTTTAGTGTCCTTTTGGGATGGCGAGATAAGGATTTAGTCATTATTTCTTAGCTGAAATTACCCGTATAAAATTGTGTATCTTTTTTCAAACAGAAAAATAATTACATTCATATGTTGGGATATAATTGAAAAATGCTAAAAATAAAACCTCATGTCTCTCAAATACCAGTAAATAATTAGTCGATCAACGTTTCGCCAATTCAGCTGTTGTGGTAACTCTCGTTTACTTCTGTAACTGTTGAGATGCCTTGTCGTGATGTGTAGCCTCTAGTTGATGTGATTGGCTATTGATGTGAGATGTGCTGTCTTTGTTCTGTATCTATTACGATCTTCGTCTTTTTCTGTTCTAGTGATATCTGAATTGGCGAAACGTTGACTGATTGGTTATTTACAGTTCTTTTTAGGGACATGGGGCATTATTTTTAGATAATTCCAATTACATAGTGTCCTATTAGTGTACTTTAAGGTCGTGTTTATGGTACCATTTAGAATTTAAAAAAAAGTCGAATAATATGTCTACATTCTAACAGAAATACAAGCGTTGAAAGTTAATATGAATATATGACACATTTTCTATTAGTCCGTTATTTTTATTACCATTGTTTTTTAAATGTTGGCCTGATTTTGTTTACAGTTCCAGTTAGTTTAGTAATGGTTATAATTACTGTCAGACTAGTATCGTTTATATCTTCTGTCTATTCGGTGTTACATTTTCTTAAAAAGTTAGTAAAATGTTGTTTCTAACCGATAAGCCGATATTCGTTACGTTCATGGTGATTCAAATGGAAACAAAAGACAGGCAGTTGTAGATTAGAGTAGGCGATTTCCTCATCGCAGATGAGGTTATTATGCAGAATTATGGATGCAGCAACACAAGAAATTCTTCTGAAATGGTGGAGCAAGCTGCTAGGTCACTTTTACGCAGGGCTTTTAAGACTTTGTATTAAATTTACAGGAAGTAATTTTAAACAAAATTTGTAAATTAAAAAAATGACTTCTTTTATTTTCTAAATGTCTCTTTTATTAAATCTTTACCTTCTAATACTTGTTTATACGAATATTTTTACTCCAAATGGTATTCAACAACATTAATGCATGAAAAAAAATAAATTGCTAGCATAT
The DNA here is from genome assembly GCA_948150685.1 of Rhaphigaster nebulosa. Taxonomy (NCBI): domain Eukaryota; kingdom Metazoa; phylum Arthropoda; class Insecta; order Hemiptera; family Pentatomidae; genus Rhaphigaster; species Rhaphigaster nebulosa. The sequence continues at coordinate 58,085,297 of OX411312.1, forward strand.
ACAATAACAATATAATTTGTTTCCCTTATATAAATATTTTTTGTTGAAGATAAAAAAGTTGTTATATAAATTTTTTTTATTTTTTGAAAGTTTTAATTAACACCTTATGCTGTTTTATACTTATACCTTATGCTGTCTTTATTTCACATTTAAGCATTTAAAAACACATATGATTTAATTTACATACTTTCAGTATGACTACATGAATACCATAATATACTAAATGTATAACCATATTTTAATCACTATAATGTATTATGAAAAAATTAGCTGAACTATTTTCTTCTTTAAACTATCTATTTTTTTACAGTACCACTACAACCCATGAAGGGTCTTTGTTTCAGTACTTGGTAAGGACCGCACTGTTTCTAAGCCAACGGTTGTGCAAGGAGCCGTTTGGTCAAGATCCCGCTCAACCGCAAGGTTTTTCCCCCAATTATGGGTACCCACTTTATAGAGGCTGGGTGATCTCCAGAAGAGTCTCCCGATCCCACGGGTCGATCCGCGGCTGATAACTGAATAAAAAATTATCTGCCACAGCCGGTCTCGAACCCGGGACTGGGAGCATGGAAACACAGCGCCTTACCATTGAGGTACTCCGGGAAGTTTTGTTGTATTTACAGTAAAAAAATTATTATTATTAATTGCCACTTTTTCATAACACATAATAGTGGTTAAAGAAAATATGGTGTAATATGTATACATGTAGTCATGCTGAAAGTATGAAAATTAAATCATATGTGTTTTTAGATTTTTGGCAATGAGAAGTAGTCCGAAATACCGTAGAATGAAATAAGGGCAAAATAAGAAGTATGAATGTATTAATAAATTACCCTAAAATAAAAAAATCGATTTACTATTTTTTTGTTGGTATTGATTTTAACTTAAGAGGATGGGTTTTAAGGAAGGGAACCTGTAACGATTATAGCTGATGTCACCATCGAAAAACTGTATTAACTGGTTCTTATTAATATAATTTATTGCAGTAAAACCTTATATCGTATTTCATATAAATCCACATGAATGAAGCGTGAATTCATCACTTTCGAAAGAAGTTGCGTTATCTAGAGCTCCTTTTAGGAGGATGCCGCACCCTCTGAAAAGATAAGTGGACGTCCCAGACCTCGGAGATAACAAGTACTCCGATAATAACGGACAACACTGATTATAGCAGAAGAAATAAAAGGGAGGGTAGGGAATATGAGGGAGGAACGGCCATCTGCAATAAGACAGTGGTGCTCCAGCAGATGCGATGCCTCCTCCCGGGGGGAATCATATGAGAGCTGAGATTTCCTCCTGCCTCTTTGATACACTTCCACGCCGGCGGTTGAGTGATAGCTCCGTATGTCTAATGCCCTCACGTCGAAGCTCTTCCATAAATCACTCCTCGGCAAAACATATAAATCACAAGTACAGCCACGCAGACAGTCGGCTAACGAGGAGTTCCGGTAGATGGAGTGACTAACTTAATCTAGGAAGCACTATCCGGCCTTACCTCAGCTAATTGTTTGTAAATGACGTCCTCTCTTTAACCGGATTTGGTACCCCCCCTTGAGGAACCCCATTATCTCCATCCCTCTCAATTCCAGGCCCGGGGCCAGGGGTTTGACCCTAGAGGGCACGTGCACCTTCCTCATTAGGATCTACAACTTCCGTTGATTTCTTGTCGATAAACGAAAAACTCTGAAATAAATGAATTTCAGGCAAAGTAAGAGAGAACTCAAGTAGCAAAACGCAAAAAAATTGGGAAATAAATTGATCACACTAACACTATAAAGTGAATCTTTATTACAATCTATAACTTATAGTAATTATTAATTTACTTCAATTGTAAAATTATTGTATCTGTATATTATTTAATTATATTTTTTATTTTAATTGTCAATGTTTTCAAGTTTAGTTTAAGATGCAATATTTTTGTTTTGATTTTTTTTTTCATGATGTTTACTTTTTTTTTGGTTATTTGCCTTTTTTTTTTCTTTTTTTCATACTTTATTATTTTGTGTATTGTTATGTTTATTTTTCATTTATATTTTTTGAACAGTCAATGTTATGATCTAATACAATTAAAATATTACTATTCTGTATTACAGCTTAAAACTTGTAAGTTTTATAAATGCACCACCCTTCCATAGGGTTATTATGGAAGGGAAAAACATAAAAAAAAAAACAAAAAAACCAACTCGTAATTTATTGAATAACTAGAGGGCTGCCCCGTCCCAAAGATGGTTATAATCACTGAAAAAATACAAAACATAATATTAATTTCGTCTTAATGTATTCATTAATTTATTATTTATTTACTATTATTTATTTATGCTCCATTTTAAGTCATAGTTTAAATTTGTATAGCTTTAATCGCAAATTTTCAATTAATTTAAATTTGAAATGGATACGGGGCAGGTTACACAGTACCCGCAATACTTAACGTTTCTGCGGGCTTCGAGAAATCAACTACAAACTACATACGAACATACGCACGCAAGCTTTTTATTATATAATATATAAATAAAATAAAACAAATAAAATTACACTGGAACTATGATTATCTGGATCCGTCTTAATCAAAACCCGGATTACCCGGAAGTTTTTTTTTCCTTTCAACATAAGAGGATAAATTGTTGACAATTAATTGTTGGCGGTTTTATTGCAGATAAAATTGTTAAATTCCTAAGAAATATTCATAAGTATTCAAAAATATTCAATTTTTTTTTGGACTTAAACAAATGTAATTAATATCAAGAATTTTTTAGTGATTATATCATCTCTGATTTGGAATTTCACGTTATCCGGAATAGCATTGGCCATTTTGTTCCGGAAAAGCGGAAGTCTACTGTATAAACGATATTCTAAGATAAGCTATTATCTCTCTCAGCCATTTGTCTTTATTAGCTTTGAAGTTTCTTTTTTCACTTAAAAAATTAAATTAAAAATTAATTCTGAATAAATATTTAGAGCTCCCATTATATTAATTCAAGATTGAATAATTTTACAATTGGTGATCTTATGAGGTAAGGCAATGAATGGAAAGCATATTGCTGCATTTACTGGGGACGGAAGCTTTACAGCATTGCAGTGTAGTGCCCTGGATATCAGGAAACCTGTCTTGCAGTCTGATAGTATTAGAATAACTACTCCTTAGCAGAATAATGCTAGGGAACAACTCTAAATTGAAATAAAATGAGAATTTCAGTATATTGTAGTTAGATACTATAAATTCGGAAATATAGTAGATCGTTTATTCGGAACAATGAGGTATGATCAGTAAATAAAAAAATCTTGATATTAATGATAAGTTTTAAAGTAATGTGCACAAAAATATGGATATATACATTGATATGTAATAAATATGTAAGTGAATGTAAACTTATGTATGCTATTTAAATTGTTTAACATTTAATTTATTTAAATAAAAATAAATTAAATAAAAATTTTAATCGAACATTTCATTTGACACTTTTTTTGCGCTCTTTTTATCTAGCCAAGGCTTAACCACCATTTCATTAGTAATTGTTCTTCACAGAGTTCTATGAAATTCAAAGCAAATTGCAATAATATCGTAGGCTACTTACCGTTACTCTTCGCCTCTACAATACAGTAACTATATGAAGCAGACATTTTACGGTAGAACGGAATTTTTCAGGGTCCAAACTCACTTAAAAACACTGAAAATATTTAAGAAGGAACGATTCATCAAACGGAATGAGAAATCATTACTATAAAAGCATACGATACAGTTGAGGATCAAAATAAATAATGTCACTGGCAGCCATGATGATGTAGAGAGCGTTTTGGCGCGAACTTACATCGTTCGAATTCTGTCCTTTATTTTCAGGAACATCATAAGAAATACGAGTCGTAGTGAGTTCAGATTATTAATCAGAGATTTGAAATCTATTGAAAAACGAAAGAAATGATATAAATTTAATTAAATCTTGGCTGCCTATTTGGTAAATATTGACCGGCCAGTAATGAACTTGTCTGGCTGTATTTATTCCACTTTTACTATGAGTGATAGCTCTGTGTACTATATGTCCATATTTTAACAGGAATTCTAAATATACAAATCATGTCTACGACTAATCTTAATTTACGCTTGTCCAATATTTGGGTGCATGTGCCAAACTAACAATACAAAATTACCAAAATAAATGCCTAAGAATAACTGGAAATTACCTTTATTATACTAGAATTAAAATTATGCATCAGGAATTGGGAATATCACTCATTAAAGAATAAATTAACAAATTATGTAAAGAATTTTTTTTTAATGTAAGACCAACAAAAATCCACTTATAAAAAATATTGGGAACTATTATATGTTTTTTTCTTTCATTTTTTATTAAGAATACTTATTAGTCTTGTGTATAATGTTGAATAATGTATTTTTAATATAGAGACTGGTCTATTGCGGTACAGCATCAAACTTATGTTCATTAAAATGAAATTTTTAAATAAAAACATCAATAAAAACATCAGTCAATCAATTAATCAATCATTAAAAAATAAAAAAATATGAGTGATATAATTGTTTTTTTGTTTTTTTTTGGAAGGTAGTTTATTTTTTATATTCACACCTGTCGATAAGACAACCATTCAATGTGCTCACAAACAACATATTATCGTGGCATGAAAAAGAGTAGTACCCAGCGGCACCTCTTCCTGTCGTGGTCATGGTGCATGGTTAGGCTAGGAGATCCCTCACCCAGCTCCTCTTCAACCTTCTGCGGGTGTTGTCAGGCATGTTGGTTATCGCTATGTCTTGTATGAGTGTGTTAGGATGTCCGTGTAAGTTATTGTGAAATCTTTTGTAGTGGATCCGTATGTGTTCTTTAACTGTTGGCATATTGATTTTTGTATATAAGGTAATGTTGCTAATATACAAAGGAGCTTTCGTGATAGTCCTAAAAGATACAATTAAATATACTTATTTACAAAAATCCAAATCCACAGCTATATAAATTGAGCTCATGTAAATACAATATATTGGCCTTCAGTATCATTTGGATGGATACATCCTTTGAGTAAGTTAACTTTATACCCATGAATACACATAAATACATCCGCATACGTCATAATGGATACCAACGCAAATACAGGAAAATAACAAGATGTCTTCCTGTAAGAAGAAAACATCTAGGCTCCTGCAACATCAAGCTGTCATTTAACAATTGCAATACAGTTCTTGGTTCCTGTTGGAACAGAATGGGACCAGAACTTTTGCAAGGATGATAAGTTATGTTGAGCAAAGAGATCTTTCAAAAAAAGTTAGGATGAGACAAAAAGACGAGCACTTACCGGTATCGTATGGATGACTGTAACTCTTCTCCGGCGTCGTGTAAAGTTTAGCAACTTCCTCTCCGGGCTCGACGTAAGCCTTCGAGTCTCTAGGGTCGCAGTAAACTTCTAAAACTTCCACCTACACAACAAAAAAAAAAAATAAAAAATAAGATTTCCAATCCCCACTTAATCAAAGAGGATTAATGTCGGCATTAAGGACTGGACAGTTAGACATGATTTAGTACAAGAGGGTTGGGAATGTAATACGCCATATTTCTTTTCGGACGTATACTAACACTAGAACACAGGAAAACTTGTTTGGAGTAAACAACGGATCATGTAAATTCTTGTTTTTTCTTTTAGAAAACATTGTTTTATTTCATTGTTTATACCAATTCCCTGTTATATGATGATAGACAGGGAATGAATGATTGATTGAAGCCCATTCACCGAGCAAATAATGCGCCAAATCAAGCATGAGGCAGGACAGTTCTAATCGATACCTCTATCTCTCTTGATATTAGCAAATGCCTTCTTTTTAAGAGATCCTACATCCAGATTCTTTTCAGTCTTTGAGTTTTTTCACGTAAATGAGAAGTAAATTGTTTTGGAGATATGAGCTTTTATTTTTTATTTGACTATCATCGACGGTGAAGATAAGTAAATAAGATAAAGTGTTCATTTATTTATGTATCACGGTTGTACATAAAGTCTTATGTTTTTTTTATAATTTATTTTTTCTTTCACTCACCTAAATACGAAATAAATAGTAAGGGAAAGTGTTGCGATCGTGAAAAATTTCTAAACCGAGTTTTCAACAGAAATACACGCTTTAAGGTCTACTGAGTCCAAATAATCAAGCCTCGCAAAATGCTATGTGTGTGCCAGGCTTTGTATGTGTTCAAGTCTAACTCAAAAACGAAGTTGTACGAAACTGAAATTATGTATTTAAGGTTGGTGAATGCCTAGGATGTTACAGTAACTTTGTCAGTAAAATGGGCTTCTCGGAAGTACTATTTTATACCATTGGTTTCACACTTTTTTACCATTTTTTAGAAAACGGTCCTAACGATTATGATTATACTAGTTAGATCAATGTACATTTAAATGGTTTTTAATATCAGCTGGGTCTTATTATCATTGAAATAGTCTGACAGGGCTTAATTGCCGAATTTTCAAAATAGTTTTCTCTAAAGTGTCAATTTGGTTTATTTAAAATAATTTACCATATCCTATTGTTAGTAGTAATAAAAAATGGATAAATATAAACTATGAAAGAATTTTATAATTAACTAAAGGAGAAAAAAAAAAAGGAGAAATATTTGTCCAGGTTTAAAATAATGTTCCGGAAATAAGAATAGTAATATAGATGGATAATATACCGTTCGCAAGCCAAAGATTTTAGAAAAATTAATATCTAATGTGTAAAGTCGTTGAAAGAAACTGCCAGTGACGAAAAAGGAATACACCTAAGTGATATTGTTGTAATTAATAATTTCTTCTTTTATATTATTTAATATAAATTAATGTTTCCATGGAAAATAAATAAAACGTATAAACTTTATTTCAAGAAGAGTGGTAAGTAAAAGTTTTGTGATGCACTGCACCAGATTTTTTATCTATAGTCCTGTAGCATATTGTAACACTTTCTTCTATCTTATCGCTCTTTTACTGCATAAATGCATTTTAAGAAATTTCCAGTTATTTTAGGGAATATTGACATGTTGAGATATTCTTCAAGCTCATCTTATCATTGAAGAATCGTTCTCAGAATCTGAGAAAGGCTCTCCAAGGTGTGCATTACTCCAAGCGAATTAAATTATGAAACAAATTTAAATATTATATTCAGTGATTAACAAATATGTAAGTCATATAAGGAATGGAGAGCGACGAAAAACGCATAAACTTAAGTGACTATAGCAGTAAATTATTTCTAATTTTATATTATTTAATGGACACCAAATGTGATTTCTATGGAACCTCATAAAATTTATTTCAATTTGGGTGATAATTGAAAGCTATATGGTGCCTACACGGCACAAGATTTTTTTAATGTGTGGATCTTGATCTTTCACATAAAAATATTCATTTAATATTTTTTAATATCCTTTACATGTTAGAAGTCGATACATGCATACAGCCGTAGTAAGTTTTCAAGTTTACTTCAGTACTACTACTACATCGCCCAAGCGAATCAAGTAAGACCCAACCAACTACAGTTTATCAAAAATGAACGAAGTGTTTCATCTTGCATTTTTTTTTTTTTAAATGTTTTTATTAAAAAATAATACAAGCTGCCGCAATCAGGGACAATAAGTATTAGGACTATAAGAATCTATTCATACCATATAAGATAAGAGGAAAAAAACAAGTAAATAAAATAAAAATAATAAATATCACATTAAAAGAAAAAAAATGTACATTAATAGTAAAAATAAATAGATAGATAAATTAAATAATAGCAAAATAAGTAAAAAACCAATATAAAGAAATATTAAGTTTGTAAAAATAAAATAAGTCATCATGAACATATGCATACCTATATACAATATTTACAATCCGCCCAGTGAACTCCGAACCAAGCTCTGTCCCTGCATGTCAATGGCCCAGCCGGGCTCCAGGATATCCTTCTCACCCAGCCGCGTCACAGGTATTCAAAGCCAGTGGAGACAGAGCGCGGGCACTAGAGCCACAGACGCTTTGCATTAGTGGAGCTAACAACTCTGCCACGTATACTTTATAATTTTCGCAACGGGATCAGTGAGACCTCTCCGACAGGGGGAAAGCTAACTAATGAGGATCTGATTCCTCAAGGTTGACGAATGATCCAAGCTGTTGGAAAGGAATCCCCACAGAGGGACCTCAACACCAGCAATATAGAATCGTAAAGAAGGGCAGGGACCCCGAGTTGGCGTTGGGTGATTGATGGGAGTGCCAAAGTGAATAGCTCCCCCAGGCCATAAGGTCCTTCATAAGTGTGATATAAGAAGGGCAGTTTCAATTACTGTTAGGGTCCCGTAAGTACCAGGCATCTTGGGCAGTTAGGTCCGGCACAGATTCTACCAGACTCCGCTGGAATTCAAATTAACATTTCGGCGGAGGAACTCCAACAATGCCCTAGCCCTCAACACTTTTGCAATAAACATAATATAAATCACGCTTTATCTCCAGAACGCGCCCCTCTGTTCGCTTTCTATTAAACTTCCCTATATCTCTCGGGCCATTGCCAACGAGGGGAAATTAAAAAAAAAAAAGAAAGATCTGGGTTGGGGTAAATGGAGGCCCTTCCTTGAATAAAAGCTTTCTTTTCAGAAAACGGTTGAAAAATTGTGGCTGAATTTTGTTAGCCATGTTTTTTGTTATGCAATTGAAGATCCCTTTGTACCCAACAAGAAAAGTATTTAATACTGCGAATAAATGTGCCGTCAACATAATTTATAAGCTGTTAATGAAATTCTAGAAATCTAATTCATCATATTTAAACGAAGTAATTGCTGGTTTCTTTCTTCATCCCGGTCTCGAATAGGATCATCTAATGCAGGGAATTCCCAGACTTTATGTCACAGCGAACAACTTCCACTTTTCAGATAACAATACAAGATGTTATAATTACAGATCATATTATAAATACTAAATAAAAATTTATTTATTTATTATTATTTTCCTTTTATTGATAATTTTTTATTTTATTTTATTTATTTTTTATCCTTCTTGTAATGTATTACTTTTGTTTGTCTGTATATTAGATTCCATTGTAGTGGTGATGTAGATTGTATACAAGCTCTTAAGGCTTGAAACCTCATTTATATATTGTAAATACTCATTACTTTACTAGCAATTACACCCCTATTGCGGATATATAAATAGTGTATTACGTGATCTTAACTCATTCATAATGAACCTCTTAAATGTTTGATGTTAAACAGAGGGGATGTGACTGGAAATCCTATTTCGTCTCCCGATAACAACGGTTCGATGCTCCCTCGAACGGGTGAAGTCGGTCGCCCAATTGTCTAGCCCAAGATAAGGGTTTCCCGACAGACGTTGGGTAAGGTTTCCGATCTTTATCAGCGCCCTTCTGACTCTTTCTTCTAAAAAAAAGAAAACAAAATATAACCTTATGCTGTCAACCCTCTTTCTATTTCAGTCAATTCCTTGTGGTTGCAAAGTAAACTAGGCTGATGTCTTTTGCTTGTTGATAAACTGACATATAGGGTGAGATAGTTCAAAAATTTAATTTAATTTTTTTTAAATTTTAGATCCCCAAAAAATTCGAAAGAAAAGAAATTCTTCAAAAATTCTTGTACATATATCGATACATAAAACATTTATCAAACTCCTGTCTATCGATTTTATTTTTTAACTAAAATAATGTGACATAAATAGAAACATTTCTTCAAAATTAACATCCCTACTACCCACTCTCCTCTCAAGCTCCATTAATTAATGTATTAACCTTCATTTGAGTGCTAAAAATGTATTATTATTTACAATAATGACTGCTACATAGTATAATAATGACTGATACGTTAAGACTTAATCGAACTACTATCTTTTGGCTTTTCCTCACTATTAAAATACAGACATACTAGCCTGACCCACACCATCGCGAAAAAAATCGTTTGCCAAAAACATTTGAAGCAACAAAAGTTCTGGAAAAATGTTCACGAACAATAGTTCGTGGAAATGGCCAGAAACAATGGATCATTAACAATTGTTCGTATAAATATTCGTGAACAACGATAATCCATTAGAAATCACCCAGAACATGTTGCTCGGCATTTTTATTTTGATAACGTTTTTACTACTTAATCCTTATTACTTGTTGAGTAAAAAATTATGGTTAAAACATTTTTCAGGCTCGTACTTTTTTCTATATGGTCATTTTAAATTTGCTTAGCAGATGAAAATAAGTTTTGGAGAAATGTCACTAACTCAGGTAGTTATGCAGATATAAAAATAAAGCAAAAACTAAAATTATGATAAATGATGTACTCTACATTTTTTGTCCCCACAACACATCATCTAAGTACTGAGAAAAATGACTATAAAAATTCACGAAAATTCCGCTTTAAATGTTGCAGAAAATGACTTTTGGCCATATTTGAATATTCATATATATATATATATATATATATATATATATATATATATATATATATATATATATATATATATATATATATTCTTTTCCTTGATACACTTTTACAGCTCTAAATTTTCGTAAATTTTTTTAACCACTTATTTTGATATCTGCAAAATTACCAGAGTTACAGATATTTTTCCAAAACTTGTTTTCAACTGCAAAGTAAATTTAAAATGGTCTCAAAGAAAAAATCAAGACGTAGTTAATTGGGGTTTTATTAACACTTAACTCCATTTTAGGGGCGGGACAAGGCAGGTAGTCATTTGGTTTTTAACTATTCTTTGCTATAGATAAATATTTCAATTATTTATAAAAGCATATAGATAATTAATGATATAATATATAAAGCCACGAGTGCTATCCCGTAATTAACAATTAAATAAATCACGGCAATTGTTAGTTGATACTGTATTAGCCAATGCCTCCGATATCTTTAGTTTATATTTTTTAAACTTAATTTAGTATTACCAATACATGTACTCCTGCACTAATCATGTTACAGGAAGTGCCTAAGTTAAATTATAGATTCGTATGAAACTTTTATAGACAATTTATTAGAAAAAAAAGAAAACTTGTTTTGAAAGTGTACCTTTTGAAAGAACATACATTTCCTCTTTTTTAGAATGAAAATACCTTAATCAAGGGTGGCTAATCAGCTTTGTTTTTCTCCTTACTCTGAGCCTTTATTCCTAACTTCGACCTCAACTTGGGTGTTCAAAAGACAGACAGATCATTAGGCTGTATTTGTTGGGCTCAAGTTCTTTGCTTTTTTAATATTCTGTCGAAGCCGCGGTAGAGACAAAGAAGTCGCGGTGAAGTTAAAAAAAAAAAAGTAGAATAAAAAAGGCGACCTCTGATGTAAGGGCACGATCAACCTTTATTCTAACCCAATAACTTCTGGAAGGGAGAGACTCCCTCCTTGAAGAAAAATCTAAAGCCCGATGGGGGGCGAAGCCGGTCGAAGGAGGCTTTTAATTTTATAAAAAGCCAGCTCGTGAAGCTCAGTAATGTTTCCTTAAAGAGCTTTCAACTTTCAATTCTATGGGCTTTAAGATGCAAAAAAAATGTCGTAATCTTTACCGCAGCAATAACAATAACTGATTAATAAAAAAGTTCCTTTACTATCCTCCAATTTAAAATGGTCATGATGGCCATCTTTGAAAATAATTGACCACCTAAGGGAAAAATACTATGAACAAAGAAATATTCTTTCACAATTGACTATTGACCTTCTTTTAAATAAAAGGAAATTATTTCTTTCAAGAACTTTTTTTTTTTTATTGGGATATAATAGGAAGATTTCCAAAAACAAAGCATTCAATTTCTTAAGTTCCAGTAAATAGCTAACCACTCAACGTTTCCCAATTCATCATCACCAGGATAGAAAAATACAAGATCGCATTAAGGTAGACCCAAGACAGGATATTTTACCTCCAAATATATTCTTTATATATTTTAATATGCATTGCTGATGCGAGGTGTGCGTCTTTGGTCTGCTTTAATGTGACGTCTCATTCTGTCCTGATGATGCCTGATGTGGTGAAACGTTGATTGAATTGTTATTTACTGGTACTGTAAAACTTCGATTAACCCTCACTCGGTTATCCGTCAGTTTCTGTTAAATGTCACTACAACAGAACCCAAAAAAGGTGGAATTTTTAACTCATTGTGTGAATATTTCAAGATAAATATAAACAGAAAAGTGTAAAAATAATTATGCAAAGTACAGTAATACAAAGAATAATTTAATAACATACGCAACCATATTTTATTTGATGAAAATCATTTGAAAAAGTTAAATTAATTTTTTAAAAAGACAACTACATACATACGCAAGTTAATTGTATTCATAGGCTCAAAATCCGAAATTATTGTTCAAAAGGAAGTGACTGAACAAAAATGAGAAAAGGGACTTCTTAGAAAATTATAAACTATTAAATTTTAAGAAGCCGTAAACCCGCGCTAACACCCCTTCCTTCCACTATTCCATTATATCAGGTCTCAGTTTTCACATTTCACGCTGTAAATATCTCATTTCATTTGTTTAATTTATGATCATACTAAAATTATAGTCAATTGATTGCAAGTTAAGGCATTCATATATTTCTGTCGCACAGTAGGACGAACTCTCTGTTCTCTAAACATGGCATCCAAATATTCCCCTTTATTAATTTCAATGGGGGTAATACTTTATGGGTTAATACGTACTGAATCGAATCGTGAAGTCCGTTTATTGGTAGGAATAACAACATTTCAACAAAATTGAAGGTACTTAAATATTTCTCCCCATATTAACTAACTTCTCAAAATCATGGTCAGTAACATAGAAACAAAGAAACAAAATACAAGCTTCAGAAATGAGATTCCTAGAAAGGGGACTGGGTTTCGCATTAGAGGGGATACTGTCTGCTATGATCGCTTCGTGCGCACACAAAATTTGAGCACAAACCAGTTCAGCGCTCGGATGATTTTTATTTTCGGAGGATTTTTTACAACTAATTAAGCGTACAAAAATCAATTTCATTACCAATTAATGCATTAATTATTTATTTTCACTGTATAAATAAACTTGTAAAAGGAAATGAATTATTATTTAATTCCCAACCAAAAATCAGGCTGTACATGTACATCAAGTTGTTTGAAAACTACCTGCTTTACACTGACTTAACCGGAGTAGAAAAATCACAAAAACTGAAGGCGACTCTACGTTTTTTCAAAATACAAATGTCTTATTTAAATAAATATAAAGTAAAGAAAATAATAACAAATTAAATATTTGATTTCAATAAAATTAGCATTAATAATACGAGGAAGGTTAAAAGAAAATATCAGTTGAGTAATTATCTCAAGAAAAGTGAAAAACAAAACACTGGCGGAAGTAAGGCGAAAACTCATTCCTCACAGATTGGAAAAACTGAAAGAAGAAAAGAAAAACGAGAAAGCTATTCTAAAGGCACTGTCCCTTCTGTTTTAGAGATTCATCAACTCCAGCCTCCCGATTGCTTTCTCTTCTCCACTAAACAGAGAGTGCAGTATTATTTTATTTCTTTCATATATATGCAAAAATACTTTGATTGCACTTTCATTAGAACTGGTGATTAGAAGAAGCATTAGCAATTGATTTGAGCTCCTCGAGCAACTAAGATACAGAAAATATGATAAAATGTTATAAAATTGTTTTCTCCAATATCAGTCCTATTTAAACCGTTTAAGGATCCATCGAGTTCAATGAAATGGTTACAATAAAAACTCCTTTACATTAATAAATTAAATTGAATTAATACATCTTTGCAAGACGAGAGATTAGAATTCTTAATTAAATGACTAAAGAAGTAAGTGAATAAAATAATTTTAAATGACTAAAACATATGAATTAAACAAAACCTCCCTTTTGAAATATATTTATATATAAATAATATATATTTTCTTTATGTATTTAATTATGCATTTCTTTCGTACACAATTGTTTTGTTTTTTTGAGTATTTACTTTTATATTTGATTATATTTAGTTTTAATTCTTTTATATTCTATTTACGTATTTCTTAAAAATTTCTTTTGTTTCTTATGTACCATATTTGTAACTTATGTACCATAATGTTGAGCTGAGGCCAACTCTTTTTCCCAAAGACTAATTATCAAATAAAAAACTAAATATTAAAAAGGTATCGAAAGGAAACTAATAAAAGTTTTAAAATAAATCTCTTCCAAATCCAAATTGATAAAGAAAATTGATTTAAAACTAGAATATCAAATTGGAAAAAAAAGTAACCATAAGAAAATGGAATATCTCAATAATAAAAATATTTAAGGTCATGAGGGTTGAGAGGTACTGTCAGAAATAAGTACTTTTTTTAATGTTTTATGTGTGTCAGGCAGAAATTATTTGCTTTAAGAATAATGTGTTACAAGAAAATATTATGTATTTATTTAACCACCATTTCGTAGATTTCATCAGTGGCAAACAATATATACACGGTTAAATAGTAGTTATGATTTCAAAAGTTTGAGATTCTCAAAAAACAAAATTTTGTGTTTTCCGGAACACCAATCAAAAATCAAAGACTTTATTGCTTGTACTTTAGTAATAAAATTAAATGATGAAATAGAAAATTTCAGTAAATAAGGTGGACAAACTCAAGTTTTGCAAAAAGATTGCGCCATATATTAATTTGATATGGGCACATTAAACCCTAGAATTCGGTTACAGCAAAAAAAAATACATTGTATAGTCCGCAAAATTGTGAAACCAAGTCAAAACGTTTTGATTTAGAATTACTTTATTATATTATTTTTACATGTACAAAAATTAACTGTTAATTTTTTTCTGCTAGATAATATAACTAGATAACATACTATTTAAAAAAAAAAGATAAATATTCAATTTTTTAAACAATTTTTTTTTTTTTGTGGAAAAATAGGATTTGAAAGTTACGTGGCCTCACACTTTTTCCTACGATGCACGATTTGTTTAATCTTTCCGAAGGATCGATGGAAGGAATAATGATATATTATAAATTATATAAAATGTAAAATAAGATTTCTATAAACAGTAAATTAAACAAAAAAATTAAAATAACTTACATTTTCAGAGTGAGGCGATGCTTTATCCCAGAAGGGGGCTGAGCCGATACTTACAGGACGTTTTTTTATAACAAAATCGACGGGAACACTGTAATCATCACATAGCGAAACCTGAAAAAAAATCGTAATTAATTAAGCATACCTTGCATAAAAATAAAATAAAATAATAAATCTTAAATTTTTAGCATCACCAAATAGCGATTCAACAAGGAATATGAACTAATCCTCATCTTTCTTCACGATGTAAGATATAATTATATAAACTAATTTGTTGGAGTAACAGATGTAATTTTTCAGTTTGGAAAATCAAAAATATTTTCTATTAAGTACGACAACCTGTTTTTTCTTTGCAATTTTAAAACCCATACAAAAACCTAATATGTAAAAGAACACTACGTAATTCATAATATATAACTATTACTATTACTATTTCATTGACTTCTGTATAACATATTAAGCTGCTTTTTTACTTCATTGTACGGAATAAAGGAGTATAGCAATTGCGAAAATTTTAGGTTTTTAGATTTCAATGGAAATATCTATTTTGACCATCCATAAATCCATTATGATTAGTTTCGTCGTGACGTCTGTACGTACGTTCGTTCGTACGTATCTCGTATAACTCAAAAAGCCGTAGAAAGTTAAAATTTTGTATTTAGGATTATTGTAAAATCTAGTTGTGAACCTCCCTTTTTGGTCACTACATGATTACCGGAAATGGTATTTTACTTAAAGGTCATTCTTGATTTTCATCAAAAATTATATTAAAATATAGTGAAAAACTTCTCAAATTTGGTATAAAAAACTTAAATACTAATATAAATAGCATACTAGAGTTTGGTTAAAATTGACAAGCCAGAAGTGGTGCTTTACTTGAGAGTCATAATTGACTACGATCAAAAATTATATTAAAATATAATGCAAAACATACCAAATTTGGTATATAAAACTTTTGTTTAAACATAAGTAAAATGCTACATTTCGGTAAAAATTGGTAAACCGAAAGGGATACTTTACTTGAAAGTCCTAATAAACTTTCATCAATTATAATTTTAAAATATAATGCAAACCATTTTAAATGTAGTATATATGCCTTTTGTATCAATAAAAAAAAATATGGTAGATTTTGGTTAAAATTGGCTTGCCGGAAATGATTTAATGACCTTTACTTGAAGGTCATTAGAAAATAATTAAAAATCAAATTAAAATATCTCAAATTTGGTATGTAAGGTTTTTATGCCAATATAAATAACATACCAGATTTAGGTTAAAATTGGCTTGTCGGAAGTGATAATTTGGTTGAAACTGTTTGTTTTTTCTATCTCCCGCCTTTTTTTTTAACCACTGAATTATAGTTCAATAGGCGTACAAGGAAGTCATGTGGTGCCACATAAGATATTTAAGTAAAAATTTATTTTATGACAAAAAGATAGAATCTCACTATATTTTAATAGGGTATTATACTTAGGGTGAAACTTATTTAAGTGAAACTTTATTGTCATTTATAAAATATTATTGTCATTTTGAAAATGTTTGTGTTTTTTCCATGATAAAAGGCTTTTAGGTTTCTATAAATGATACAGAAGATTATATCTGTACCTCCAATGAAAAAGTGGTTAAGTAAAAAATTCGAACTTTTCAGGAGAACAGTCTCAAAGTTTGATAACCTTTTAGAAAATAGTATATCTGAGTCTTACTGCTTAACTGTTAAAATGAAAGGATATTTGCCAGTGGGCCAAGCTAATTACTTATTACGTAAGCTGCTACTTCAACATTGCCATTATTAACAAAGTAGCTTCACCAAACGTGTATGTTAAATAAACTTTCTTGACAACATTATATCGTTTATACGAATGTATTGTATTATAAGGGAAAGTAAGGATAGATATAGATATCGCACGGGTACGATAGTTACTTGATAAATAAATTATTTCTCTCCCTCTCTGCTGTAAGGACTTGACTCAATTAGTGACCCTACTTGACATTAATTCATCTTAATGTTCGTCACGATTCCCATATTAATAAAATAAATCGATCCTTGTTAGATTCGACAGTCCACAAAATCCTACCCACGTAGATTCTCCTCTCTAACTTGCAGTCCCTTGCAGAGGGAGCGATAAAACATAATCAGGGGCGAACAGAGCACTCTAGGAGCGGACAGGGTTAACTAAAAGATAAAGATGTAGGAGGCGGTGAAATATTCAGTGGACCGGACCCCGGGGAGGACTCAGCCCTGATGAAGACAAAACGGGAGGCCGGAAATAAGAAAACTCCTCGACATCGAACACACTCCTTCGAGGGGAGTCATACCGACGAATAATTCACTAAGGCCTCGCTCCTAAAAAATTCTATTTACCACCTGGTCGCCTTTTATCAACTTATTTATATTCAAAGAAGCATTTTGTCTCTCCCCTCAACTCTCAACTAGGGATCTACTTTTTGACTTAAGGGGACATAGTTCACAAATTGCCTTCAATCTTGAGACGTCGTAAAGCACGGAACTTCCCCCATGTAATAAAAACAAAAATTCAATGAACTTGGGACAAAGGATGCCACAGCCCTTGCGGTAATTTGAACATGCGGTGATTTAAAACATTTTACCTGCCCATTACATTTATTACACATTAAAGTTTTTTTGGTTTGTTATTATTTGTTTTTTGAAATGGAGATCACCGATGAGTATAGCAAGCATTAAAAATAAATCTTTCATTTTCTCCAAAGTCTCACAGTGGAATAAGACGAATTTAACAGAACATCATTCATGGCTGCATGGATCAATCCAATGCCACATATTCAAATATGAAAAAAACAACAGTACATCAGCTGAAATTTAAATCTATAAATTTTAATTATTTATTGATGATTAACCGTCTGGTAAATCAAGAAGTAGATGGTCCGTGGGATAGTTGTAACTATTAAATGCCGACATTTTGATCCACTTGCAGGTCTTCATCAGGGCTAAATAGAACGATAAAAAGAAGATGAAACTATTGTAGGAATAAAAAAAAAGACATAAATATGAACATAGAGAAAAATAGAATTATTAACAAAGTAAAAAAAATGAAAACAATTGTAACTGATATAATGACTAATATAGTAATGTGCTGTAAAAGGATAAACCAATATACTGAATAAGAAATAACTGATAAAGCAAAAATGATAAATAATAAAAATACTAACAATGAATAACTGATACATTAATTATACCGAAAAAGTAATAAGTTTATTTCTTATTACTAATATTATTTATCATTCATTACTTTATTTCAGATTGGTTCATCTGTTTATAACTACTACATCAATTGCCTTTGTTTTCAGGTTTAACTTTCTAATTATTTTTCTCTGTGTTCATGTTTATGTCACTACTTATATACGTCTTTTTTTATACTCCTACAATAGTTTCACCTTCTTTGTATCTTTTTTAGCACTAATGAAGACCTACAATGCGGGTCGAAACGTGGGAATTTAATAAATATTTCCCGCTATTTTATGTTATTCTTGACTACCAACCGGACCATATCATTCTTGATTTAAATTATTATTTATATTGTCTGTTTCTTATTACTAAACGTATATATATATATATATATATATATATATATATATATATATATATATATATATATACAATATATACTATAATAACATAATAATATATACAAAATATACGACAATAATTTTTTTTTCTAGCTCCTAATTATGATTTTAAAGAAGAAATGAAAAAGTCGAAGAGCTCACTACTTTACTTTAAAAGTAAATTTTATCATTTACAATTTAGTAAAAGTTCGTAATGTCATAAACTCATTTCTTTATTAACTAATTATGACACCGAACTAAAACCTTTCTATACATTCGGAGCTGTTATGAACAGCGGGGTTATATTCATATGACGTTCTTTTTACATTATGGAGTTAAGAAAAAACGTTGACGCAATTTATTTTATGATGATACCATATTCAAGCTTATTAAATTACTTGTCAATTACATACTACTATAAATAGAGTTTAAAAATAAATCAGATACTGAATGACGTAGATTGAACTGGCCTTAGTTCAGAAGTCAACAGCCCGATACAATTAACCATTTAATACAAAAGTTCAATCATAGGCATCTAGATAGCTCAAGTGAAGAAATTCAGCTACAGTGAAATATTACCACGTTTATTGATTATTTTGCTAATTCTTAATTTATAATAAATTTAAATATTAAGTTTCAAACAAAATATTTTATTAATAAAAATAAAAATGATAACCTAATAATTATTAAAAAAAGCGAAAAACATCAAATTAAAATCAAGGATATATTTTATATTAAAAAAATTTATTAGTAATAAAATGAACAAATTTTACTCACTAATAAGTTTTATAATAGGACAAAGCAAAGTGTTTTCATAGACACGTTGATAACACAAAAAAAAAAGAAAAAAAAATTAAAAAGGAGAAAGCAAAACAAATACAATATTGTTTTTTTGGGAGGAGGGCACAGTAAAATTATAAAAACCCAGAAAATTATGTCTAAAAATAGATTTTTTAGATATGCTATTTTTTTCGATATGTACATATGGATATTTTCATTTTGTAACAATACCTATTAAAAATGGTTGGTGATAATTTAACATTTTCTATACTATTTTTTAATAAATTTATTATTTAACAAAAGGAATTCAGTAAGAAAATATAAGTAGAAATAATAATGATAACTTATGTAGCCAACAATCTATACTATAATTTGATGTGCGTTACTTGGTTGACAAATTAGTGCTGCTGGAGAAAAGAAAAATATTTCTTTAGATATACATAGAATGATTTTAATTTAGTATTTTCAATAATGAACCTTAGTATTTGAAAAATTAATTGGCTGAGGAATGGGTTTGGAGAAAGGAAACATACAAAGTTTTTTTAAAAATCATTATATTAAAACCTAAAAAAAAAATTACTAGTGAGTAGCTAAGATAATAAATAAGTAGTTAGTTGCTACGAAAAGAATAGTTGCAGGAAGAGATGGTAAACGGTACGTTTTGGAAAAATCGATATCATTATTAAAACTACCGATATTTTGCATTTGATGTTTTAATTGTTTTGCCTTTACTAGTTGCAAGGTATTATTAATTGCTTCCCTACATTTGGGATGAGGAAAAACAGGATGCAATTGAGTGAAAATCGAGAATACTAATGCACAAGTAATTTTCATAAAATTCATCAATGTTGCAAATAATTATTCAAATCTAACGGAAGTATTCAATTTAAATAATTTACTCTTTTAGTTCCTTTTTATAAAGTTTCTCCCTTTCCTACTTTTTTTTTTATTTGAGGAAGAAGAATACAATGAGAGGCAGAAAAAAAGTCAGATTGAAACCCGAGCCGTTTGAAATGCTAATTCTCACCTCTGGAGGGGGCACTTGATGTTTTATTCTCCACAGACCAAACCCCGCAGTTATGGACCACATAAATCCCGCTCGCAGATTCGGTCCTGCCCTGACAGTAAAATCCTGCTGGGAGGGACTCTACTCCATATTTCAGGGGGACCACTCCTCGACAGCATCACGGTCAGGTTTTATGCTGAGTGCTTGTTCAAACACTGCCTTCTTAAACGGCACTCTTGGGGAGGCATAATTTCTAGCTCCTTCAGCATCCACCTCTTTCAGAACCACTTTTCTTTTCTCTCAGATTTCAGCAATCAATGGCCTTGAAATTGAAAACTATTGGACATAGAAATGGAGGGCTCGAACTCGAAATAGTTATTGAATTTTTTCAAAAAGTTTTAGATCAACTGTTTTACAAGAAGTTTTACAATTAAAGTATTAAAATAAAAGTTCAACACCAAAGAACCCCCTACTGAAAAGTTCTTGCCAAACTTTTTTTATAAATGTTATGATAATAGAAGTTCCTACTAGAACATTTTAAATATAAGTTCTAACATACTAGTTGAGCACATCTTATTTTTTTATAAGCTTATTTTTTCGAAATCATTTGAATGAATACAGAAATAACCACAAAAAAAAACCTGTCAAACAGAGACTCAAGACACAATTCCACGAATATTCCCCATATTTAAGTAGAAACTTTAATAGTGAGAAAATTTCATTGTAATAACTTCAATTAGCTCTTCACTAAAAAGTTCTATAGAGAACTTTTACAATAATGTACTTGTATATAAAATTTCTGAAGAGCTTTCCTTACAAAAGTTCTGACAAAGTTCTCGTAAGAACAGATCTTATAAAAAGTTCTTCCATAAACTGTTTCTTCAAAAATATCGTTATAAAAAGTGTAAGTTAGAACAAGAACTTTTTCAAAATAAAAGTAAACAGTTATTTTGGAGCCCTGTAGAAATGTCAATCTATTTACCAAAAGGAAAAAAAAAAATAGCGACTTAAAAGAATTCAGTAATTGTCCATATCCAGATTTTTTTTTGTTGAGTACCAATATCTAAAAAATCTAAACAATTTTTTACTAAGTTGAGTTTGAAGTTTAAAATATTTGGTTGAATAGGTATTTAATTTTGTTTATGTATGTAAATATTATTATATTTTAATAAAAAAAAACTCGGAATATGTGATAATACATGTTATATGACAGTGTAAAAATTTCAACAAATTCAGAAAATTATTTTTGGAGAAAATATCCCTTATTTGCCAAAAATATAAACTTCAGAAAAAAAAATAAAAAATCAGGTTTTCAACTTACAGATTAGATATTTTTTAAAGTAAATTCGGTTCAAAAAGACCTCTGTAGCTTCTGGAATACTATTATTATGCAAAAATATCCCTATTATACTCATAAATTATCTTGAAAATGTTAGGACAAAAGTAAATATATCATTTTTTTTTTTAATAACAACTAAACTCATATACAGCAACACATATTATATATCATTTAGCCAGGGAGGTTTCTACTTTCATTTAAAAATATAAAATTTGTATTAATATATTTTTTGCTTTCCTTCTATTCTTAAAAGGATTTCTTGAAGAAAAAATTAAAAAAAAACTATAGAAAAATTAACTTAGGATACAATTTAAATAAAAAAAAATTGTTGCTCCACGGAAAAAAATGTAAAATAGATACTTTTAATTAACTTTCGGCGAGGTATTATTCACAGAACCATTAATACTCAAATATTAGCACATTTGTAACATATGTAAATACCAACGTTTTGTCAGTGAGGACTAAACAAAGCATAGTTGTAATCCCAAGGTAGTAAGAGCATTTCAAACTGAGCTTTGAAGTTTTCTCCAAAGGCCTGGCTTCTACTTTGGCTTAAGTCATTTAATGGAATTTTTTTTTAAACAATTCTCTGATGCTAAAGCCAAATTTTAAAGATTATTATAGGAATTTTGGAGTTTGGGATGGGATAATATAAATCTCTGTTCACTGACAATAACTATGGATAAAAATATTGATGGTTTGTGATATAAAAAAGTTATAATTTTTTTATTAATCAAGAATCCATTACAACATGCATAACAACTGAATATATATATATATATATATATATATATTCAGTTGTTATGCATGTTGTAATGGATTCTTGATATATATATATATATATATATATATATATATATATATATATATATATATATATATATTACTAATTTTTTATATTTTGAAGCCATTTTAATTAAATTATATAATCCTATGATTCTTTAAAAAATATTTTAAAGTTTTATTTTATTATATTATCGAAATATTTTGGTAGCAACTGGATTATGCATAGTTTTAAAAATGTTCAAAATGTAGGCTATTATTTGAATAATTATCGTGCTTTTTTAAAATTATTTAAACTTCTAAAATATCGGGAAAAAGAGAGAAAAAATGATATAATTAAAATTTATAAATCGTTTTCATCAATGCATATCAATTTCTAAAATATCAAAGATTTCTGGTCAAAAAGGTTTTATAAGGAAACCACCATTCCAAAGGATTTGTAAAAATTACAAATTTAATATTTTGTAATATTATTTCTTTCACAAAAATTTCTTTGTGAAAAGTGTTACACTTAAAATGATCCAAGAAAAAAATTCATATACGAGTAATTCAACCGATAAAAGCGTAAATATAATAAAAGAATATTATATAATTTCAGTTATTTTAAAAATATACTTAATACATGCATGAGTGGTACTTTTTTTTTTTATATAGATTTAAAAACTTTCCAATAAGAAACTGACCCTAAGAAGTGTTTCCAGCTGAGGATTCACGAAACTAACCAAGAAGGATTCAGGGTCTCCTTTGGACCCCGTAGGATCTATAGTCCTTTAGGGCCAGTACAGGGTTTGTCCTTTAGCAGGGTGGCCTATGACTCAATGCTATGGAGGGAGTGGGGGAGTTAGGCTGGTCCTTTCCAAGTAAAAAACTGTCCCCTCCGGGTAAATTAGAATTACATCCCCTATATCTCTATCTGCCGTTCGGCCCATTCTCTGCGCCTGCTCTGCCTCCTGGCATTGATACCAGCTTTTTTTCTGCCATATCTGACAATCATTAAGCAAAATTATTAGAAAACAGTATGTTTTTGACTACCACCAATTAATTAAATGAATAATAAACAGTTTTTATGGTGTCATTATTTCTTTATTATTATTATTATTATCGATCTGTCCATATCATATATGATTTATTTTTTAACGACGAAATTGTTGTTATTTGTAATGCTATAAGTAAAATTAGCTTGTGTAGGTAGGATTTAAGAAAGTACGAATCGGTAATTTTTGTTCCAAATTTGGCGCCCGAACAGAGAAGATAAAACAGGAAGGCTGTTATAATCTCATAACCCTGCCCTTACTAAGAGAAGGAATGTACTTGCAAATCTACTTAAACACATTGGTGGGTTGCTAGTGAATTTGGCATCAATGAGTATATCTGTATTATACATTGAAACTCTGTGAACTAGTAGGTTGCCTTCCATACCCAAACGAAAATCAAGACTCTTCTGACAATACATTAATTTACTTTATGTATGATTACACGCGAAGATGCAAGGAACAATCTGTATTTTGGCAGGCACGGAGGTATGGAACGGACTGTACTTGAAAGGAGCCGTAACGTATAGTGGATGGCACTGGACTACTACACCAAGTTTCAATATTAATAGACGTCAACTTCACTAATAACCCACCAATGAGTTTAAGTAGACATACATGTACATTCTGTCCCTTATGCGATACAGGAGATATTTCCGCAGTCGAGGTTTTTATTTTTATTAAATTATTTTTTATTTTAACGTTTTTAGTTTAAAATATAGGCAATTTATATCTGATTACATATTGACGTCGTTTTTTGAAAAAAACGTAAGCGCTATTTAGCAAATTTTACAGGAAACACATGCAATGTTTTTACCCCAAATAATAAATATTATTAAGCTTTATCCTTTATTGAGCACAGTAGGGGTTTATTAAGGTAGCAAAACTTTTATAATTACAGTATATTTTTAAGGCTTCTGGCATTGTCAAGGTCAGAGTGACGACAGAGAGTCAGTATCTGGTGTTTACGTCGTCAATAGTCGATCTTTAGACCATTTAATTTTTTTCTTTCCATATATCGTGAGCGAGAGGATGTGTTTACGTTCCATAATAAATTGAAACATAAATTTCGAATTTTTGGCGCTTAAGCCTTTTTCAAAAAAGACTTGAATATGATCATGAGCTTACTCGTGGCTTAATATGGTTTGAATAAATGGACAGGCTAAACACATTGCTCTCCTTGTGGCTAATTTAATAAAAAAATTAACTTAATTTACGTCATTTATTAAATTAAATACATTTAATATATTGTATTAAACGGCAATTTGATCTTCACAGTAATGAGAGTGACGAGTTCGTTTATACATACACCTCGTGACTCCTTCGTGAATGTCACAAATGTTTGTATAAAATTAAAAATATCGTGAACGATAATAGAATTTGCTTTGGAAAAGGGGTCTGAAATCGATCCCTGAAATTAAGGATAAAAAAAAAAAAAAAAAGGAAGTGCACCCTTCGGTAGAAGTCCTCTACCAACGTCAAGAGAGAAATTGTGTTTCGCAAACAAAATCATTTTTCCTTTCAGCGGTCATATTTCCTCCAATTTAATTTTTACGCTGTAAGGTAGGGACGAAATATATATACACAAATGTATATGCATACATGTACATTTGTAAATAAATCAGAAAGAAGGAATCGCAGAGTTATCACATGGCTTTGACCCAAGAAGTACTAGTTATTAAATAGAGTTTATAACCGAGGAAGTTATTGTTTTGCTTCCTACTTGTCAGTACCTAACGAATGCTATTTCCCTAAACATCCCCTCCCCTTTTGTATGTATAAAAACCTATCTCAAATGAACAGATCAATTAGAATGTGAGACAGTACGCACTTACTAAGTTAGCTTTAAGTCTAGTAGTAATGTCTTTAGTATAGTCTATCTGTAAGTTAACACTGTCAGCAGCTCACTATTTTATATGGTGTAACCCTGTTCCACTGTAACTTGTTCAATAAAGTATTTTTTAAGACTGGCATACATCGACTTTGTTAATTGCAGGATAAATAGTCGGAATAGATGCATGAGTTACAATCATAAAACGACTTAGCAAAACAGAATGCAGTAAAAAAACATGAAAAACTGTCATATATTTTTCTAAATATTACATGTATTTGAATAAACGATTAAATAAATCATTTATTCTTCTTCCGTTATGAATTCATATTTTCATGCTATTATTTTAACATATGCATTTGTTTTAATTCCATAGTGTTCTATTGTTTCAGATTATCATTACTTGTATTATATTATTATCACAAAGTTATCTTGAATTCATTTTTATTATTTATCACTTATCCATATGTTGTTTCCTCATATTTTTACTTAACATATTTCCGTTCCCATGATAAACTTACGACTGTGAAAATCACAACGTTTCAGGAGAGAAAAAGAACTGCTACATACTTCTGTGTATAAGGGCCGATTTCGATTTTGTTTTAAATTTTTTATCGGTGTTGCATTCCTTTTATCTCATAGTTTCATGTAGAATTTGCCTTTATAATAACAGGCATATTCATTACTTTAATATGGAAGCTTCAGAATTTCATACTTATTTCGTAAAAATGCAACGGCGATTTCAGCACTTTCTAATGTCGTAACAGATTCGTAACTTTACTACAGGCTGAATTAACCGGAATACTATCGAAAAATAACAAAAACGAAAAATCGAATTTTTCAAATATTTCAAGTAACATGGGACAAACGATATCTTGTATCTCTGATTTAATTTCAGAACTGACGACGGCTCACATGTTTGTGACGAAACGTCGGCTTGTACAATAAAAAATATTATTTTTCCCGACTATTTCTTTCGTCATAAATATTTTATATTCATGTAACATATTTTATATAATTAATATCATCAATTTTGACTATACTACCTATATATTTACTGACCAACAATTTTTATTAATATTTCTATTACAGTACAGCCAAAAAAAATATGTGAAAAACTGTGCAGTTCATCATTCCATTCAATCAGGTTTCCACAAAAACGATCAGTTGGAGTGATTGGATTTTGGAATGGCATGATGGAGTTTGGGACAGGTGGAATTCCAGCCGCATCCTCATCATTCCAAAAAATCCACATAGAATTTCACACTCACAATCGTCCACGTTCCATTTAGCGTGGAGCGGTTGGAGAGGAGTGATGGTAAGTGAACCCCCTTAGGTCTTTGCATTTAAATCTTTTAATAATATACTAATAATAATTTAGAATTATAGATTTTTTTGTGTGAAAAATTCGTAAATTTTTGGTATGGCTAATTTGTTCTCTTTTATTAGTTCAGTTAGTCCAGGATAAAATTATAGTCAAAAAGTTATCTCAAATGTTTTCAGTTAACTTTCAAATGATTTTTTTATTTTCTGTTTTAGAAAAGTTGATAAATGAAAATAATTTCAGAAATGAGTATTGAAAATTATAATATTAATATATGCTTAATACAATTATTATTTCTGTTTTTTTTTTGTTTTTGTTTTTTTCATTTCATTTATTTACGAGTGGGAGGATCCGTCCCAAAGATGTTTAAAAAATACAAAACATATTATTTATTTATTTGTTCCACTTCGTTTCATTAAGTAACAAAAACAAATAGGAACACAAAATGCTGCACAATCACAGTTAAATACAATGAATAACCCGTATTTTTCAAGGTTATTAACCTCCTAAAATAAAAAATAACCTAATAAATAAAGTTATAATTTTTTTTTTTTAATTATAACATGTAGGTTCCTTTGAAAAATACATTCGCATTGCTAATTATATTCGTTTTTAATAATAAATGAGATGATATACTGGGATTTAGCGCTTCGTAAGAAGGAATGATCACAATTGTATAATTGTGGATCAGAAATTATGAAAATCACAATTTCTTGAAGATATTAATTTACGATTTGATTTATCTTATTCGTTTTTAACGCTCATCACTATATCTATCAATATATCACTATTTTCGTAATTTAATTGACTTTTATACCTACTTACCTATTTACTTTTATATTTACTTCAGATTACAATTAAAACAATACTTAATATAAATATAAAACATAGCGTGATAAATGGTGGAAGACGGATGGTGCTCCATCAAACCCTGACAGCTTTTTAAACAGGCTTCTTCGTCAATCTTGGGTTATCTTGAGGGGAGGAGATAGGGTGACAGCAACAGTTGAGTATACTCTGGGCTTACAATTCCATCTTTTAACCGTACGCCTTAGGCCAAAGTTGCAGAAAAAGAACACAGATTAATGAAATAATATAAGTAATGTAGTTCGGAAAATACCAATACCACATCCGCTACTCAGGAATGGTTTCTGGGAAGCCAAAGAAACGCAAGGAGATTTACTAAAGCTTCTCAGTTTACTTGGGCTATTTGAGAAGTTCAAGAAAAGTTTGAAATTCAATGTTTATGCGAAACCCGTACAACATAATGCATTTTTAGTTAATTTTTTTGCTTATTTTTTTTTACAATAGACAGATAAAAGTAGAGCATCATAAAGGATACATAATGTATCACAAGAATAGACTATAGAAAATTTGGACTTGCAATTATAATATATAATAAGTAGACATCGGCATGATGCTATAGAAAAATCAATCTAATTAGGGATTGATAAATTATTAGCCACTTCTATAATTCTATAATTTTGTTGTATTGAAAACTAGTTTCGAATGTTATAAATTCATCTTCAGTTCTAAAAACAAAAATTCAAAAATAAGCAATTCCAAATATAGTTTGGTATTATTATACATATTAAAATAGATGTAATATAAATCAGTATTATTAAACATTTATGAATTATGAATTTAATTAAGATAAGAAATCAAATTTATTGATTTATATTGCATCTAATTTAATATGTATAATACCAAACTATATTTTGAATTGCTTATTCTTGAATTTTTGTGTTTTTAAACTGAAGATGAATGTATAATATTCGAAACTATTTTACTATAAAACAAAATTATAGAAGTGGCAAATAATTTATCAATCCCTAATTATAATATATAATACATACCAAAGAAATTGACAATATGTATTGATGATATTATATCCTTGAAGGACTTCCAGAAATAAGTGATAAGGGATATTTTTTTGGAGGGGAAGGGATATAAACAGTGTCCTTTCATATTCGGGCCAGAATTGAAATATTCTGAAAACCGTTGTAGTCATCGAAAAATTACTAAAGACATCGACGATATCTTTAAGATGCATACTATATTAATTCCCAAAACACTGGTTCAAAGACTTAAATGCTAACCCAAATGTCAATGTTTCCTCTATGATCCATATTTTAATAAATTTTTGAAAAAAAAAATACGCTAAAAGTAAAGAAACACGTGTATTCAAGTTTTTTTCGTTTCGACTAAGCTTTTTACCCAAAATGGTAGCCAAAGTGTTATCAGTTTTCAGTGTTATAACCCTAGTGATCATAATACACGATTTTTTCACAGATTTTATTAAAAATAGTTTTCAAGGAATCAGAGCACTCTAGAAATTATTCAAAGTTATCCCTAATAAATAGAAATTTTTTAATTTAAATACTCAGATTTTTTTAAATATTTTTGTTTTGTTTTATGCTTCTTTAGATTTTTATTAGTCGAAATAAAAATTAAAAAAATAACATTTTCATGATTCATTATTTAAATAATAATTGAACTACATAGTTTGAACTCTGGATTATATTGGTCAGAGAGGAGGGATTACAAGAATTGGAATTATCCAATTCAATTTGATAAGGAATAATGTAGATGTATTTTCAGTAGTTGAAGGCAAGCTCTGGAAGAGATTACTTCTTGGGAACTGTAATGAAAATTATAGCGAGCTAGCTAGGCGCTTTTTGTAGCTAGTAAAGTATATATCCGAAAGACCTCTTCGAGATGTATAACTTTTCAACAATTTTTCGATATTCTTAACGATTTTTAAGATATTATTACGTACCAGCAACGCAAAAGGTGATTAAACAAGAGCGTACCGGAGGGTATTAGCTACAGGATATCCAGTCCAAAGCTAATCCAAGCATTCTCCATGAATTGGGAACATATATCGATGACCACTTAAGCTTACCAGAGCCCTCCATTCCGACTCTGATGTATGCAAAACTAATTACCTATCCCCGATCTGAATCCTCGGTTACAACGCATTACAACACCTCTTGAAATAGGATGCTTCAGCTGTTATTCGATGTTTCGTAAAAAAGAATCTTGTACAATATATATATAAAACCATTGAAAATAAAAAAAAAAATCTTAATGTACCTAAAGCCGAAGTAAAACGTTTTTCCAACAAAATTAACGACTTCACCAACCTAATTAATTCCTTTCCAAATCAAACCTTTTCCACAACCAAATACTATTTAAAAAACACCATACTGGAATATCTTAGCTGGTACTTTGTACACAGGTAATATTCAAGAATGAAGCTAAGGTACAATGTTTGCTTGGTTTTTCTTTAATGATATTTTCTTTTACGGATTTACGTTGTACTTACATTAAGAATTTTTACATAAAGAGTCGGATTCAGGCAACCATTCCATGCTCCTATCGTTTTGTTTCATAACATTTTGTAATATAACAAAAAAAAAAAAAGTATTTTGTGGTAGTACTTTTACTTAAAGATCCTTGTATTTGATCTTTAAGTAAACGAAATACAAAATAATTAAGAAATAAAAAATAAATTAATAAAGAAATAAAAAAGGAAGGGGTTATATATAACAAAATTAAACAGAACACATACATCACAATACAACAAATGGAGGTATCTTATGCATTCTCTTTAGTTTTTATATATATATATATATATATATATATATATATATATATATATATATATATATATATATATATATATAGGATTTTCTGTATATATTATCTTTACTCCTTTACGCATTATCTATTTTCCTACAAAAGGTTTTTATTAATTTATTTTAAAAGGGCCTTATTTAACAAGCTTTGATATTGTTTGATTATTTTCTAAAAAATAAAGAAAAAAAAGAAGTTAATTATAACTCTATAAAAGATTGATTTTTGTTAACATATTATACAATAATCCAAAAGTAAAATATCGATTGAATTTTTTTGTTATATTTTATTGCAACAATGAAATCTCACATTCACGACAAATCTACTACATTTCACTCTTCAACTCAAAATCACCCTAATCCATTAGTTTTATCTTTTTTCTCGTCCCTATTACCCGGTCTACCTGACGGGGGTTAAAAAGACAATGGCCAAAAGACCTTCTGGGTCACCCGTAATACATATTGAAGAAAAAAATCCAAATTCATAATCAAAATTCAAGATACACTATCAGGCAGATTAAGGACATAAAGAACAATGACATCGAATCTGCTAGATGCGGTGCAACGCAGTTGTAAATATAACGCCAAACAATAAAAAAATGTGTTTTAAGCTTCTAATCACTAACATTTTTTTTTTGTCATTAATTCAATTGAAAAAATATGGTTTGAACAGGCCTTATAAAATGGTTACCTGACCCTTCTAATGGCTTCTTTCAGTTCGATCCTTCAATTATCAGTTCAGCTTCTTGTAAAATCTTGCCAAGAGCTGTACGTCCTTATCCTGTACTGAACCAAACATCCGAAAAGATTCTGGAAGTGAGAATTCTGGAAAAGGAAGAAGACTACCACAAGACGAAAATTTTTGTTTTTGCTTTTTTTTTTTTGGCTTGGAGAACTTCTAATCACGTATATTTCTTTTTTAAAAAATGTCAGTTTTTAGTTTCAACATTTAACGCAATACCAATTTATTTTAGTATTTTATGAAAAGCTGCCATAATTTAATTCAGGATTCGTGTTTAAATGATCAAAATATGAAGATTAGATTTTTTTATAAACTAATAAAGTAAGTTGCATTGGCTAAAAAAATTTCCGACTTGATATTTTATCAGTGAGTTAGGGACAGCGATAAATCTATATAGGCAAACTGCAAATGCTTCTCTAAATTCCACTTTGTACTTTTTCTACAGTTGAAATATTTATTTGTGAATAATGCCAGTGTAATGGGTCTTTGATCTGTACATTTTAATTTTTGCTAAGGAAAACATCAGGACTAGAAATATTTTTTCATACCATTTTATTCCGTTCGTCTTCCAGAAGTGAATAGAAACTTTTCGGTTTCAAATAAAATAAAAACTCCATGATTTTTATAACTATAAATCTTGAAATAGTATTGTAAATTATAAATTTTAAAGAAGCCATTTAAAGAAATTTAGTATTATTAATGCGAGTAGTATTCTAAAAAAAAAATACAGTCGAACTTCTATATACCGAACTTCCATACATCGAAAATCTCTATATAACGAACTTTTTTTAGGAATCTTAAATTTTTATTAGAAAAAAAGTCTGTATATGGAATAAAATTTCTATATATCGAACAAAAAAATGCAGTTTAAAAAAATATAAAATGAGATTGTCATCAAAAAGAGCCCTTAGTTTACGTACTTAAGAACGGTTAATAATTGAATAAGAAAAAAAAAAGTTCCACTGGTTTGCAAAGTAATGGAACTTCAGAGATCATTCAGACGAAGTACAGGAGTACCTAAATTCTCTGAATCTCTTTCAGAATGAAACATATATGAAATTTTCACAAATGAAATTTTCATTTTAAATTCAATTTAATTGTGTCTTTCTTGTTGTGAACTTTGTTCCTAAACATGACTTCGGTGATGAATTATAGAGAAACAGACATTAGAAGCCATCTTGCGCGAAAACAAAAATAAATTAATTTTTATGTATATTTGCATATTTCTAATACATGTCCTTATTAAATTATAGTTGTACATTAGTAAAAAATCTGCAATCACAAATGTAATTTTTACAATTTTTCAAATAAGTATTATTATAGTTCAGTTTTGTTTTTCTTTAACCCTGAAAAATTGCCTTTGGTACTTCTTTAAACCTAAAGAATAGATGTTGTTTTTAACCTGAAAAGAGTGAAAAATTACAATCTTTCTATATATCGAAATTTCCATATATCGATATTTTTAAGGAACCTTCCATGTTCGATATATAGAAGTTCGACTGTATTTAAAGATATTTTCAAACTAAACATTCTTCTTCGAAACCTTTAAATAATTATAATGCAAACGTAACACAGGACCATGTTATATTCCATATGCGGTAGACGTTGACTCTGTGAGATATGCCACACAGATCACTTTCTCGGCCGCACGAAGGATCCTGAAAAATGCGCCACTCGAGACCCATAAGGCTCCTGTTTAGAATTATCGTCAGGATAGATTACTAAGGCCAGATCTGGCGGACAGGTATCAAGTTGGATATGCCTCCACAGGCCGAATTAATCACCAGAGTAATGACATCTGGTAATTGGACTTAGGAACCTGGAGGTTATCAGTCAGTAAAGGGAGACATCTATGGCTGACCGGGGTATCAATTTCCAAGACCTGTCCCTCGTTAATAATAATTATTGACACCAATTGCTTACGCAGGGCCCGCGAACACTAATCACTGTCTGGAAATCTAAAGCTTTCTGGACCATGCGTCCAATCCTGATGGATGTACCTTTGTGTCTCAATTGTATAATGCATTTTCCTATTTTTAATAAACAATGGCTCAATTACAATTAAAAAAACAAGGCTGTGCCTACCACACACATGCGGGGTTTTAAAAGCGTATCGAGTAATGAAGAAATCAAAGAAGATATAAACATACAAATTCAACCTGCCAAAGTTTGTACTCGCAAAACTCGAAAGATGGTCAATTTCGATGAGGTTTTCACTATCACTCAGAGGATTTCTTCTGGAAGGTTTATAAGCATTACATTTTTCGAAATTCTCTCCTTAAGGGGAGGACTGGGGAAAAACTCAAAAGAAAATAGGTAATTTTTTAATCGTTGTCATGGCAATGTCATACATGTGGATGCAAGTTCACTACAAACACATTTTAACAAGAGTGAAATTATTGTGTGAAAGCGTCATTTATTAATAAAATCGGAGATCAAGGAAAAAAAAAAGTGTAAAAACGTGGTTTTATTGTCGGTTTGAAAAATTGATATCATTTTGATCCTGCTCCTAGAAAATGTAAAATCCCTTTCCTTTCATTCCACATAGCCACGACAAAGCAAGTCACCGTGTTGAATTGAATGATGTGTGTTACCTTGGTAAATCTAAGTTCTCTATAATACTTTTATTTACTTTCCAATTCAATTTATATAGCAATAAGTATGATGAAATGCGCAATATATAATAAATGTGTTAAAAATAAAATAAAAATCAAAGTTACACAAATACTCCTTTTTTTTAAAAGTTGTTTATAAAAGTTTTGCACAAGTTTTACAGTATGAATAATGATTAGGAATGATAAGAACAACAGTACTGTCTTCAGTTACTCACATTATCTTTTAAAAGTTGAATATAAAAAACAAAAAAACTTGAAATTTGGGAGAGTATTTAACTCGTAATTCTTTTCACGGGCAACGCCATGCGGGTACAGCTAACATAATCAGAAAATAGCAATCTCGTGAATGAAGATCCAGTCATATGTTGCAAATTACAGTTGTGAGCGGTGACGTCATCAAATCAGCTCTCACAATTGGTCGGCTTTACTCGCTTAGCATACTTCCGCCTTACGTCCAAATTCAAAAATTCTTTTTGCAATATCTAATACCTCATTTTCTCAACTAAATTATTTCTATTCTTGCTTTCTAGAATTTATAGAAGCGGATCTATGAGCGTTCAAAAATGACACAAAGAGCCTAACATTTTTCTGTGCTAAACCCCAACCCAAATGGAGGAACGTCTTAATCCTACTTTATAAAAATGCTGACAACCTAAACAACCACTTGATTTATTTAGCAGTCATACTTTAACTGAAAAGATTGTATAACCTTCAAGTTTCAATTGTTTATTTATTTCAATCTTGAGAAGAATCAATCTAACTATTTTTGTAGCATTTATTTTTCAACATTAACAGTAATCAATAAATGATAAAAGTGATAAAAGGAAATAACAGTTAAGAAATGACAAATTGATAATGAGCATTTTGAGTTGATGGAACATCTTTTAATAATTATTTTTCAGTTTTTATTGAAACCCTGTAAAGATATCAAAACAGTCCTTACTTTAGGTGCAAATAGAAACTGGCTTAGCATAATCCTGCAAGTTCGGAGAGCTGAGAGGCGGTGAGAACTTTATCAACAGCGGCCAGATATGGAAGAGGGACCAAGGCTTTAGGCCGTTAGGTATCCCAAAGACCTCAGCGTCCTCCAGATCCTGGATTTCCTGTCCCGTCATCTCTCCCTTATCGGAGGCCCGACAACACTCCACAATACAAATCCTTTCAGGATTGAAAAGAGAAAAAACACCCTCGTTTTCATTCCTCCCTCAACTTTCCTCGCCTCAACATCATCCGTTTACGAGATGCTTAGGATATGTCGATTTGTGTTTTATTCATATAGCTCTCCCTCGTAGTACACTCCTCCGTATAGCTCTACCTCGCAGTTCCCTGTACCGTTATACATAACATGAAGACAAGTTAAAATTTCGATTAGAAAAATTAGTGTGATAGTATGTAACAAGGCTTCAAGAAAAAACACTGTTGCTTTTAGTTCAGCTGACAACCCTTTTGCCAAATCATCAAACTTTTATACAATTACAAGTTTCAATGAATATCTGACCAGACTTATAAGTATAGAAAATTTTGAAAATGTGAAAGAGAAAAAACTTGGATTGGTTATATATATCTATATTACTAAAGTATACGGTAACCTATTTTCTGGGATGAAACACATCTAAAATCGTTTCAGGAATAAAATATCTATTTTATCAAATTTTTAATCAGCATAAGATGTATATTACGGTGTTTAAAGACAATCAGTTTAAGTCCGCATGACGATGTAGAAGGATCAATCTAATTAGGGATTGATAAATTATTTGTCATTTCTATAATTTTGTTTTTATTGAAAACTAGTTTCGAATGTTATACATTCATCTTCAGTTCTAAAAACATACAAAAATCCAAAAACAAGCAACTCAAAATACAGTTTGGTATTATTATACATATTAAATTAAATGTAATATAAATTAGTATTATAAAACATTTATGAATTGTGAATTTAATTAAGACAAGAAATCAAATGCATGTTGGTACTCACCAAGGTGTTTGTTTTGTTTGTTAGTACTCAGTTGCGAATGTTATGCAATTAGTTATCAATAAAAACAAAATTATAGTAGAGGCAAATAATTTATCAATCCCTAATTAGATTGATCCTTCTATACCATCATGCCGATATCAACTGAATACTCCTATATATTCACGACGAACAGGTGGCGAAATGGCGAAAATTTGCACCAAAAATGTTCATATGGATTTCGAATATGTGTATATCGAATATATTGAGACAATTTAAAATCCTAAATTTCACCTATATCCCCCGAGCCGTTTTTGAGAAAATCGATATTCAAGTTTAAGGTTTTAAAAAAAAATCAATTGCTAGATTTTGAATACAGTATTTTTTATTGGAAATATTTTAAGAGGTGATAATAGACCTTAAGAGCTACAAAAAGTTATAATGAACCATGATCCGATCCCAAACAGGAAACCATAAAATTCAAGTTGAATAGAAAGTTAAAACTCAACAATTATTAAAGTTAATTAGGATTCAATTGTACCATCGAAGAATAGACAAAATTGCATTTAAAAAAATATAATTTGGCTTAATTAGATTCTTTGTAAGAGTGCTTTCGGGCGGGACAATAGCGAAAAGTTTTATTTTAAAATCACACTTTATTAGTGAATGTTTTTCTCAGCCCCTTCCTGGACAACAGAGACCCCATTTCTAGGAAAACATCTACTTTTATTATGCTTTAATTTCATATCAATGAAATTGAGGTTTCTTTTGGGATTGCTTAGAATTGGCAATCTTTTTAAAAACTGTGGAGTGAAATTAGGTTTTCCCGACAAAGATGCGGTTTGAGAATGAAATTTATAAAATTCACTTTGTTTCTAGTCAATAAAATAAAACGGAAATAAAGAATAAGCTTCTTTATGAAAATATAACCAAACCTTACAAAAAAGAAAAATCTGTAAATTAACCAAAACAATTATGAAATTAAATATGAAATGTAGCAAGAGGCTACACGAGGGAAAGTAAAAAATAAAACTTTTCTCTTTTTATTCATCCGAAAGCCTCTAACAAAGGATTTAATTAAGCCAAATTATATTCCTATAACGGAATTTGTTTAAATTTACGATGGTGCAATTGGAAATGAATTAGCTTGAATAGTTTTTTTAAGTAATCAGTTCAAATTCAACAAAAAACATCAGTTACTTACAAAA
The DNA here is from genome assembly GCA_948150685.1 of Rhaphigaster nebulosa. Classification (NCBI taxonomy): domain Eukaryota; kingdom Metazoa; phylum Arthropoda; class Insecta; order Hemiptera; family Pentatomidae; genus Rhaphigaster; species Rhaphigaster nebulosa. The sequence goes on from OX411312.1 coordinate 58,122,129, forward strand.
AACACAAAACTTAAATTTCTTGCTTTTTTGTATGGGATCGGATCATGGTTCATTGGATCTTTCAATTAGCTCTGAAGTTCTACTGTCACTTCTTAAAATATTTTAAATAATAAACTGCATTCAAAATCTATCAATTAATTTTTTTAATTTATGTTTGACCTTGAATACCGATTTTCTCAAAAACAATAATATAAAGTTACAAAGGAATAAAATTGAAATTTCGAATTTAAGATTGTCTCCAATACATATATCGAAAATATATAAGAACATCGTTTGACCAAAATTTCGTAATTTAGACATGTTTCAGACCCCGTGTGACAGGTGAAAGTCAAAATGAAGAATTCGGTATCGACTAAAAAGTTTAAATGTCTCGGCTAAACTAAAGTTAAAAATTAGAAGAGGTCAAATAGTGCTTTGAGTTTAGGGTTTAGTTTAGAAAGTTATTAACAATTTAATTAATTTTAGATTTGTTATCAGGAACCATTGTTTAGTATAACAGAATGAAAATTTAAATAAATGAATATGTTTTAAAACGGAAGGACTAAAAAAAAAAAAAAAACAGCAAATTCTTTACTCTTTTTTTTCCAGATCTTCGCAACAGTAACAGATACAAAATAAATACATGTACGTTTGTATATACTTACTTAATTAAACCAAGGTAAACGCACGCCTCACAAATATACGATAGAAACAAAATGATCCACTTAAAAAACATGGATATATTAATTTTAAAAAAATTGGCTGATAAAGAAAATGTCTGAATGCAACAAAATTCTACATACTGAAACTCTACATCTTTACATCTATCGACAGTCGACCAACACACAAGGACTCTTTACCTACGATTTCAGAATCGACTACAGATAAAGACTAAGGAATTTTATTTAGGATTTGGAATGTGATTCAGGAAATGACAATTGTTGACCAATCCAGCATTACGAGGAGGCAACTAAAAAGTTGCTGGATGATCTTCCGTGATCCGAAGCAACTGAATCATGACAGGAAGAAGAGCTGTTGGCTAATCTCCTCACCTGTCATTACTTCTTAAGTGTCACAAGTTTTTTGATTGGTAATAGTTGTTAAAGGTGCGAATGAATATCTGAAATTCAAAAGAAAATAAGTGAATAAAAGTATTTCTGCGTTCTTACTCATAAAGAATTGGAATGGCGCATGTAACGCTTGCTACTGTCCATAAATGATCGATATGAATATTTACAAGCATGTATCTCAATTAAAATCTCCTGCACATACCCGCAGTACCGTCCTCTATCCTCAGATCTATACGTAATGGTCCACTAAAGCAGAGCTTTCGATCGATCAGACGCTCGTTCCAACAGTATTCTTCCTACATTCTTCATTCATCCATCGTTCCAATACCCTTTCCACATTCAAATCCCGCCTATTCATTCACTACTTGACAACGCGGTTCCAAAAGAATTGTAAATTTTCTTATTCCTTATTTTCAATCAACATTTTTAAATATGTACTAATAGATTTTATACGTTAATTTTTTTTGCTTTCTTTTTTATATTGACACCTGCCAATTTTGATAATCAGTTAATTTGCTGGCTGAAAATTTGTTATCGTGGCATGAAAGGCATGATAGAGAGTAATACTCAGGGGAACCTCTTCCTGTCGTGATTATTATATATAGTTAGGCTAGGAGATCTCTCATCCAGCTCCTCTTCAGCCATCTGCGAGTGTTGTCAGGCATTTGTACGTTTTTAATTGTTATTACTTCATTTTTATATAATTTTATAAATATTAGAAGTATATATGTTATTATTTAATTTATTTATTATCTGTCAATTCTTTTGTTCATATTTCGTCTACTCTTAGGCTCTGAAACCCACCTATCACTGCTTGTAATGTTATTTTAAAAGGACATGTCCCGTAATAAATAAATAATGTGTTATTGTTATTATTATTATTAGAGATATAAACATTGCATGCAGCTAAAATTGAATGCTCCAATTTATATTTGATTCTCTGTTCATTGCGATAGCTTTAATTTAAAAAACTCATCAGCGTTGCTCCTTTAACCGGAACATCCTGAGATGTTGAAAAGCATTAGAGATAATCACCCCAGGTGCTAATAAGAGAATGCAATTAATCCCTCATTAACAAAGGGAGGAGAAATCTATTAGGCATACAAAAGGTACTAAATGTCTTAGAGAGTAGCAACTGTACGAGTGTCATTATGAGGCTAAGGGTCTCCTTCCATTGTTGGTGAAGAAAATCTGCGCCCTTGTAGGACTCCTAGTCGGAGACAATGGCACTCCAAGGTCCAATTTCCGCCTATAACAAAAATAATTGAACAAGGAGACCATCTTCTTTTGAAATATTGCGTGTAGATATATGCTTCAGATTTGTTCTGCTGGATGTTACCCAGCATTCCTCCATACTTTATGAACTTTGAAAGTTGCACAAAAAATATTTTTGAGACTGAATATTCACAGAAATAAAAAGCTTCTTCATCAGAAGCTTTTTAGTCCTCATATAAAAATTAGATAAAAGCTTCCTGTATATCATAGTTGTAATATTGTATAATCGATAACGGATAAACAGTGATAAGAAAATAACAATACTGTAAACAATTTTTATATGCAATGAATACTGAATTAATACGTATTGAGGTAGACTTTCGTTGGCACTGACTACCAGCCGTTCCTGCTAACTATTAATGCTTGTATATATCGTTGAAACTGCTAACCGTAGAGGCCAACTCTACAGTTAAAGATATTGTTAAATAAAAATATTGGGCTTAAATTTAATGGTTTTCATTTGTATCGCAAGAGCAGAAATACACACAATGGTGGAATCGTGATCCTATTTCATCAATAAGACCACCATTTTCCCTGGTTCAATAATATGGCTAGATTTTAACCATTATGCATTATGTACCAATGACACTGACAAATTACATATTAATGCTCCACTTCTACAGCGTGATGGCATCTTGTAATATTTTGAATAGGAAATAGAAGAAATGAAGGTGTATCTCTTATTTTAAATTTATTACTATGGTCAGTAACGGCTGTTAATAGTAGGATCATTTCAGTAATAAACATCATATATTTGTGATGTAATCAAAACACATAATGTTTTATCATTATGTGATTAGTAAATCATTACTTTAATTTAAAAAAAAAAATTGATGTTTGAATTTGAATATCTATTTGAGATGAAAACTTCTTTCATTATTTAATTCATTTAATGTTAATTCGATTTATATTTGAGACTCTTTATTAAAGATTTTTTTAAATTAGTATAAGATCTAAAATGTAATGGATACTGTTGTTACTTCAATCCTGAAAAATTAATTGGGTATATAGTTTTGTTTAAATTTTTTACAATTTTTTTTTAATTTTCTTACATAACGAAAACAAAATTTCAAGATGCAGGAACCAATATGCCGACTGTCAGATTCCAGGAGCGGTCAGGACGCAGCAGTATGGATATGACGTAATACCTACCGGACAGTGGCAACGAAATATGCTTCACTTTATTTCCTGAAAGCAGTAGTCAACTGCCATCCACTACGGTGGGCAGTTCCAGCGAAAGTCTATCTTAACTCGTCAAATTTTCCAGATGGGTTTGCATATTCCCTGTAAAACCGAATAAACAAGTACTTTTGACGCAAAATAATTGTGTTATTATTAAATAACCGAGTATAGTACCTATTTAAATCAAATGATTTTTAAAATGTCACTGTTCCAGTGATACAAAGAAGTGACATTCAATAACGCCATTATCTGAACTTCCAAGACAGAAGCAATAATCGAAAAGAACCACTCGAAGATTGGAAGCCCTCTTCGCTCTGATTGACCTTATTGACAGTCCCATTAATTGCTGTTTCCTTTCGCAGCTTTGAAAGGGCTTCGTGTGAAATTAATGCAATTTCACGAACCAGCTGCGAAGGTCCCTGCGACCTTTTAAGCATTCTTTTCTTTTCATTAAAATTATTTGCTGAATACAATACTTGATGGAATTCTCTTCACTCTCCTCTAGTCCCATAATGCCATCTGGAAACAGAGATATTTCTTTCTTTTTCTTTTCTTTGGAAAATCATTATTGGTTCGTGCCTTTCCTTTTTAGATACATTTGTAAAGGCTTTTGTATAATGATTCCAAAACTTTTTATATATTTCCTCTATCTTCATTAATGGCCGGAACACGGGCGTATGAAACCTTGGAATTCATCTTCTTAAACCTTGGTCAGTGCCAACATGTATTTGATTTCTTGTCTTACTTAAATTCATAATTCATAAATGTTTTATAATACTAATTTATTTTACATTTAATTTTTGTTTTTAGAACTGAAGATGAATGTGTAACATTAGAAACTAGTTTTCAATAAAATCAAATTATAGAAGTGGCAAATAATTTATCAATCCCTAATTAGATACATTTTATATTTTATGTGTTTCATTGATTTTTCCTACTCTTACATCACGCAATTATATACCGACATTATGGGATAACCTGATAAATTATTTTAGAGTAATTAATTGTGATACTTGCGGTTTCGGATTCTAAGATTTATTTTTTTAAGTCGTAGTCCTATAAAAATATTGTTATCATGTAACAATTATGAACTATCAAATCAAAAAATTATAACACGGATTGGTTTATTAAAATAAAACCATTTACCAACTAACTATAAAACAACTATCAAATCCTGACTGATGGAATACCGACTAGATTTACATCAATACTTTTCCGACTTATTTTCGTATCCAGCATTTCTATTCTAAGGAGGGAAATGTTACTTTTTCTCTTTCCGGAAAGAACCGGAATAAATGGGAAAAGGCCGGTTAGCACGAGACTCAACAGGTGCCTGCGATAAGACAGATATAGAAGGAATAAGGTTAAACTCGCGTGTCCGACTGAGGTCAAGGCCATGGCTATAGTGAATCTATTACAGGTGGGCGTCGACTGACAGGGGACAATCACGCCACGATGGCTACGCTAATAGTGTTTGAGCTCCTGCAACAGGATACTCTGAAAGCTAATAGCTTAATGGCTCCACGCCATGTTTTAACATTTTTGATGGAAGTACTCGACAACTCTTTTAGTACAAAATAATTGGAATCCAGGCCTAATGCATTGTGCGAGACCCGATACACGTATTGTATATTACGCTTCCATTATCAAATTTTTCTCTACATTCTCCTACAAAAGCAACATAAAACTGCCAAGCTCTTTTAATCTGAGGCATTACAATAATATAATATAGCATTAATAATTAATCCTGTAAGCTTTATATATATTCTGAAGATTATGGATTACCACAGATAACCCCCTCCTCTCCCTTCAATATCTTTAATGCTTAGAATATCAGAATGAAATTTGGGGGATCCCGATCAGGTAACCAGAAGTTAGTTTGAGGCGTATTGCCTACTTCGTGACCTATCGGAGTATTCCTCCGACTCTAACAATCGAGATAATTTTTTTTTACGGGTTCTGATAGGAAATGAAATTTTAATACGAATTCATATCGGCCACTTTTTTTATCCAATGTGCCCCAAGGGTGCTAATCGCAAAAAAAAATAAAAATAAAAAAATCGGTTTTCATACACAGTTCTAAATTTCTCAGAAGGAAAACTGTTCGAGTAAACGTAGTATAGAATAAAAATAACTTTTAAATGAATCTAATTTCATTCCAGAACGCAAAGTATCAGAGTGGCAATAATAAATAGGAAGACAAAAAAAAGTCAAAATTAAAAAAAAAGTATGTTTTGGACAAATTTCCGTTATTTGTTTTATTAATGTATTTTTATTATCCAATAATAATAACAAATAAAAATAATAATCAACCAATAATTTTTTTTTAAATAATACTTTTTACTCTTCCCTTATTTATGATTAGTACACTTACACTTAGCCTTCTGGAATGAAAGTAGACTAATTTCAAAATGTTTTTTAAATTTTTTTCCAAAAAAAAAATTCCTTCCTTCAGAGAAATTTGGAACTTTGTATAAAACTGTTGTTTTGGAATTAAAGCCTTCGTGACACACCGGATTTAAAAAGTGACCAATATGAATTCGTCTTAACATTTCATTTCCTATCTGATACTGTAAAAAAAAAAAATAAAAAAAAAAAAAAAAAAAAAAATAAAAAAAAAATAAAAAATAAAACTTGGGAATTCCAGAGTTAGAGTCGCTGGAGGAATACTCTGGCAGGTTATAAAGTCAGTAGGACGCCTCAAACTTCAGGATACCCTATTGAGATCCTCCAAATTTCATTCTGATATTCTAAAAAATCAAGAAGTAAGGGTGTACAGTTTGTCTGTGATACCCTATGCATCCATAAAAATTATTTCGTATCAGAGTTGAATTCTTTGATTAGTACTTAATAACACTATAATTACAAGGAGTTTCTTTCTTTTCTCTATTATCAATGTCACGCTGTACAAGTGTTGAAAGGAAGTTTGTTTTTTGACTACAAAATTAATAATTATGAACTTTTTTTCTTCCAATTGTTTATAATAAATACGTACCATGAGTATATAGAATTTGTTTGGGGAGGGTATGCATAGCATGTTTTCCCATATTAAGTAGCAGCTAATATGTATTGATCTTGTTAAATATTATCGTTGTAGAATTTAACAATATCAATAGCGAACAAAAGAAATAAGGGTCGAGCAGGTAGAGAAGGGTAACTGACAGGCGATGACAGATGTCACCACATAAGTGATAAGGTATAAGTTAATTTAAAAACCTTACTGAGAAGTTAACACTGTAACAATGCCAAAAGCTGGAACATCTAATCAATTTTAAGAACTGGTCCCCTTAAGCTTGGCTGGCCTCGAGGAAAAAGTGGAAAAGGTATGATTAAATTATACCAGTTGGATAATGATTCGCAGATACCGGCTGTCAGGACAAGGGGTGGAGCCATCCGATGAAATCCCAGAATTTCCTCCCTCTATAAAACTAGTCGGCCAATGAACATCGTTTTCAACCCCCTCTTAGGCAAAATAAGAGAGAAAGGGGGAAAGAAGCAAAGAGGAAAAAAGGAGGGACTGAGGAACGGATCGAGGCGGAGGCAGGACTTGGGGACTCAAGGGCGGAACAATGCGACTCTGAAGATGAGAAATGCGCTCTGGCTCCATGACTGAACCCGAGGGAGAGATGCTGTGGAACCATCAACAACAACTAGTACAGATAAGAGATTTATGTTAAAACAATTAATGGCTAAGTCTAGGCTGAATCATTCCATGGCTAACTTTTTATTGTAATAGTTTGTTATTTTAATTTTGAAGAATAAAGATAAGTGTTAGCAAGGAGGTAGTTCTTTAGTAACCATGCCCATATTTAATTTGAATATATTTCATTAAGATAGCAGTAACGTTGATTAACATTAGTATTAAACTTAAAAGTAGGAACACTATCTTGGTTAATTATTAAATAATGGTAAACACAAACCAGGCCTTTGGAAAGGTACCCAATTTAGAGGACAAGGTAAGAAATTCAAAAGTATTCATAAGCTTACTTAATTTTGGGATAATCATCTTCAATGATTGCCCAATGGCATCCCTATATATATAGACTAATGTATTAGAGCTAAATAGTAATCAAGCTCAACTCGAAGTTAGAGAAACATAGCACAGCTAAACAAAACAAGAGAAATTATTAGAAATTCTTTTATACCACTAACTGGTTTGATATCAAACTTAATTCAGAAGATAGCGAAGAACAAGCTGGCAAGGAAATTGAATAGCTTTGTCTGCAAAGAAATTAATCAGTTTCTTGATGGACGTTTTGCGGCGAGAAAATCTTGAAATATCTTCACCCGACTTACAACTATAATTCATAGTGGAAAATTTAATAGTACTAATTAAAACCCGGAAATTTATTTTTATTTAAAAATGGAATTCAATAGCAAGGCTCCTCCCCTCGTTCCGACCATGAAGCTCTCCCCCTCCCTCTCGGCCTGCCACAGCCAGATAAAAAGCTTACCGTCTCAAAATAATCTAGGGGGTCCCACTGGCATCATCACTAATTACAATTTTTATTCAAGATTTTTTCCACTGATTGCATATCTGCATGCGTCCAATTTATAAAGGAAAAGGAAATGGTCTCGGTTATGAGGAGAGCTTTGAGTTTTTGATGGGGCTTATGTTCAACCCTATTGATTAACTCTAACGTTCAGGATCAATACTGTACCTCAGGATATAAAATATTTGTGGTAATGTATTTTTAAATAGTTATGTCAAATGTAATAACTAGTATTAAGTGAACTAAATTTGTGATGAGGTTTGGGATATTAGGTTTTCTAAAGCTAGATATAAACTATTGAGCTGTTGGGTATTTGTCTCAGAGTCGATTGCCCTACCACATAGGGCGAGTAAAAAAAGCAACAATTCTTTTTATAATTTCTCTAAACGCAATGTTTTTACTTTCACAGTAAAATATACAGTAATAGATTTTATAGTACAGTAATAGTAAAATATAGTAATGTAGTATAGTAATAGTAAAATATATAGTATGATATCGACCCCTTAGAATGACAAATTCCAACTAACAAACCACATCAAAGTCGTTTTTCGAAAAATTTACAGAAAACACATGAAACTTTTTTCCCAAATAACAATATATTTTTTTTTTAATTTTATTCTTTATAGTGTAAAGTTGGAGTTTATAAAGGTGGTAAAACGTCTATAATTGGAATATATTTTAAGGATTCTAGCATTGGTCAAGGACATAGTGACGACTGAGAGTCGTCTGTATCTGGTGCTTACGGAGATTTTTAGACCATTTTCAATTTTTTTCTCGATATATCGTGAGCGGGAATAACAACTTTTTTCGTCTAATTATTTATCATAAATTACATACCATGAGCATATAGAATTTATTTGGGAGGGCAGGCTTACCATGTTTCCCTAAGCAGCGGCTAACCAAAACAAGTGAAATTATTAGATATTCTTATATATCATTAACTGGTTTGATATCAAACTTAATGCAGGAGATAGCGAAGAACAAGCTGGCAAGGAAATTTGATAGCTTTGTCTGCAAAGAAATTAATCATTTTTTTGATGAAAGTTTTACGGCGAGAAAGTCTTGAAACATCTTCACCCGCCAACTATAATTCATAGTGGAAAATTTGGACTTAGTGGAAAAAAAACCTATTTTTCGAATTTTTAGCGCTTCGACGTGTTTCGAGTAAATTGATGCCAAAGTTTCATTAACTCATTATTCAGTTATCTGTCCACTTAATAGTCAATGCTTGTCACAATGAACGGTAAAGAACGTTTACAAAAACATCTACAATGTCAACGTAACTGTAATCTTTCCACAACCTCGTTATTTGTAAAATTGCTGCTGCAAACAACCTTTGAAAATACCAAAAAATTGGTATCTGATAATGCGTTCTTGTAAATCGGCTATTCCTCAACATATTGCAGCACGAGTACGTTCTGCTTGTAGCAGAAGTCAGATAGATAGATCCTTGCCATACTAACTACTAATTTTATACGATTTTGCCAGTTTGAACCTTGTCATACCAAAGGGCCGATACATGAAATATATAGTGTGGAAGTGTGGAAAAGTATTTCGATCGCGAAAAATTTCAAATCTGAATGTGAAAATCCTAGCTGAAAAACGAAAAGTTTTACGAAACAAATTACCTATTTAAGATAGATATATGCCTGGGATGTTACAGCGAATAATTCGCTGAAGTCGACTTACCGGATCGCAGTTAGCGTTGATTGTCGGGTACATCAAATAATCAGCAGCATATATACCTACAAGTTAAATATCGGAACGTCTCTAAAAGGTTGATTTTTAAATTAAAATACAAAAAGAGAAAAGAGGACAATTTTGGACAAAACTGATTGTTAAGAATAAACTTGACTATAACGAACTTATGCACGTTTAGATTGAAAAATAAAAAAAAAAGATGCATAACCCAGACAACAGATTGTGTGTTGCACAAAAAGTGTAAAACGACAGTCTTGTAAATATTCATCAGAGAGAGGCTGCGCTCTAATTGGGGGAGGGAGAGAACCTAATAAAGGCAACAGCAGAAGAAATCCCCCACGGAATTAATGTAGGGGTGCAGGATAGAGGTGGTGCAGTGTAGCGGCTGGTCGATGCAATACTGCCGTATAAACAGTGTGCAATGGAGGGGAATAGTTGTAAATATATAATATATATGTCTGACAATATAATATTAGCATTATTATTATTAATCAATGAATGTTTGATATCCTTAAGCATTGATTTAATGAGAGAGTAAATCTTTACATAAATGAAAATAATCTCACAACTAAAGTGCTCCGGTGTACCTAGGCCCATAGGGATAAGGGGTTATTTGTATCCATATATATGGGAATTATAATTCAATTATATTGAATAATCAATAGTTGACCGCAGAACTTCATGAAGGAATGAGATGGTCCGGGAGGCGGGTAAAAAAATGGATCACAAATAGTAAAAAATATTTATTAGGATAAGATGTTTCGACTCTCTTTGCAGGTCTTCTTCAGGGCTGAATACAAAAATAAAATAATGACATATACACTAATTAATTAAAATTAATAATTAAAAAGACTTAATGAGAAAAAATGAATTGATTGTTGGTGACATTAAATAATCAACAAAGTAGATACCTATAAGTTAAATATCGGAACATCTCTGTAACGTTGATTTTTAAATTAAAAGATAAAAAGAGAAAAGAGGAGGATTTAGGTCTAAAATTATAGTTAAATTATTTATCACTGCTTTCATTTTTTCTCACTAAATCTTTTTAATTAATAATTTTAATTCATTCAGTGTATATACCATTGTTTTATTTTTATTTTTGTATCTTGTTAATCAGTCCTGAAGAATACCTTCAAAGTCGGTCGAAACGTCAGTTCCTAATAAATAGTTTTTACTATCTGTGATAAATTCTTTTTACCGCCTCTCGGAACATCTCATTCCTTTATAATTTTATTAGGTTGGTACACCAGAGAGAAACGAAGAAGATGAAGGTGGGCCAGCCAAATTACATTATATTCTCTCAAATGTGAATAAAAATAATCGCTTGCCCAGCTACCGATTGGACCCAGATATACCGAATCTGCTTAAATTTTACTCAGAACATTGGAGGCTATGCAATTTTTACGACGTGCCTGTTCATATTAGAGCTTACATGCCATCCATAAATTTAAATTCCTTTTTGCTAAAGTGAAATCGTTAATTTCAGAACACCTTCATCAGACAAAGGACCCCGCATAATTTCAAGGAAAAGTGGTTTCAATCAACTGCTCTGAAACTTTGCAGGAAGCTAGTTTTTGTCTGAGTAAAAGTCTTCAAAGGAACAAAAGAAACCTATCCCAGGATTTTGACTTATTCGTAAATTCAGGTTTCATTTTATCTATAACTGGTAGGGCATCGGATATAATAACGTATTCAACGGTATATATATATGTATATATATATGTATATATATATATATATATATATATATATATATATATATATATATATCAACTCGTTCTTCAAATATGTGGTTTCAGAAAATCAGATCGAGATATAAACTCTTCTCATTTACCCATTTACAATTACAATATCAGGAACCTACTTTTAATAATAATACATCATTGCGAAAAAGTATATATGTAAAAGAGGACTCGCATGGTGACATATAGGACTAATCAGAATCATTCCAATAAATAATCTTAAGAACCCTCAGAATGCGTCCTATGCTATAAATATATTATATACCTTAATATAAGCTATCCTAGAAAATTTAATATAAAATACGAAATGTTAATTTGATATGCCTTAGGCCAAGTAAAAAACGAAACACTGGATGGATTAAGGTGTAAAGTTTCCTAGCAGATTGGAAAGAATGGAAGAAGAAAACATGAAAAAAAACAAGAAAAAAACAGAGTAAAGGTACTGTTCCTACTCTTTCAGGGTTTCATTAGCAACAACAGTCTGATTGTTTTCAGTTTCAAATCAGACCTGAAAGCATTTCCTAGTTTCGCTCATACATTCAAGAACTTAGTTTTGAAGGCTTTCTTCGAAAATTTAAGCAAGTATGTGGAATATAAAAATCAAACATATTTTTCTACAGTTAATTTATCATTTCTTCAAAATTTCGTGGAACTGTAATGGTGAGAATAACGCAAGTAAGCAAAATAACGAAATTTGACCCTTTGATCAATACTTAAAATATAATTAAAACAGAAATAATTATACAATTAATTAATTAAAACACCCGTTAACATCAGAGTAATTAATTAAAAATCAACAGAGTAAAAAAAATTCTCAAAGATATGTATTTTAATTAATTATTAGTTCGTTCTACCGCCTGAGAAATAATGTGGGGAACAGACCCACCGCTGAACAACTCTTAAGTAATTTTCTTTCTATTTTTCATTTATGATTTTATATATTTACACACATATTTGCGTGTAGACAATTTCATCCATCACTAATAATTTATCCCAATTAATTGAATTTTAATTAATTAATATTCATTAAGGTAACTTGCCCGAAATCCGTCCCGCCACCAAAATTCGTCCCCCAGCTATCTAACATTATTAATATTGCTGCCTGCTGACAAACTGGTAAAATACTTCAGTACCACCAAGTTGCCGGTTGGCAGTAAACTAGTTGTGTTTTAGCTCAGTATTTTTAAATTATAGAAAAGCTGGTTATAGTTTTTTTATCAACTTGAGAACGAAATTCTGGTGTGTCAAAGAAAGATATTTTATATTTTATTATTACTATCCGTAGGCTACAGTAATATTTTCATGTTGAAATTATCCGAGAATTATACGTTAATTTGTTAAGATAGAGAAAACTGCGATTGTGTTCGTAAGTGGGGTCCTAAATTCGTCCCCCTCAAGATTTTTTAACTTGTCATGTAATGAGTCAACTTTTCTAAAGACAAACAAGGAGAAACATTGGTTAAACGTTCAACATTCTTAAATGGTGTCACAAACTGTGGTCATCCATACCAACAGTAGAGAAATTGGGATTTTTGTTTGGATGAATAAAATAATCAATAACCAAAACGTTTTAAGTATTTCAATGTAAATAAATTTCGTTTTGGAGAGCTATTTTCCATTACTTAAATGTCCTTGGCTTCAAATAAACAGTAAATTGTGAATTTAAATGGATGAAATTACTGTGCGAAAACATTAAACTAATTTACCTAAGAGAAACTTTATTGGCGTTTATAAAAATTTACTGTCGTTTTGGCCCTGTTGCTTGAAAATCTCAGCAACGAATGAGACTGAACAACATATTATTGATTATTTTTTTAAAGGTTATTTTTTATTTTAGGGGTTGATGAAAATTTAACGCGGGTAAAACCGCGAGGCAAAGTTAGTTATTTATGTCTACTTATTTAATTTTAATTAACTGATATTCATTAATTCGATATAAAATTGTAACTTTGTAAAATTGTAAAATATATCCAATACCTAATTATCGAGCTTAGATTAAATTGATAAAAAAAAATTTATATTCCACAGTTTAGATAATACATTGATTATTTATATATTTTGTCAGCTGCTGACAATTCTGCATTATTTATATACATTAAATGTACAAAACAAGTATACTTTCCTGGTTACTTAAATTATTAAAACAACAAAATGGAAGGAGGAAAACTTCTACCCTATGCTTCAGAGACATTCAATAAACCTCTGAAATTAAAACAGTGTAATTTAGTTTTATGTAGTAATCTAAACTTGACGTAATCCAATTAACGAGGACGGAGGTGAATTAATCAATCACTGATAGGTCTTCTAATGAAGGGTAGCTTTGATTAAATTCCGCTCGCTAGGGTGCTTCATCAGATTATGAAAACGAAACCTGTCAGTTTTCCCTAAATTATACCGGCGAACTTTTTCGACTTCATTTAGTTTTTCAGGATACCTACTGTTGATCAAAACCATAAGGTACCATTAAACTTGTAGAAATACCTTGTTGTTAAAAAAATATGGTGCGGTGCGCGCATCACACAACTTTCACTTGCCATCTTATAATAATTATCCATTTAAAAAAAATAAATTTAAAGAATACACATAAACACTAGTAAAAATATTTTCATCAGCATACTCTTCTATATCTCTTCTTTCACAGAAGCACTATAAAACAATTTATTTAAGCAATTGCAGTACGAAAATTCTGAAGGATAAATCTAGTTAGGGATTGATAGATTATTTGCCACTTTTATAATTTTGTTTTAATTGAAAACTAGTTTCGAATATTATATATTCATCTTCAGTTCTAAAAACATACACAAATTCAATATAAGCAATTCAAAATACAATTTGGTGTTATCATACATATTAAATTAAATGTAATATAAATATTACTAATTATACTAATTTATATTACATTTAATTTAATATGTATAATAATAACTAACTGTATTTTGAATTGCTTATTTTTGAATTTGTGTGTTTTTAGAACTGAAGATGGATGTATAACAGTTGAAACTAGTTTTCAATAAAAACAAAATTATAGAAGTGACAAATAATTTATCAATCCCAAATTATATCTTTTTGGTTTACCAAGATGAAAATATAGTTTCCATTAAGTAATATTAAAATAGAAATTATTAACTACATCCATCGCTTCAGTTTATGAGTTTTTGTCACTCTTCATTACCTTCTAAGGCTTTAAACGTAAGATTTTATTTTTATTTTTTTAATTTAGCTTTCCAACGGCGTATTGTTCATATATATCACCACTCTTATATCCGGAATTAAGTTTTCAATCTGGGAAGTATTTCTTTACTCTCCTTTAGTTAATAATCAAATTATTTCATAATTAATATTTATCCATTTTTCGTGTCTAATAACATAGAAAGAGATTTAATTAGTCGAAATAAATAAAAATTTAAGGAATTTTAGAGGAAGCGATTTAGAAAATTAGTCCTTTAAGTCCTGTCAGACTAATTCAATGACGATAAGACCTATCCGATATTAATGACCATTTAATTATACATTAATACACCTAGTTTAATCAAAATCGTTAGGGCAATTTCAGAGAAAATTGTAAGAGAAACGCAAATGATATATGGCAATTCCGGTAAGTCGATTTTAGCGAAAAATTTGCTGTAACATACCAGAAATATACCTGCCTTAAATATATAATTTCAGTTTAGTACAACTTTTCGTTTTTGAGCTTAGATGTTCACAGAGAGGCCATTGCGAGATTGGTTATTTGGACTCGGGGGGCTTTGTAACGTGAATTTTCGTTGAAAACTCGGATCCCCAATTTTTTATGAGCGCAATACTTCCTTCACCTTACTATACACTTCATATATAGGCAAGACTCAAAAACCGGATGTAAAAATTGAATATCTCATTTTAATTTTCTTTTGACATAGATGAAGACTTTGAGTATCTTGTTGACTTGAGTATTTTGAGAAATATATGAGTATTTCTATGCAAAAAAGTATTTCTTCAGAAGCTTACATATGAATCAGATATTATGATTTTAAAATTACAACGCTCATTTATTACTGTAAACTATGATAATATAATGTCTTAATAACAATGTCTTATTTTTACCGAAAATTGATGGACAAGATTACGCTGGCTTTAAGGGATTTCTAAAGGGGTTCTGAAGATTATCGGAGAAAGAAAACGGAGAACATAAAATAAGGCAGAGACTAAGAAAAAGTGGCTGTTGACAGATAAATAGCCCAGCTTTAGTCTCCCTTACCTCAAGGGAGGTGAAAAAGAAATGGTGTACCGTGTGCTTCTTACGCCAACCGACTCCAAGCCCATATTTTCACTCCCCGACCTCATGACAAAGTTGTTTATGTGTATACACATAATTTCAATTTCAAAAGACTGAACATCAGTAACGAGCTCAGCACTAATTGAATTAGACCCGAAAAACCAAGCTAATTGCTAGTGCTAACAACTTAAAAAGCGGGCTAAATGCCACAATTATTAATATTCTCTCGCAACTATTAAAGATTGTAGCTTTTTAAGTTGATGGAAATGAGAATTAGCTTGCTTTTTCGGATCTAACTTGATTTTTTTTTTGTACTTAGCTCATTATTGATGCTCAATTCTATTACTGAGTATAATAGAAATATGTTAATTTAGTGCTATATAATATTTTAGAATGATGCTCAAATTATCCTAACTCTGAAATGTTCGTATTTAATTTATTTACAGTAACATATTAGTTTATACCAGCAGCCTCAATGTTCTATTTATATTTTAATCCTCATTATTTGAAATCTTTTTTTTTCGGTTGGCATTAGAGACCACATAGATCTTTGGCCGTGCGGTGTGGTCTTCTTACAGAAATTTATTGTATGCGGGAGCACAGATAGCCTGGAGGGGGTCACCAAACCTCACGTTACTACTAGCCATGGCTACCACGGTGCTTCCATAGCTCAACAAGACTGATCCTTTAGGATCAATTAGGCCGTGTCCTTTCAATCTACAAATAGTCAAGATCCACATATTATGATGGTTCAGGGTAAGCAGGAATACGAGGACCTACATTTCTTCCCCCAAAGCAGGCCGTCCATTCACCGAACCTTCGGGCATACGGCTAATAAGTATTAGACATCCTGGTAGACCACAACGCGATTCACGATTAAGATGTACAATGTAGTGACATAAATCCTACGCCCGGTCGGTGTGAGTTGCGTCCATTGGACAGATGAGCATTACAAACTCGTGGGCGAGGGACGGAGAGTAACCGCATAGGGAATCTTGAGTCACCCATCCAGGTACTTACCCTGCTCGACGTTGCTTGACTCTAACTATTGGAAGCGCCTTTGCCAGACATCTTATTTTAATCCTAACGTAAATTAGGATTATTTTGTAATTGAAGAATAAGGAAAACCTAAATTTTACCATAGAAACGTAACAGGTTTCTAAATAGGTAACATGGTTCAATAATAGGT
Organism: Rhaphigaster nebulosa; assembly: GCA_948150685.1. Lineage (NCBI taxonomy): Eukaryota > Metazoa > Arthropoda > Insecta > Hemiptera > Pentatomidae > Rhaphigaster > Rhaphigaster nebulosa. The sequence goes on from OX411312.1 coordinate 58,139,015, forward strand.
GAAGATGAATAAAATAAACCAGTAATATTTTTATTATATTCTATTTCGACTGTAATTTATCACATTTCTTCATCTGTATGATTTATTTTTTTCAATATTCAGTTCTAAAAAGTCAAATGTAAGCATATGATTTGTTTTATAATATTCACTCTTCTCATTTTGATTTTATTTTTTATACTTACTTTTTATCAATTTATTTGATTTTTATCTTGTTTATAACGTGGGGAGAAACATCTTCAATCATTAATAAGTTATAAATTATATTATGGTCCCTTTTATGGTTCATCAAGGCTTCCTTATTAGTTTTCTAGATTATATAGTACACATTATTATATTATATTTTTACTATATTATCCTTATTGCTTCATAAAGTAAAATTTCATTAAATAATTTAATGCAATATATTGATAAATGTGTATTTAAATACTTCGACTGATTCTGAATAAATGAAGCTGTCAAATGACTTCGAATAAATTAGGATGCAATTGAACGTTTTGAACACGCCTTTAGTCGAGAGGCAGTTGCTAGAAACGGAACATCTAGGCAGATTGCCAAACTCGTTCCAAACTAAACTGGAGGAACAAATGAACGTCAAATATATTTCCAACAGTATAAACGGTGGAGTTAGAATAAACAAAGTTTCGTCTTATTTCATGTGTGAAATTCTAGGACTTAAATAATATTCAAAATGTTAATTTATTTTTATTTTTTTAATATAATTGAGTTTATTATATTATACATACAATGGCATATAATTTTGTTTTAATGTTTCTTTAACATAATACACTAGGATAGGATCTGAATATAGCAATCCGATACTATATAAAAATATTTTCAATTACTGTTAAAACGAGAAAGAGTCAGTTCCATTATCAAAATTGAGATTCAGGATTCTTCATCTTTTTTCTTCGTACGGTGTCTAATCTCATTTGTCCTCATGCCATTTGTCTTATGTCCTGTACAGTCCATTTGTATTTCACCTTTGTTCCATTTAGAGTAGAACATTTTCATTTAATATTGTATACCGCGCTCTGTTCTACTTTGCATTTCAATAGTTTTTAAAATCCTTCCCATGGGCTCTTCTAAACAATGAAAAACAACTCTGAAACTATTAATCCATAGTATGAATTCAATGCTAGATAAAAATAAATTCAATTTTTATGATTTTAGAGATATATATATTTTTCAAATGTTATTTCAAGCTAGAGCGTGTTACAAACAGCGATATAATTTAAACACGGAAAGACCAGTTTTAATTGGAGAACTTTATTCGTGTATTCCAGTGGTTTTCAGCCTTTTTCGTTAGGTGGGGCAATGAATTTATTAAACCAAATTTACTGCAATTTTTATTCATATTTTATATTTGTTTTAAATTATTTATTTATTCAATTTAACGCTTGAATTTTTAATTTAACAAATGTTTGTTGATTTAAGGTGACTACTTTTATATATAAAAATAAATGCAGGCTGTTGCTATTTCATTTATTTAGATGCATTATATGCAGTTTAAAAACTTTTTTAGTATGTATATGGTTATCTATTAGAATTTTTAAATATATTTAACAGTGTGATGTGTTGTAAATTAAACTAAATAAGGGCCTTTTACAGAATGTCAGAGGATGGCTTGTAGGCCGAAAATTCGCGGCACCCATTTGAGAGCTGATGGTGTATTCCAATTATTTCATTATTTACTTGAAAACGCTCCAAACATCTAGGTCATTACAAGATTTATTCACCTTGTTCACCAAATTTTAAATGAGGAAAGGACTGTTCCGAGCCATTGTGGAATTTATGGAAACGAGGAAGCCGACCGACTCGCCAACGAAGGAACAATAATTAATGGACCAGCCAAATCGTCCATTGACTTTGCAGACCGAAAAAATAGCAATAAAAAAAAATATATCGCCGACTCAGTACCCAAGGAGTGTATGCAGACGGTGAGCAGCAGGAAAACGGTGAGAAATTTTCTGGACGAATATCAATGAACCTCTTAAGTAGTCTTCAGGATGCAAACTGGCCCATAAGCACGATTAATTTCATAAGCATCTATGTCGTAATGGAGTAGACGGAGATCATAATTGCATGCTTTGCGCAAGTGGAGAAATGGATGCCGAACATCTTTTTACATGCTCCGCATCAAGAGATGTTTTGAGAAAACTTCAAAGAAGAACTACAGGCGCTCGAATGGCCGAAGTGGCTAAAGTTTCCATGACGTAGGGAGAGGGGGGAATTACTTACAGAATTGAGCTTTCTGGCTCCATGAAACAATCTAATTCCTCCCTAATCTAAACTTCCAAAATCATTGTAAAATCGTTAATGCTCCTTGTTATGCCTTACATAAACTCAAACATAAAGATATTAGTATACCGCGTCCAGCAGCTTTGATCCGAAGTAGATCTAATAACCTTCCAGTTTATAACGTATCTTTCCGGTATTGTTCCGGCGAAAATAAAGTGCAGCACCGAAGTGCCTGAAAATAAAGTATCCCCAGTATCTTATAATAAAGAATAATTATTATTAAACGAACAGTGGGTAGTTTCTCCACACGTCATTGCCAACCCTTAATAATCTATATAACACATTTACGGGCTCTACTATAAAAATTCAATCGTAAATTTCCGATAAATATGATTATTAAACAACATTTAATGCAAATAATAAACTATTGTAGATATTTATAACCAAAAATAAACAAAATTTATGGATAACCTTCCTGCTCATATACTGTTCAAGCTCTTCTTCGTATGATGTGTCAAAATGAAAAAATTGAATCAAACTTTTTTTCTTTTAGACATTTAAAAAAAAGAAATACAAATTATTAAATTATGGTTTATTATTTCCAAATAATTAAAATTAAAAATATTGAAAAAATATTCGGATTTTTTTTTTAAATACCTTTGGTATAATAATTTAAAACAATAGATATTTTTCCTCAATCTCAATAAATAGACAAGATACAAGTATATCAAACCATTAATCGGCGGCCATTTTGAAACGAAATTGCGGATGGTAAAGTCGTGTCCTGAGGCTCAACATGGGATGACCGGCGATTTTGGTGCCAAATCTAAAAAAATCGATTCAGTAGTTTCGGAGTGAAGCCGCGATATGTGGACGTCGCACTGATGGATTCCTTTTTTATTTCAAATTTTGGATTCTACGTACCTAGAAACAACGAAAAACCTTAAATTTTGAGGGGAATTAAAAACAAATTTTCTTAGTAGATTACAAAGGTTCATTATTGAAAATAATAAACCAAAAGCTTTCATATTGGTTATTATTATAATTATTTTTGCATTGGTGTAGTGAATCCAAAACACTTTATATTTATCCTATATTTTCAAAAATAGCTGAGATATGGGCTTATGAAATCTCTAATTAGTCTCCATTTTGGGACGAAACGGCTCTCGGAGAAGAGCTGCGGACAGTGGACTGACGATTTTTTTTAAATTCGATTTTTGGTTTCTTCGTATCTTGAAACGTAAAACCTCAAATATTGAGGAAGAGTTAATTTTTTTTTTCTTGGTCGAGCACAATGGTTCATTATTGTCCAAAAACATTATTTCTCCATCTTAGGAAACAAAGTAATTGGAGATTTTCGGATCATGAGAACCAGATAAAATGCACTTCTGGGTTGTTAATTCTTGAAATTAACGGAAACAAATGCTTATCACCCAGAAGATTAGAATTAAGACATAAAAGAAATTAACGGAGGGAGGAAGAATTGTCAACATTTCGACTCATTACAGAAAGAGGCCCCATAACACTGAACTTAACGGCCGTTGCATCAGATCCCAGAAGTGTTCCTTCCGAATTTATGGTCCTCTGCAGTCCTTTCTTCTTCCCATAAAATGGAAATTAAACTGCGCCTCTTTCTCTTTTACCTGGAACTAACAGCATTAGGCAATTTCGTTACCACTTCTTTCTATCTCAGCACCTATCAAAGCTTGAATCTGTTTTGTTTGCATTCATGTCCTCAGTTTCTTGTTAGATTCCTTCTCACATCGCCATTACATTTTAAACGACTATAACATTCCTATCGATTCCGGATGAATCGGGAAATTGTAAATACACAAATTTTGGTCTATCATCAGCTAAATAAATGTTGGCCAATCTAAGACTAATTAGTAATTTCCTTCAGAAGAGTTCACAAGAAATATCTCTACAAGTAAGAAGCATTAGTAAAAAAAAAATGTTACAAATAATCAACAAACCATACTATCAAATATTAAGTAAATACTTAAGAATTTAAAATTATAGTTTCTTAAAAAACATAAAAAATAAATAATGCACAATAATTAATGAGAGAAAAAACTCAAAAGAAAGATACAGGAATTATAGTTTCTCAAATAACAGGAAAATAGGTAATCAACCATTGAACACAAAGACAATTCAACGTACACTAATTAATAACTAACTAGTTGATCAAGTATACGATGAACGATGTAGGCATGGTTGTATGGTTGTATGGACATGGATGTAGGCCAACAAGAAAAAAATGATTCGACGAAGAATGCAGGATAAAACTCGCAGCTAGGAATGAGGCGAGGCGTAGGATGATTCAGCGCAACTCCACAAGTACAGGCAAGGAGTATAGCGACAAGCGGAAGGAAGCAAAGAAGACCTGTAAACAGAAGAAAAGAACCTGGAAAAGGAAGAAGCTGGAGGATATCCAGGAGAAATTCGAAGGCCATATACCCCAGGGGATTTTTCGGAGGTGTGAGACAAGAGAAGAAAGGCTTAAAGCCTTAAATTCAGGTTTAAAACCTCACTTCGGTTTTTGTAAGAGTAAAGACGGAACTTTGGTGATGTGTAAGGAAGAGGTTACGAGCAGACGGGCAGAACACTTCAAGGAGTTATTAAGTAAGGATTACGCCAACAACAACAGGTGGAAGCTGACCTTAATAGGATCTTGAACCCGCAAAAAAAAAAAAAAAATAGCCATGGTACATGATAATTCTGAAACACTTTTAATAATGTTATTAATAATTAATAATAAAATTAACAAATAAATAATAGTAATTAATAATAAACCATTGTGTAATAATTTTCAGTGTTTTTAGACTTTTCTGTTCCTGAGATGTGTTCTGGTCTGAATTTATGTTATCTTTATTCTGTCCTGATGCTTGAATGGGGAGGACGTTGATTTATTGGTATTTGTGAGATTTAAGGTATTTAATACGGATCGCGCGATTTCCTCTCACCACGCCACCATCCTGTTCTCAAAAATACGCTCTGTTCAACTCTGTTCTTAACATTGTGAAGAATTTATGCTTTTACTTTTATGCTACTGAGTATATATCGAGTAGTGTTTATGTGAACTATTTATAATTAATTAAAAAAAGGGGTTATTATAATAGAGTGGTACGTGAAAGTTGTGAGATGCGCTCACTGCACTAAATTTTTTGTTAAGCATAGGTTATTTTCAACGGCTTAATTGAAGCTCTTGATGGATTATTTCAAAATAAACCTATTGACAAGCTATTTTGGTATCACGACAACAATCAATTACTCTTCATCCCTTTCATAGATTAAAGCCCCAAATTAAACTATGAATTTAAACATGTTTCTATTCCTTCTACTATTCGCGATGAAGATATTTACCAATTTGGAGTTTTTTTCCGAAGAACGTATACAAAGAATTCCAGAATAATTGGTTTGAGGACAAGGAACTTATCATCTCTAAACGGTAAATTTATAGAAACATATGTTTTTAAAAATATTTCTTCCACTTTTTGACGAGTAACCTATTTTACCTAAAAAAGCTCAACCATATCTCTTGCGAGCTTCAAGAAAAAATATTGCTAAAATACAGTCTCGATAATCCGGCCTTTCTCTGTTCCGGCACGTCCAGTAATCCAGCTCAATACACGACTTAAGGACCAATACTTGGTATATTTAATTATATATGTCGGGAATGAATGATTCATATTAATTGAATCATTCTTCAAAAGCAATGAATCATTTTACAGCGCAAGTAAAACTTTGAAAGCGGGTGAGTTTTCGCAAATGAAAGATGTACTTTATGGTTAGGATCTTGGTTCATACAAGAAATAAACTGGCACACACCTATTTAATACGAAATTTTTATAGAAAAGGCAAAAAAGTTTTAAAATTTTTTTTATAAAAAAGGACGACTTTCGTGAAAGTTTCATTTACTTAAGACTTTTTTAAGCACGCATTTCAGATTTGTATTTGGGGTGATTTAACATTTCATTCTCTTATGATTTTACACAGAGTAAAATATATTAATTGTTTAAAATACTTCGTTTTCGTCATCCTGGAGAATTTCTTCTATCGACATATTCAAATTCAGGTGTTGTTTCAGTGCAAAGAAGGTTGGGCATTTCCAGGACGTTCTTAATTGTTATAGTAGTGATTTATATTATCTTTTACATTGAAAATTACTATCATTCATTTCAAAAAAATATTTAAAATAGCTTCCGTGGGTAATTATAAGAGGATTTCAAGTTAATTTGTTTTGTTTTTTAAATATACCTCCACTAATCTGTTAATTTCGGTAATCCGGCATCACCTATTCCAATTAGTGAGACCTTACTGTATTTTTTAGTTTGATTTTCAGAATAACAGGTTTAGATTCATTTACTTTCTCCGTTTCAAGATACCCTTCTACAGTAAAACAATTTGTGGTATGAAGGAGGGGGAAGCGTTAATTAAGGTCGGAACATTAAAGTTACAATTAAGCTTGAAGATGACAGGGAGTAGGGGGAGAGAGGTTGTCGAAAGCACTCGCAGTTTGCCACGCACGCTAATGATGAATCTTGAGAAGGTGTAGCAAAAACCTTTAAACCTTTTTTGAGTTAGAGTCGAGAATTTTTTTACTTTCATTCGCCTATATATGAAATACATAGTAAGGAAAACACAATTGCGAGCGTGAAAAAATTTCTAAACCATGTATTACTTATTCATTTCACGCCCGAACTTAGATGGAACGCCGAGTAAGTCCAAAAGCAGACGGATGTGACCGAACCGCGCCTTCCCTCACCTAGCTTCTAATGTCCTTAAAAATACGCTCTATTCAATTCTGTTGTTAACTTCACGTTTATTATTATCATAAGACGTTTCACGATAATCATTGTATGATGGTATGGGCGGTAAGCGTATCACACGCGCATGACACCAGGTTTTATATATAGGCTGAGAAGAATCAAGCTTTGAATTGATGCGTTTACACATATATTAATAAGATAATACATTCGCCACATAATTTAATTGTCTGGTTACGACTTAAAAGGATGATGAGAAGTAAATATTTTTTTGGGGCTAATTTTTAAACTTTATTTTTCCGTATCTCTTAAAATTCATCTATATTAATTGGAAGGTTTTAAGTGACTATTAACTGAATAATCAACATTTCAGATAGATAAAATTTCGTATTCACGACTTCCCTAAGATAGGAACAGAAGAACGGGTACGAGGGCTTTAGTATTAGGAAGCTTTTAGCTTAATGGGTAAGGATACGCCTCCTAAAACAAAACAACTCCATATATCTGCTCGCCCCTTTTTCAGCTTCAAGTTTATTTTACCTTGTCTTTCATTTTTATGCCTTACTTTTAGTCCTAAGCAGTCGATTTTTCGACAAACTTTATCCTTCATTACGGTTATGTTTATGTTGGCTTGGAGTACCGAAAAAGCTCAATGTCAGTATTAGCGTACAGAATTGCATTGCATACTTAAATACACGACATATTGGGACATAAATCCACGTATGCATATATATTGGCAATCAGATAAAATAATATACCAACACGCTGCAATTAGTTTCTGTTTATTACAACTGATATATTTAAAAAGCTAAAAAATGAAAATACAGAAGCCATTTTAAAAAATAGATATAAATAATGAGTTGACATCCGCATGATGGTATAGATGGGTCAATCTAATTAGGGATTGATAAATTATTTGCCACTTCTATAATTTTGTTTTATTGAAAACTAGTTTCGAATGTTGTACATTCATCTTCAGTTCAGTACACAAAAATTCAGAAATAATTTGGTATTATTATACATATTAAATTAGATGTAATATTGTATTTAGATGTAATACTGATTTACATTACATCTAATTTAATATGCATAATAATACCGAACTATATTTTGAACTGCTTATTTTTGAATTTTTGTGTGTTTTTAGAACTGAAGATGAATGTATAACATTCGAAACTAGTTTCCAATAAAAGAAAATTATAGAAGTGGCAAATAATTTATCAATCCCTAAATAAATAATGAGCTTTGTAACTTAATTCATTAATCATCTTTGTAGAATCACAGGGAGTAGTTAGGGTCTTAGTGTCGGCATAACTTGAGCAAGTTTTAACAATTCATCAATTTTAGCAAATTGATTGAATTGTAGCTGCTGCTAATTTCGAATAATACAGTTTCGTGAAAATAGTGTTATTTCTTTCCTTTTATTTTTGAAAAGCAAAGAGTTTTTACCCCCAAAATTAATTTTAGTCCAAAACTAAGAAAGAAATCTACTGAGATGGGCACATCACACAACTTGCACATACAATCCCTACTTTGAGTTGAAATTAATCCCTGCTTGAGTAGGGATACCGGAATTTTAAAAGTTTTCTATTAGTTTCCAAGGGAACATTTAGTTTTCATAAAATAATATGAAAGTATAAATTCTTAGCTACAAGAATCACGATTTTATATGTTAGATATGATTTTTCATAAAATCTTTAGATTCCCAACGGCACATTATACACCAATAACATCACTCTTATTTTGCGATAATTTTTTTTTCAACCTGGATAAATATTTACCCCTTAGTGAATAATTAAATTCTTTCATAGCTTATATTTATCCATATTCTAAGTATTGCTACCAATAATGAGAGAAGGTTATTATTTTAAATAAAATAAATTAAAGGTACATTAGAGGAAGCTAATTATAGGATTGGGGTTCCTATCGTAATATATTTTTAATATATATTTTTTTTAATTTGTTTTAAACATTTGCAAAGAGTAAGATTGAATAAATATCGACAAAATAAAACCATAGTAGAAATAGAGGAACAGAGAAGAACTTTTAAATAAACAAATAAGCCAAACCACGTCCCGTCTACTCAGCGGTACGAAGCTTGAGATGCGACATGACTTCATAAAGAATTCGATTCCGCTAGTATCTCTCTATCAATGTCAGGGGCGATATCACCTTTGGATAAGATGGAGCTGTATCTTCAATACAGACTGAGGGATTCAGTGATATTTTTTGTTCTCATTTTTCCCTTGCCTGCAAGTTATCAGTCTTTGAGGTGACACTGTCTCAGAAAAAAAAAATATACCTTTTACGCCATAAAATACTAAAGAAAAACGCTGCAAATTATTATACAATGGTTTATTATTTCCACTAATATTTAAAAAATATCTATTCTGTACAAATAAAAAATATTAAGAAGTAGGCACTAAAGGAAAAGAAATTTGAAGCTTGTGAGATGATCGACGTGAGAATGGCGAACTGGGAGTGTTAAGAAAAAACTCTGTCAATGCAAGTAGGCTGTGATGGTTAGGGCATGTAATCAAAGGGTAAAATGATACAGAGGAAATATTTGATGTGTACTTCAGTAGGAAAAAAAAAGAAGGTAAACTAAGGAAGCTAAAGGAAATGTAGAAATAATCCAAGGAAGGATAAAGCATATAGATACGAGGAAGCCAGAAGCCCAATAGATAAGTCAGAAGGCTTAAGGCCACGATGACCAGACGCGACGGAGAATGAATCTACGAAGTTCATTACGCAATATCTCAGCTAATACTTTGTGGACGGATTTTTTAGTATTTGGATTCTAAGTATCTTGAAGCGTAAAACCTCAAATTTTTAGGGAGAGAGGGGGGTTACAAAAACGTTTTCCTTGGTCCATTCCAAAGTTATTGAAAATGATAAACCAATATGGTGAAGCCAAGGTTTGAGGCGATTCTATCAGAAAAAAAACTTGTTGATATTAGCTTAATTGACTTAGAGACCGGGCAAATTTAGTAGGTCTGTTCTTAAACTTACCTTTCTAGATAAGAAAGCAACAATATAACTCATTAATCCATGGTTTCCGGTTTTATCATCCATCACACTATTAAGACAGGCCAATTCATTTTTTTCTAAATTTATAGTCGCTTCGATTGATATTGAATTTTAAAAATTATTCGAATTTAAAATTAATTTTTAATGCTTTTATTCAAATATAATAGGATCATATTGACGACTCGTCAATAGTGTTTATTATTTGTTCCCACTACAAATTTATTCTAACAATGCCAACGTTTCGGAGATCTGCTCCCATCATCAGGATATTTTTATGCTTGTACATAATTATCAATAGAAATACTATTTTGTCACAATTTAGGTTCATCAAAGTCATTACCGCATACCTGTCTGATGGGCAAAAGAATGTAAGAACATAATTATGGACAGGGTAGTTGATGATGATAAATATCGTTGATATTTCTATTCATATACAATTCCAATAACGTTGCAACATGGTTAAAAAAAAAACAAAAAAAAAAAACATGGCGATTCAGAAAGGCTGGTTGATACAAGGCTATACCTATTAGATATCAGCATGGCATACACAATAATAATTATTGAACTTAGTATTTCTAGTAATGATGAACATAGGATAAAGGTCATGCAATATAAGTAGTAATGCTAAATACCTTAATATGAAAATGAACGCACATATTTGCGTTACTCCTCCCTTCTGAAGATTCGAACTCTGGAAGGACATATTTTCATTTTGTACAATAAGAGGGAAATTTATAGGTGGGCTAGGAAAGGTTTTTTGCTTACAATATTTTACTATTCTAAAGTAAATTTGGAGTAAGTGGATTACAATAAAATAAGATACAGTGATATATACAAATAATAAATTAGGGATTGATAAATTATTTGCCACTTCTATAATTTTGTTTTTATTGGAAACTAGTTTCGAATGTTATACATTCATCTTCAGTTCTAAAAACACACAAAAATTCAAAAATAAGCAATTCAAAATACAGTTTGGTATTATTATACATATTAAATTAGATGTAATATAATCAGTATTATAAAACATTTATGAATTATGAATTTAATTAAGACTAGAAATCAAATACATTGTATACATTGTCTTAATTAAATTCATAATTCACAAATGCTTTATAATACTGATTTATATTACATCTAATTTAATATGTAAAATAAAAGCAAACAGTACTTTGGATTGCTTATTTTTGAATTTTTGTGTGTTTTTAGAACTGAAGATGAATGTATAACATTTGAAACTAGTTTTAAATAAAAACAAAATTATAGAAGCGGCAAATAATTTATCAATCCTTAATTAGATTGATCCTTCTATACTCTCATGCGGATTTCAACTGAACATATTCTTTCTGTATACAAACCCATGATCAGAGGCCCCTTAACAATAATAATTAAAATAGAGCATTAAAGTTAATAAAGACGAAGCAAGAAGTTATGATTAAGATAAAGCGTTGCAGTAATACTAAGCAAGAAACGTTGTGATGGAGGGAATAACTAACGAAGCTAGTTTAAAATTCATTCCGTTTATTTAAAAAGTACATAAAGGTAAGGGCAAGAAGGGAAATGTTCAACAGCCGACTCCAAATTATAAATTGAAATTGAGAGATTTGAATTCAGGGGATAAACTGGGGGACGATATTGGATCTAGAATGAAAGGAAACAGAAGTGGCAGGAGGAATCAACATAATAGAGACAATATGAATTCAGATGGAGGGGAGGGGGCCTAGAGTATAAAATTATTTCAGGAGACTCGAGCCCCGAGCTCATGATTTCCCAAGGGCCTAGCTCAAGTCTTCATTATCATTAACTGATAGCGCTAGCCTTGGGCCGCTCCGGTATTCTTAGCCGGGGTGCCGGAATATCTTTAGTATTACGTAACAAGAGATCGTGATGGCCGAGCACGTTGGGATGAGGGTGCCAGAGAGCTTGATTCGGAACCGTATGGGTTCGATTCCCGCCTGTGTCAGTTAATACTAATTTCTCAGTATCCTCGAGAAATGAATCTTCCCATGAAATGAACCCTCCCACTCTGGCTAGTACGGCTCAGAAAACCTAAGATAGTAACCAGCAATATATAAAAAACACCAAGAATTTATTTATTAATGTAGTTACAATAAACAGTACTTCTACTATTATAAACAATCGAATGTGGACACACATGACTTCCTTGCATGCTAATTAAACTATAAATCGATGGCTCAAAAAAAAAGAGGGTAGTCCCTCGAAAAAAAGAAAATAAATTTGCTAATTTAAGAAGTTTTGCATCATATTTTAAAATATTGTTTGTATAAAAGACTACTAAATTTGAGAAGTTTAAGTCTATTGTGAATTTCAAGTAAAGAATCACTTCAGGTTATCTAATTTTAACAAAAAACTAGTATGTTATTTATATTGACATAAAAGTCTTACATACCAAATTTGAGAATTTTTATATTTAATATAATTTTTGATAAAAGTCTATAATGACCATCAATTAAAGAACCAATACAAATTTAAACCAAAATGTTAATTATACTAATATAAGTCTTGTATACAAAATTTGAGAAGTTTCGGATTATATTTTAATATAATGTTCGATGAAAATCTAATATTATAGACTCGAGCCCCGATCTCTTGATTTCCCAAGGGCCTAGCTCAAGTCTTCATTATCATTAACTGATAGCGCTCGCCTTGGGCCGCTCCGGTATTCTTAGCCGGGGTGCCAGAATATCTTTAGTATTACGTAACAAGAGATCGTGATGGCCGAGCACGTTGGGGTGAGGGTGCCATTAACATACAGACCTTCAAGTAAAGTATCACTTCCAGTGATCACATAGTAACCAAAAAGAGAGATGAACATCAAGATGTTACGATAAGCCCAAATACCGAATTTCAGCGTTATACGGCTGTTATACGGATTTATCTCACATAACTTTTTTTGAGTTATGTGAGATAACTCCGACCTCACGGCGAAACTAGTAAGAATATGGATATTTCCGTTGATATTTAAAACCGAAAAATTTCTGGATTACAATACTTCCTTTACTGCGTACAAGGAAGTAAAAATTTTGCTTATGCTGCATTTTAACGTGGTTTCTATTCTCTTTGCAATGCATGAAAAACTAACTTAAGGCGACGTCACTAATGAAAAATACAAAAACGACCAATTTATTTAAGAAACCAGCTAACTTAAACCTACAACCATAATTCAAATCCAATTTTCTCAGTTCCTTAAATTTTCAGATTCGCCATTTTGGCATTACAATGACGGTATGATTTGGATCATCGCCCTAGCTCAAGGCTTTTTGCCCTGATATTCTGGTAAAGTATAAAAAAAACTCTTTTTAGTACTTATTAGATCCTATTAAGGAGTTTGTGAAATAATCGTAATTTGAGAAAACGACAAGATGTTTCTTTTCTGGTATTAGGGCGAATTGTAAAAATTACTTTCAAAATTTTTAAATATTGTCAAATTTTAAGCACAGCACCACCGGAACTACGTCAACTCTGAAGAGGAATTTCCTAGGTTGGTGAATGAAGATAATTTTCTGCAGTTCAAGGAGTTTCTATACGGCTGTAAGGAGACGGTAGGACTATCCTACTATAACCTTGCGGTACCCAGAAGGAGAAGAATAGCTCCTACAGCAGGAAGACTCAGAATGAAGGCCGTAAAGCTATGGTTGCAGTGGATGCGTATTCTTCATCAGAACAATCAAACAATGCGGAAGAAATGCAAGTGCTTCCACTCCATACAGAATAAACATAATACAGTAATAATAAAACAGTAAAGGATTGCTGGCTGCAAGAGACGATAAAGCAAAGTACCAAATGCCAGAACTAAAGTTACATAAACTACGTAAACTAAAAATTCAAAGTTATAAATTTATAAGGTAAAATAAGATAAATGTGAACCTACGAGTGTAAACATATCCATTTATTCACATGGTTTGATAGTGCTGACGAATTCGTATTGTCGAGGAATAGCCATCCACTGTAACGGGAGAAGAGATCAGAAAATGAATAAGATTTTTTGGCATCAGCCGTACTGAATCACTGCTGATGAATTTCGAATCACAGCAAGGCAAGGAAATGAAGGGATTAATAAAAAAAACTTATAGCCCTCATCTTGGATATTATGGATTTTATTTTAAACCAACTGTACACACATTCAGAATGAGTTCTCATTCAACAAATATAGACTATATTTAAATAAGAAACTATATTGAAAAGGCACTCAAATATATTCCTAATCCATCTGAATATATTTAATTTTATTACTAAATGCAAGAAAAGAAAAATGATGAAGAAATTCTGGAGTTTGACGACTCCTTAATCCCACAAATCCGCCTTAAAGCAGGGCTTTGAGTGGGGAGGATCTAGGGAGGGTTTTCGAGCTTCACCTCCTTTAATCCTAATTTGGGACATAATTAAATATTATCTTCGGCCTAGTTCAGCTTAATTAATTGTATCCATTAATTTTAAAGGCTATATTTTTACCTTCACTGCAAAGGCAAGCAGCAGGGCGAAAAATTCATCATAAATAAAATCAAAGTATAAAATCATATATATATATATATATTGGGCATCATCCACAACCACCTGCATGGTAGTTTATACTTTAGTCTGTTTATCATTTTGGATCTTTATTAGTTGTTTTTTTTTTTATGTTCTGTATACGCGTGCGTTCAAATTTTAAAATTTTATTAATTCTATAAGTTTTCCAATTATTAATCTAGTACTCCAGAACTTGTGTACTAGATTAGGAAATGGTTAATTGATAACTGGAAAAGAAAATTGTGGACGAATAAGAAGTTAGCTGGATAGAATAAAATAAACAAAAAGTAGAAAAATATTTAATGTAATAGAATGAAGATAAAGATACTATGTACTCCGTAGATTTATGATTATATGATAAGAAGGAAAAGGAAAAAAAATGTAAAATGCATAAATATATATATATATATATATATATATATATATATATATATATATATATATATATATATATTTATATATAATGTCCAACTAAGGATTGATAAGCACGCTGTGTATTGTAGCAAGCCAATTTATTTGCTCAGCATTGATGTTTAATAAAGCATTTCTCACTCTCTTATGTTTATTTTAATAAATCTTTTTCACAATATCTGTCATTTATTATTTTATAATATTCTTTCAGACGGCTTTAACCTAAAGCCAAGCAAAAAATCGCTCATACCACAGTAAATTATTCAGTTCTATATATTTGATTCTAATACCTCGTATAAAGACAAATAATAAATGAACACTTAACATTTACTTTAAATATTAAATAAGATTGAGGTAGTCGGACGTAGGTGTCATTAAATGACTCTCAGCTAAATACTTTCTATATTTTTTTTATTATTTCAATATATTTGTATAGTAAGCGAGTTTACATCTATTGACAAATACATGTTATGTTTCTAAAAACATACGAAAAAAAAAAAAAGGATCAAATAATACCGAAATATTCATGATTTACGTCTCAGTGAAACAATATAATACCGAAGCGCATTGCGTACTGATACAATGTGCATACCAACCAAATGCACATTGAAGTGTGAAATTTACGAGCTATTGGGAGGGGTACATACTTTAACTTTGCCATTGTGCGAGTGTTGCGTAGATTGGACGCATATTGAGTTGGGGTTGGTAGGCTTATGCGGGAGGGTGAGGGTTTAGAAGGAGTAGAATTATTTTGTACGTTACGCAAAATCGTTTCGTGTATACAGAAATAGGCTATTTAATTGTCACGAAAACGATCTTCACACCCTCCCCACAAACACACACACACACACACATATAGATTCTTTTGACGAATTTACGACAACGTTGTAAATACTAATCGATTTTTATTATGTAGTCTTTTGGCAAGAAATGTTGATCGTTATATTTGCAAGTTTTTGCTTACATTTAGAGAGCTAGTCTCAGAATCAAATTATTTTCTATATAAGATTTATAATAAATAGAAACATAACAAAAACTCGACATCACACACACAGGACTAAGTGAACACTTTTCCAAGACTGTATCATTCCTAAAAATTACATCCAAGTCAGTATTTGATAATGGTTTATAAATAAAACTAAATAAATAAATAAAAGAGTCATATGACCAGTACAATTTGTAATGACCTAGTTAGCATATGACCTTATATTTCTAATGAAGTCCCGAGACCACCAGTCTTCATTACCTCTATCACTTTTTATTTATATAGAGTTTATAGTTACACAGAGATTTTTATAGACAGGTTTAAGGACTTTCGTCTAAACCTTCTGTTTATCTTTGGCAGGTAGTAAAGCTCCAATTCCTAAAGGCTTACATCGCCATCTTGAATCCCTCAATTTACCTAACAAGCCGTATAAACAATAGAGAAAACACATTCCAAGTTCACAAGACCTATAAACAGCCAAGGTAATCTTTAGAACAGGTAATTAACCCCAAAGTCATTTTTTTTTTTAATTTACAGTACAGTGCGCATTTGAGTATGAGCAATATCATTATCGAGCAAACTGTAAGTAATAATTGGCTTTAGATCTTGTAAGTAAATATGATCAACGTACTAATGGTATATCGAATTAGGTAATTTGTTCGGCATCAACGCTAACGACCCCACAGTTGATATTACAGAAAAAAATAAATTACCCTAATTAAATTAGTCTAATAAACTACGCTTTCAATATCACACTAATATCTAAGAAAATCTAGCACTCTTCCTATTTTATTTCACTTATTTGGTACTGCAATCCGAAGTTCGACCTCGCATCCTCAATCCGCCTGCTCTTGATAGTTCTGTGCAGATTCCCTCCAGTCCCTGATATCAAGTACGCTTTGGGAATTACTCGTACATATTGAAACTCAGTCCAAACAGCTGCGCTATGATCTGACACAATAACGCGTCTTGACTGACATTTAATCTCTCTTCAAGCATCCTTAAATAATGTATCGCTCGCCACCGTTACTTTAGATCACTCTGACAAGCGGCAAATTATAATAATCCAAAATGACTGCGTCTTGGGTTAAGTACTTGGTAGAGGAGTATTGATTCTTGATCAAGGATAATAAAACGAGGTGATTTGATCAGCATTCATGCTTAGCCGCCATGGTTACACCCACCCTAATTAAAGGTTCCCACTTAGAGGATGGGTGTGCCCATGAGGGTTTCCCGACCCCAGAGTCGATTAATTCACAACAAAAGTCTATAAATAAGTTTAACTAAGACGAAATTAAATAGAGCGATGTTTTTATTAAACCAATAGCGCTTCTGATATTCATAGCACTAACTTCAAATCAACCGTCTTTGGCCCCTCCCAGAGATCAGACGAACAAGTTAACAATTTAATGAGACAAGTTTTCATCGAGCAGGAAGGAGATGTAGGATGCTATTAGAGACTTAGCAAAAGAGTTTAGCGCTCATTATGGATATGGTGGGGAGGAGAGGGTCGTGCTATTCAGCGCGGCAATTTGTAGCGCCACTCCACACTTCTCTTTGTCTCTGCCGTCCTCAGGAGTTGGTGGGGAAGATGTGGTGGTTAGCGTTCCTCTCATGTAACCGTATCTTCTTCGTATACAACACAATCCTATGGTGGAGTTTTACATAATGATAGTACTTTCTAACTTTGTTTGTTTGGGCCCTAAGGCCATCAACGTCAGTGTTACGTTATTTTTTTTATTTATCTCTGGAGCTGAATAATTTGTTGAAAAATAAAATATAAAAATTAAATAAAAAATACAAATTTTATTCAATATACTAGGAGTCTTTAGAAAATTGATTACAGTTTTTATTTTTGTTTCATCATTATTTAGAATGACTTATGAATCGGGTGCGACTCCTGATCTGTTTAAACTTGAAATATAATAAGGGTATCCTTGAAAAATGTGGCAGACTGTGAATGTATTATTACAGTGTTGATATTTACTAAATTTGTTATTATCGTTCTTTGCATTTGAAAGCCAATGCATTATTTTTAAAAATAATTTAGTTCAAAGATAATTTTATTGGAAAGTGTAATTTTTTTAACTTCTTCTTCTTTTCCTTCCTCACTGTGGAGGTGTATCCAGCCATCGCAACCAGGCATCACGGTCTCTGGCGAGCGCCTTCATCTCTCCTATTGACTTCCCTCGCGATCGTCCTAGCCTGGATATGTTGTCTTCGTAAGACAGTCGAGGTCTACCCTTAGGCCTTTTACCTCAATAGGTAAAAGAGGCGTCATAGAAGCTTCTGGGTTCTCTATATTCTCCCATTCTGCAGACATGACCATACCACTTAAGCTGCCTTTTCTCGAGTATTTGCCCCAGTGGCTCGATGTCTAATTCTTCTCTAATTCTGTCATTTCGTATGCAGTCTCGTCTTGTTTTTCCTGCCACTCTTCGGAGATACCTCATGTCAGCAGTGGTTAATCTATTTTTATGTCTGTCTAGTGCTACCCAGCTTTCACTACCGTAGAGCAAAGTTGAAAGGTACACTGCTTTATATATCCTTAATTTACCGTCTCTTCCAACTTCTATGGAGTTGCATATTTGGAAGTAAATATTGCTAGCTTTCCTAATCCTGTTGCTGACCTCATCATCGACTTTCCCATTTCTGCCTAATATAACACCCAGATATGTATAGTCATCATTTGTTCAAGTGACTGGCCAATACATGTTATATTGATTGTCAGAGGCTCCCTTCCCAAATGTATAACTTTACTTTTATTTGTATTAATGGAAAGGCCTTTTCTTCCTAATTCGTCTTGCCATTCAATCACAGCTTGCTGTAGTTTCTGCTGTGAGTCAGCCGCTAGGACTATGTCATCCGCGTACAATAGAGCTTGGACTTGAACATGGCTTAGATTCCATAATCCCACTATGCTTCTGGCAGTTCTCCTTTAGCAGATTTTATGTATTTCGTCCATGAAATTTACGAACAGCAATGGACATAGGCAATCTCCCTGCTTTACTCCTTGTCCCATGGCAAAAGGTCTTTTCACATCATTTATTCTAACAATGCCTTTAGGATTTTGATACACTGATTTTTTAAGGATTTAATTTTTTTTAACAATTCCGTATATTTGTGAAGCGTAGATCTACATGTTTTTTAGTAAGTATAAATATTTAAATTTTATTTTGAACATGCACTTAAAAAAACAACTTAAATTTATAATTAATGGTTATTCTTTAAATTAAAATAAATATTTTTAATATAAAATAGTGAAAAATCGAAAAAACGTAAGGATTTAAAAAAAAAAGCCTTGAGTCTACCAAGCAACAGTAAATAACTAACGGTTCGCCAATTCACGCACCAATCAGAACAAAAAAACAAGATCATATAAACGCTGACAAAATGCAGCAAATCTCACATCGACAGTCTAAAAAAGACACATCAACAAGAGACAGTGAATCATCCCAAGATATCTCAACACATACTTTAATAATGTATATTTTAAATCTTAAATTGATTACCTGTTGAGAATTTAATAATACATCTGGGTCTTTTTAAATTTTATAGTTTATAACGATTTATGAAATAAAATAGTCATATGAACGGTGCAATTTGTAATGACCTAGTATAATATTCTATTTCAAATTTCTATATAAAGTGAAGTTGTCTCGAGACAACCAGTCATTATCTCTACTGCTTTTTTTTAATAGAGTATATAGTTTTATGGTCTTTAATAAAGATAGTTTTTATTTTATAATTTAATTTAATTGTTCTTAATTACTTTTATTTATAACTTATAATTTATAATTTAATTAATATTATAACAATAGTAAATATATTTTAGCACTAAAGTGTTACAAGATTTAATAGTAGTTTTTGACATACAATAGCCTGAATACGATTTATATCTATAGTGTAACAAAATATAATAATCTTTGATTAGTAAATTGGTTACTTTTTTTTTTTTGTAGAGTAGGTATTTTTTAAAACTAATGATTCAAATTTCATAGACAGCCCGTTGGGATATACCAAAAGTCTCACTTGTAGGACCAATTCTCCTCCACTTCCCTATAGTAATACTTGTAAATTACTATACAAATTTTTATTTTACTTTTGAAAAAAATAAATGTAAACAGATAATTTTGGCTTCTGAATGAAAATAAAAAATGGATTTAATTTATCATATATTATTATTGTTTAACTAAAATTCTAAGCCAACAACATGCCCTAGTGCTACTACCACTAGTTTTAATTTAATAATATTAGTTATTAATTAATATATTCTTTTGTTAAAAAACGGCAATTTTTATAGAACGATTAGAAATAAATTTTTTTATTAATTAAATGTGCAAGTAATTAAATTTTATCATTATTTAATAACTAAAAACCAATATGCAACATCCAAATACCAACAACTTTAAATTGGAATATAATATTCAAACTAGAAGTGTTGTTCATTTCAACTTGTATTAGATTCGTAGATATAAATACATATAAAAATTCAACAAACTAAATATTTACGTACCTAATTGTAAAGATAATTCTAATAGTACTTCAAAGATTTTTCGCACTTACCTGAAAAGAAAAAAAAAAAAGTCAGTAAAATATAATATGATACCTCATAAACATAAAAAGTTTATCAATTTTTGAAAATCCGTTGTTTGAAATAGTCGAGGTGAGGTTTATTCTATTTCCTTTTTGAGGATCAAAAAAAAAGAAAAAAGAAGGATTAATTTTAAGCTAAGATCAATTTGTTGATAGCTCCTAAAGAAGGATTATTTTAATAAATTCAGATCAACTATATTATTTCAACTTTTTCAGAAAATAAAAACAAATTGTTAGGACTAACCAGTCCATTAGAAGAATAAATCTTTTTCAATGCTTGTTTATCTGGATCACAATCGATAAGCGAAGCTAAGGAAAATATTTTCCACGTTGTTTTCGTTCTAAATGTTTCTTCTAAGAGACAAACTCGTTTCCAAGGCGAGGATCAGGTTGCTGAACAAACCTTCGATTATAATATTCTAAAATGTTATAATTAATTTTAAAACATAGTTAAAAATAAATACATTTTTTCAACTTTTGTTTAAATTATATTATTCATACATGATTATTAGTATTATTTATGTAATTTATCAAGGGAAATAGACTAACACGCATGCAATTGACATTTAAAGAATAGTCGAGCATAGTCAGCAAATGGATGAGTGACCACTCGGCGCGGAATGATGAATAGCCTTCTGAACTGGTGTAGTATTTGTACTGACGTCCCAACAAGTCAGGGACAACAATATCGTTGTGCGTTTATTAAATCATTAAAGATGAAACTTGTTTTATGGATGACCTATCTCGGTCATCAATATAGGTCCTGAACCAGCTATCAACCATGTTCAGTCATAATCCGTGGATCTTGAACGATTTTTGAACAATGAACCCCAGTACATCGATGAGAAAGTAACTGCCGCATGGGTACAAAAAGGAACGGTTATCGAACTATAGGTGACCTGCCGCTGCAGTATGGAAGCCTAACAAGAGCTGTCACTTATAAGTTATTTTTCTCTATATTTTTTTATAGCGTTTTATTATAGTTTAAGTTTAATTCCAATAATCAGTTCATACCATTAAGATGATGTTCTTCATTTCTTTTGTATCATGGTTATTTATTCATTACTTTCCTTACCATCTAGGCTAGAGAGGAACATTATGTAATCTGGTCAAAATTTCGATGCGCAAATTTCAACGGATCTATGTGTTTCCCTATGAATCCAAAAAAAACAACGTATCTTTGGCCATTGGTCTGTTTGTCTGTGACACAATTATCTCTTGAACGGATGGACTAATTTTGTTCGTTTGTTTTTATTTATTGTTTTGTCTGGTTTCGGTACCATACGATATACCCTGAGCGCAAAAGCGGGCGCACAACAGCAAAATAAAAAAGTGTTTTTCTATTGATTGTAGCACCAAAACGGCTGAAAGGATTTTGACGAAATTTGCCGAAAGTCTTGTCCTTAATGCTCTTTAACTATTCATATATATGTCCCATTCCACTATTCTCTGAAATTCTCTCCCTTCTTTCTTTTTCAACATCCCAAAAAGACGCTGTCTCATATATATATTGTATATTATATATTGTATATATATATATATATATATATATATATATATATATATATATATATATATATATATTGTATACTCATATATATATTGTATATTGTACGCTCATATATATATTGCTATATGAGCGTAGAATTGTGAATCGCGTTGTGGTTTTCCAGGACGTAAAATAGCCGCCCGGAGGTTTGGTCTATGGACGGTCTGCTTCGGGCAAAGAAATATAGGTCCTCGCACCCCGAACAGCCATAATCCGTGGATCTAGACCGATTTTTCACTGTCCGAGTGAGTCAGTGGGAAGGACACTGCCGAATTGGGACCGGTTAGGAAGCAATGGGCTGCCTGCCGCTGCACTATGGAAAGACTGGGTGACGCCCTCCCGCATGCAATAAATGTCTGTAAGAACACCGCATCGTGCGGCCAAAGATCTACAAGGCCATATATATATATATATATATATATATATATATATATATATATATATATATATATATACATATATACACATATATTTATATATATGTATACCCTCCAGGAAAAACAGGAAAAAAGATAAGACGAAAATAAAACATTTTATGGTTAAATCCATAGCTGAGAAAGCATACATTTTACGGTTCATTGTTTAGTCATACGAAAGTCAATAAAATTTGCTACAAAAAAAAAATCTAAGTATACGTAGGGATACAGTATTATCAATTAAATTTAAATTAAAACTTAAACGTTAACTTTCTTCATCTAAATATTGTTTTTATAATTACTGAAGTGGATGTTTTCGTAACTGGACTAGACAAAGCCCGGGACAAACCGGACAGGAACTGCGGTTATTGCCTTCCTAAACAATCCAAGTTAATGAGGCCAACATGAAGCCTCCCGGTATTAGAGGCTCTTATTAACTTCATAAATCCCCCTCCGATTGTGCCCCTGCTGAGGCAGGTCTCGAACAAAAGCGGCTCCCTTTCTCGGTCCGAAGGGAGCGGAGTAGACATTTTCTTTGTTCACAACTCGAGCAAAAGGAAAACGGCGGCCCTCCCGAGAGGAAAGGGCAATTTGTAGGTGGAAAATTGACTTTGAATTAGCCGAGAGAGCGAGGAGATCCGCACAAGGGAGGTTATAGAAAACCGGATCGATGTCCCCAGATATAGGGGCTTGGCATAAGTCCTTCTGCTCTTTGGGTTTACAAGTACCTCAACTGCAGAGCTTTGTCCGAAGCAAAGTACTTTTATTAGCAGTACAATACAAATCAGGTTCCAGCCCCTGCAAATTATGCAGGAAATACAAGAGGTATGAAATTCTCACATTGATCAGAATTAAAATACGCAGTCTACATTGATTATGAAGTTTAAGTACCTGAAATGAATAACAGTTCATTAATTAAAATTATGATGATCCTCGTTATATTTCAACATATTTATTTTTATATATTATATTTCCAACGTTTCGGCCATTAAGGCCATTATCAAGAAAACATCTAAATAGCTTTTGTGAACAGACCATATGCATTATGTATGCGAATTACGTATCTTAGAAATAGCAGCTAATACAGTTTTCTTATTTTTTTATATTCGTTTTTATCGACCCAAAATCAGTAAAAATTAGTCCATTAAGGTTTGGAAACGAACCTCAAGAATTTTGTTTTGTTTTGGTATTATTTTAACTATAACAAATGAGGCATTCAAGAAGAAATCCCCCATGTCATAACAATTTTCATTTTTTTCTTTGACTGCTGCTAATATATATATATATATATATATATATATATATATATATATATATATATATATATATATATATATATATATATATATATATATATATATATACACAGAGTAAAACTTCGTTATAACGCTCTCTGTTGTATAACGTTTTCCCGGTTATAACGATCTTTCCTTGATCCCGGTCCAAGTTGGTGGTTTTTCTACAAAATTTTATGCGTCGCTTCGATCCGATTTCTCGATTATAACGTTCTCAATAATATTTTAAAAATCATTAACATTAACATTAATAGCGTTTACTTTTGTAAATATCAGACGGGTTGTCCTGAAGTTTTGAATACAGTACTGAAAGAAAACAGTAAAAAGGCAGTCTAATTTATTTGTATTTTTTAAAAATATTTCGTTGTTTACATTTTATTGTGGTTTGATCATAGTGAATGATGAAAGTTGGTAAGCTCTTATATTCGAAGAAAGGCTAGCTGAATCAAAAGGTTCTTATGATTTCGGTAACGACCGGACCACCGAAGTTTAAAGTACTGATTCCGTAATTGATGTCCTGATTATAGCGTTTTCCGGTTATTGCGCTCTTCTATGAACCCTAGGGGAGCGTTATAATAATGTTTTACTGTATATAAAAATAGATTCCTAGCAATGTACATTATATATATATATATATATATATATATATATATATATATATATATATATATATCCTATATAGGTTGTATAATTCCAGCCTTTGAATTAAAAAAGAAATTATGGTGTCATGGAGGATTCGCCCTTCTTCCATAGAGCGCCTCAAAAGTGATCGCACTAAACACTATCAAAATACTAATAATAATAAGCTCAAAATACCTTAATATTAATACTAACTATATTATCTATTAATACTATTTAATACTAATACGACCTTAAGACTAATATTACTATAATACTAACAAAATAACTTATTCCAACAGTTAAATGACGTAGAAACAGAAACCCTTGCTTGATCTACATAACAAGGGGGACTAGTACCGCAATCAGATAACAACTTCTCCTCAACTTCACAGGTGAATATTATCTCTGGACTAAACCTGAACTCCCGCTTCGACAACAATGGATCTCGAAAGTAAAACAGGCAGGCCGAACTCCATTGTTGGGTGGAAGTTGGCCGCAAAGAAACAATAGTTTACTTCGTTTATTGGATTGAATCTAAACTTCTGACAGGGGCGGAGGGTCGTTAGGGTCCCAACTTGTTTCTTAAGGTCTGCGCTGGGTTGTCCCTGCGACTGGGTTCGATCACTTCTAAACTCCGTCGGCAAACATTGGACCAGGATCTATGTGCCAATCACGAGGGAGGAGGCAAACAGGGGTCAGAATGGTTGGTAAAATTTGTTTAACAAATTTAAAAATTATTGATGTATGGTAGGTGTCGGCAATCCACTATCCTCCAAAAATTTATTCTAACTTAGATTAAGTTAATTAAATACAATATAATTTTGCAATCATGAATTCTGAAAAAAACACAAAGGTTTCCAAGAAGTCTATATCCTAGATATTGAAACTTTAACAAGGTTTAAGGATTTACTAGCATTTGGTTCTGTAGAAAAGAAGTACTTACAATGGATCCTGCAACTTACGATCGGGAACAGGGTATATCAAAGTATTGTCAGAAAAAGAGCATATTTATGCAAAATGTATTCCGCAGATACTAACAGGAAAAATTCAGGGATGAATTTAGTGAAAGACGATTCACAGTAGAAGGGCTTTGGTTCGGAAATAGAGACATCCAACTTACAAGAAAATCTTTTGAGAATCTAACATTTGAAAAGAATCATTTCTATAGCATGACGGAAACCATTATCCCGGACTCCCTGGTTATCTCACATAATCACATATATCAATCCCAGTTTTGATTTACTTATTCCACGACCAGAAATGTTTTATTTTTTTTCCGAAATGCTTTTATTTATCTCCATTTCCCGTGTCTCTTTTCACTTTTTCTTATCTATATATGAAATACATAGTAAGGGAATTTTAGAGATTTTATTTTTTATTTTTTCCCTCATGTAATGTATTACTTTTTTTTTTTCCTGTATTTTAGATTTCATTGTAGCGCTGATGTAGAGTGTATATAAGCTCTTAAGGCTTGAAACCTCATTTATATATTGTAAATACTCAATAAACTTTTTTTAAATTATTATACACTAAAAAAAAAAAAAAAAAATGGTAAGGTAAAGTATTGCGATTGTGAAAAATTTCGAATCCGAGTTTTTAACGGAAATAAATGGTTCCTTCTGTAATCGATTTTACATAATTTTTTCGAAAGCGGCTCTAATGATTTTGACAGTACTTCCCTAAAGTCTTCTCCTTAAAGCCCTTTAACTTTATATACATCACCGAGAAAATGCTGGGGAAAAGTTAAAATTGTGTCACCATGTTAGAGTGAAAAATCCTGAAATCACGCACCTGGTGCTCTCCTTAGTGAATTTGATTAAAAGGTAAAAATATTTCTTAAGATTTTTATTTAGTGATACATGCATTAAATTGTTTGTTGTTAACTCTAAAAACTCAATTAAGGAATGCAAAAGATATGAAATACATTAAAATAACCAATAGTATAATAATATGATAATGTCAACATTAATAATACAACAAACATGCTTGCTCCTTTTCTTGATTCTAATTCCAACTTCGGGAAAATGAATGATAAACTTAACAGTCTTATAGTATTTGGAACGCTGGATAAAATATATTAATTTTCAGAACCGCTAAAAATTGGCATCCCTTCCTTTTTTTGTTCATGTCTTATTTTTAGTTAAAAATACTTTTTGTATATAACCGTTTGTATTTTGAAAAGGATATCTAGTTGTAATGAAAGGATATTTAGTTGTAATTTAATACCTGAAAATTGATTAAAAATTCCTTCATTTCTACTGTTTTCAATAAAATGTTTTCTTTTTCTTTTTTCTCACTGTCATCCTTAAGAACAGGAATGCCAATAGCTAATCTGTTGTATATAAAACTGGTTTGATGGACTTCAAATAGAATGAATTAACAAAAAAATTAAAATATTCAAATTTCATTTTCTACGAAAACTAAGGGAAAATTTTTAAAGAAAAATAGGCCCTCCTTAAAGTGTCAATATTCGGTTCATTTAATCTATATTAAAAAAAACCCAGACAAAAACGATTATTTATAAATGTAATGAATTGTATTTGACAGAGCATTTTCATGGAATAAATTAAACTTTTCAGACACCCTTGTTTTTCTCCTTTCTCGTTTCCACATAAATATAAATCTTGGAGCTATCTCAAATTTGCCGGCTCTTCCCTAATTGGTCATCCAGAAGCAGGCAGGATAAGGACAACAAAGAAAAACCTCGCCAAAGCCGACATAATTTATGGCCGAGGATAAACCTCTTATCTGAATTTTAACCTCGGCCTTGAGGACAATTAATCTTTTCCTTTTTTCTTAAGCGCAGTGGACCTCGGTGGTTGCTGGGAGGGGGAAAGGAGGGAGGATTGTTCATGCAGGTCGGGTCCTCTCGCTTTATCTCACTTGTCACTCCTGGCTCGCCAAAGGGGACGACCGCTGGAGCGACATCTTGCCCATCTTGCGAACGCCCTCGGAATATCCTAAGTACATCCCAAAACTCTACCCCATAAAAAGTATCCAAGCATCAATAGACATATGCTCCACAAGCATTCAGACTCATTGCAACATCCTCTCAAAAACGATTCGTATAAAAATGATGATAATAAAAAAAACACCTTAATTACTCGATTAATTCGGAATGCCAAGGTTGGTAAGCAGGACCGTTGTGTTTATTTTAATTAATTAATTTAGATTCGTGATAGCAATATTAGGTCAATACAAATGTTCTTGTGGATAAAAATATTATTGACCTTGAGAGACCAAAGGAATACATGGATCATTATCATGTAATGCGACAATTTGCTGTCCAGAGACTTTGAAACCATACTGACAGGCCAATATAGCAATATTGGAAATATTAAACAAGCTATGTGTTATTTGTTCGAATTTAAATAAATTAACGTCTCTACAATACAGCCTTCATTAGGAAATTATTTTAAATAAATGTAAGTACTTTGGCCTGCTCCGTTAATCTTACATCACGCCTTCCAGATTTCAAAACGCATTGTTTTTTCAAATAACGCGCATATTTTTTAAACTACAGTCGTAAACTACTACAGTAGTTTATATAATTTATAAATTTATTTATTTATAGATAAATTTTTGCGTGCTCAATTCAATCATAACTTAACCTGAGATAATTATATAATTCAAGATGAAACTGTCCCAGAGATTTGTCTATTACGTTGCGTGAACTAGAGGAAGGAAGTTGGAGAGTAGATTGGAATCCTTTCACCTCTTTATGTGCTTGCCTTGGTATGTCTCAGTGCCTGTTGATAGTTTTAGGTGATTGTGTCAGGGGAAGTAATATATGATGAATATTGTTATTTACTGGCCCCTAAGTTACGCACGTTTGTGAAAACCAGTTTATGGATTCTTATTAAATCAAATGCGCAAATTATTATTCAAAAGTCTTTAGTGTAAAGACTTTTGAAAAAAGAAAAAGGAAATAAAGAAAGTTACAACAAACAAGAAAAAAATCAATTTAGTGCCACAGCCTGATTGAAGCGGACATGCAGCATATATATATATATATATATATATATATATATATAGTTATAGTTATACATATATATATATATATATATATATACATAATATATATAAATTTATACATATATTTTGACAATAGTAATAAAGT
The DNA here is from genome assembly GCA_948150685.1 of Rhaphigaster nebulosa. NCBI lineage: Eukaryota > Metazoa > Arthropoda > Insecta > Hemiptera > Pentatomidae > Rhaphigaster > Rhaphigaster nebulosa. Next base: position 58,167,572 of record OX411312.1, read on the forward strand.
GATTAAAGTTTTTTTTATTTTAACAAGCTTTATATATTTAATTTGATAATAGCAATACCTATTACAAAAAATATGGCAATAACATACTTGGTAGTAATTTGATTCAATTATGCTTTCAAATATTAAATGATTTAGAAAAAAAAAAAGGAAAACATTGTTATAAATAAAATCATTTAAATTTCAGTAATATACACACTAAAGGCTCAGGCTCACAGAAGGCGATCGTAGCGAGCTGGCGATCCAATATATTACTACTTACTGCACTAAATATGTCACATAGAAGGCGATCCATCGCAGCGAGATAGTCTTGATCGAGCCCGGTAGCGATCCATTTCTATACTGCTAGAGGGATCAAGAGGGCGTTCTGAGTGCCTGAGCCTTAAACCGACAATGCTTGGTAAAATATGAGGAATTTTTCCAACCCAAACTTTTAGGTTTGTTCTAATCAGCATCAGTGATTTGCCAAATCCCTTTTAATTTGGATGCCACATTAAAATTCACATTTAGTTAATATATCAATTATATACACATAATTATTGTTATAATTGCCTAACCCTTTAAACAATTCTACAGATCAACCTAAAGCGCATATAACTATATTAACGAAGCAAACCATGGATGCGATATTTAACATCCACTTGAATAACAATTCAAGTGGATGTTAAATATACACAGGTGTTCTCTAAATAATTAAATGGAATTGGATACTATTTAGTGGTTAGGGGTGGTTACCGTACTCAAGGCTACCGTACATTTAATGGAGTATGGCACTTCAAAGTTGGAGGTGCTTAAATTCTGCGCTTAACAGGATCAAACTTGATGCTGATGTTGGGCTTTCATTAAAGATATGAATATTTGAGGAAGTCGATAAAACTCTACAGGAGATTAGCGAATACCGACAGAAAGGAGTTAAACATCATTAATTTGTATATTTATCAAAATAAAATCAATATATTAGAGAAAATAAAATAGATCACTCGTTATTTATCACTTTACTCTTTATTTAATTAGCAAATACCTGCAAAAAGCAGGCGATTTTTCATTTGGGATTTTAAACGTCTTTCTGTTGTGCTTTAAATTGCAGGGTTTAACATGAATTTTTGAAAATCAAATCATTAGCTACGTTAAAAAAAATATTTTTTTCTGTTCCGACCTTTTTTTAATTATATTTTTTCACAAATCAAAAACTGGCGCCCTGGACAAATGCCTAGTCTACCCCATTGCAAATCAAAGCCTGATTGAGACTAATCTGACTTGAATAGTACTTCTCGAAATTCACATTTTCCTCTTTTCTGACGAAAAGGATAGTTCAATTTATTTATGCTTTTTGATTATTTCGACCTAAATTCAGTCAATACACTGATTTAAAATAATGAGATAATGTTATTAATTTCGAGGAGGGTGAAAGAAAAGACGGTTAAATTCAGCTTGTCCCCCTTAAAAAAAACCTAGGAGGCGATTGTTCGTTTTGATCCTAAATCTGATTATTACGCGCGTTTTTCGGTGGAATATTACACATATATAATATTGGAATACAGCTTTTAATCAAAATACCATACCATTAAAAAGCGAGCGAAAAATCCGTTAAAACAGCTATGCTGCATAGATTTCGTCAAAAAGTGGCCATCTAGAGCTTGTTCTTTCTTTCAGTAAGTCGTGATTCAAAAAAAAAAAAAATCAATTCAGAGTAGTTTATGAAGAAAGAAGATCAATGAAAGGAAGCTGACAGAGATTTTTTTTTAAATAGAAATAATAACACATTTTTTTTTTCAACTCACGGTATTGTTGTATAAAATATATAAATCATTTAGTAGTCAACGCTATTTATATTGAAAGCCCTAAAGTAAGGCGATCTTAGTGGAATTTATATTTTCAATTAGTCGCTGGATAGCGCTGAAAGAAGGAAACCAATGAAAGGAAACTAACAGAGATTTTTTTAAAAGAGAAATTATAACATATTTATTAATATCAACTCACGGTTTTGTTGTATGAAATATATTTATTGTTAAGAAGTCCTACTTGTTTATATTGAACCTCCTAAAGTAAGGTGATCTTTGTGAATTTTATGTTTTCAATTAGACGTTGAATTGAGCCCTATCTTCAATTAAAGCAGCATCCCAATTGTTTGAGAAGTTTCGCAGTTTCCGGTACTTTCCCCTCACATCGGCGAGAACAAGCGAAACCAATTACAGCCCCCACAAAAAAAAAACACCCACTATTCAGTTTTTATCAAAGCGATAAGCATTATTACCTGGCCTCCAAGTTTTAAGTGGGGTGAGCATTCAACTATGTAATTCGTTTGTACTTTCCTGCCAACTGCGGCGGAAATTTGATAAAAACTCTATTATCAAAAGGGCAGGGGAAAAAAAAAAAAGCTTTGTATAAACATTTTATGAAAATTGAAGTAAATACAAGAAATGTTATTTCTACGAAATTAAGATTAGTAAAACACTGTACTGAGGATTAACGTTTACAAGATCTTAACATTTATTTTGTTGATTCCACGACATTATTGTTTTGTCGTTAAAGTCTTGTTTTGCAACAGAACTATCGCTCATATTTCATCACTTTGGTTAAGGTTGTGTGGTTTACTATGGAATCTGAGGTGTAGTAGAAACTAGACTTCTTATTTCATTATAATATCCCGAATTAAAGTTGTTTTTCACTGAACACCATCGCAAGCACTTTTATGCTTCGATCATGGAATTGAACTACATCGGACTTGAACCTTGAACCTATTTACCTTTTCTAGTTAAAAAAAGAAATGTGAGTAGAGGGAAAATGGGGGAGCTGGAACACAAAACATTTCAGCCAATCAGAAGCCAGCATTTGGTCACGTGACCTATGGCGGGAAATTTGAATTTGAATTTTCAGCTCGACCTAACCTTAACTACCACGTGGCCTTGCCTCGACCCTACCTTAACCACCACGTGGTCCCCCCTCGACCTAACCTTAACTGCTAGGCCACGCCCCTTTTTAGTCACGTGACCCTTATGCTCCGCCCCTTTTTAGTCACGTGCCCGTTATGCCCCGCCCCTTTTTAGTCACGTAATCCAGTCACGTCACCCACGGCACCTCCTGAGCTATGCTCCGCCCACAAGATTAACCCCCTCTACCCATTGAAGGGTTAGGTACCTACCTTATAGAGCATGAGTGTACCCGACCGCCATTTTGTTTTTTATACATCGCCATTTTGTTTTTCTTACACCACCATTTTGTTTTTCTACTGTTTGAGGGACTTGAGGTTTTGTTGAAGGGTTAGACACCAACCTTATAGAGCATGAGTGTACCCGACCGCCATTTTGTTTTTTATACATCGCCATTTTGTTTTTCTTATGCCGCCATTTTGTTTTTCTACTGTTTGAGGGACTTGAGGTTTTGTTGAAGGGTCAAGTACCCATCTTATAGAGCATGAGTGTACCCGGCCGCCATTTTGTTTTTCTTACACCGCCATTTTGTTTTTCTACTGTTTGAGAGACTTGAGGTTTTGTCGAAGGATCAGGTACCCACTTTATAGTCTGTAACCTTCCCAACGGTTATATAATCATAACCTATACGACGAAGGGTCGGGTACTCACTTTATAGTATGTAACCTCCCCAACGGTTATATAATCATAACCTATACGATGAAGGTCAGGTACCCACTTTATAGTATGTAACCTCCCCAACGGTTATATAATCATAACCTATACGATGATGGGTCAGGTACCCATTGGATCATGTATAGACAAGTTGGATGATGTCTAGGTGAAATACAAATATGGACTTTGAACTGTTTATCTCTAGCATATAAATAAATAGTAGATTTCCTTAATCCTATAACAACTGCTGGACCTTGAGCTGTTTATCTCTAACATATAAATAAATAGCATAGTCCCTTAATCCTATAACAGCTTTTGGACTTTGAACTGCTAATCCCTTTAACATAAATAAATTATAGGGGCTCCTTAATCCTTTTGGACTTTGAGTTCTTAATCCGAAACCTTTCTTATCTCGCTGAAACATAAACAAAACAACTTTTCAATGTACTACGTATTTTTAATGGCTGATAGTATAAGTAATGGTCTTAAAAGGATTAACTTGTCAATGTTCTACGTATTTTTATTCTCTCATAGTTAAATAATGGTCTTAAAAGGATTAACTTTTAATCCATTAAGTTCCTATCGAACTTTTAATCTTTAAAATATATTAACAAATCCAAACGATGGTATCACGCTGGCCAAAGAGGTTGCACCTTTTCATAGCTTTGAAATATTTTCAAAGTACACGAGTCGGTATTAATAACTACGAACATGTCGCAGTAAATTTTAATTAATGAATATTAATTAATACTATTTCTTAATCCCTTAAGGGCTTTTGTACTTTGAGCTGTTAATACCAAAACATAAAGAATGATTTAGGACTTCCGCTAAAAAGTAAACAAATTTAGCTTTCGCAATAATGCTCTATCTCTTAATCCTTCCTTTAAAAGTTAACAATGGACTTTGAACTGTTAATCCTCTATCATTACTCATCTCGCTTAAATTTTCTATAATCTCCTCAATGTTTATACATTTTCTGTCCGCTAGGGCGCAGCACCTTACTCCAGTAGGGGATTTTCCTGGCTAGTTTACATAATGTTCTCAATGTCTATTATGCAACCTTCCCAATGTTTACGTTTACCCACCTATTTGTTTACGTTTTCTTTAACCTTCGCAATATTTAAATTTTATGTAAATATAGTCTTCTCAACTGATTTTTTGCCTTTCCTAAATTGTTTTTCCCCTTTTCTGAACTTGATTTAATTATAATTAACTACCCTGGTTCCTAATTGCACTCGTATCAGACCTTGCGATATCATCGGCTCCTTTCGGCTACTCTCGGATACCCTCGGAGCAGAGCGGCCGGGCCCCGATCATTGTCCTCGGTGACGCTCGTTCGTCCTCGTTTTTCCTCGGGCCCCCACCTCGATCTCCCTAATCTGCCTTAGGATGCTCCCGATTCGAGAATAACCGAACTCCTCCGGCCTCATATGATCATCCAGAATCACTAGGAAAAATTTGAAAAAATATCCTCTTCTCACCTGGACTTCTTCTCCTACGGTTCCAACCATTCATTTTACTCAGCACGTAGAGGTCACTCGTCTGCGTATCCCTTGATCAACTATAAATATTTACATTTTTCATAACTTGAATTCCCATAATTTTAGTGTTTTTTTGTAATTTTAGCGGTTTTTATTGATTTTAGTCATTTCTTTTCAGCTTCTAATGGCAAAATACACTCCGGCAATAATATTATGCTTAATGTTTAACCGAATCCATCATTTTCTTTCAATTCATTGATAATATTTTTTGAGTAGATCTTTTACTGCTTTACTGGTCTTTTACCTCTAATTTTTAACATAGCTTTATATTTTTTAGTATATTTTAACCAATTTTAGATATTATTTTTTGTTTTTATAATTGATTTTACATGTTACTTTATTGATTTTAGTCAATTTTAATGATTTTAGAAATAAAATAAAACGTTTTATTAGCAAATATTTGTATGTAAATCTGTTTTGAGATGATTTATTATCTAGAGTTGATATTATTTGAGAATGTTGATGTAAGATGTGCTATATTTGGTCCCCATTTGTATGATATTATATTGTTGTTTTTTTTTTTCAATCCTAATGATGCCCGAATTAGCGAAACGTTGACTGATCAGATATTTTCTGCTGTTTATCAAAACTTTATTCAGGATTCTTCCAGAAATATACTGATAATTTAGAAATATTCATATTAACCCTTCTCCATACTCGCTTCATAATTCAAATTATTTGATTTCTTTCATGAAATAATAACTATTTATTAGATATTTCTATATCGTCTCCGGGTCAAAATGTCTTGTTTTGTGCAGGTGACTGTCAATATTAGAATGTTTAGCATGATCGGATTATAGATAATACTAAAATTAACTCATATGAGCACAATCGTGGTAGTTATAGCACAATTATGACCACACTTTTTCCCAAAAATACCAAAAGTTCGCCTATGAGGCACCACTGTCAGTACTTGTTTCCTCATCGAAGTTTGTTTATCGATTAATCAACAATCAGTTCAATCAATTTTGACGAGTCCATCTTGCTTTTGCACACTAACTTTCTGTTGGACGGAACATTTATGGACTTCACCAGGATGAGAACCATTGTTAAGAGGTGTTTCATAGCACCCTAGGATTTTAAAATGAGTAGCCGATAGAGGGAAAATGAGTTAGTTCGAGCACAATGCTGATCACACTTTCTACCAAGAATAGCATCAGGTCTCGTCTATAAGACATTTTTTCCCAGTTACTTTCGCCTTGCCGAGGTGTGTTTATTGGTAAACACAGCAATCACATACTAGATTTTATTTGTTTTTATTAGATTGATATTTATTTTTTTATTAAGAGGCGGAAGCTGGACCTCATTAAGACTCCAATATCTTTTGGTAATCAACTCCAATCAATCTAAAATGTTAAATATTTCCTCGAAAAAACATAAATTAAACGGAAGGCATTAGATCCGTCCTCATTTCATAATTCAAATTGTTTGATATCTTTCATGAAATGATAACTATTTATTAGATATTTCTATATCGTCTCCGGATCAAAATGGCTTGTTTTGTGTGGGTGACTGTAAATATTAGAATGTTTACCATCATCAAATGACAGATAATATTAACAGTGACTAATATGAACAAAATCGTGGTAGTTAGATTCTAATCACAATTTCCTCCAAAAATACCATAAGTTCGTCTGTGAGGCACCTCTACTAGTACCTGTTGTTCCCTCATCGAAGTTTGTTTATCAATAAATCAACAATCAGTTCAATCAATGTAGACCATGGTTCGTAGAACGTGAGGTTGGGTGCTCCCGCAAACGATAATTGTCTGTAAGAAGAACACATCACGCGGCGAAAGATCTACTTGGTCTATAGTGCCAACAGCAAAAAAAAAAATAAAAAATAAAAAAATATATATATATATACATATATATATATATATATATATATATATATATATATATATATATATATATATATATATATATACACACACACACACACATACACATACATTCATATGTAGTAGATCTCTCTTTCTCTCTCTCTCTCTCTCTCTCTCTCTCTCTCTCTCTCTCTATATATATATATATATATATATATATATATATATATATATATATATATATATATATATATATACATATATGCATGTATGTATCTATTTTAAAATAATAAATCACAGTATAATAATCCATTAATATACAATAATCCATAATTTAACTTTATAATCCATAGTTTTATATACCTCATGTTTTTATGTCCACAATAGAGTTTTCTACTACACCAGATTTCGAGCATTATTTATTGCTTTTATCGAAGAGTTAACGTAAATAATTAAAGTTAAAAAATAAATGAAATTACATGGGAAATAAATTGGACCGATGGGACTACCAATAATGTCAGTTGTACTCAAGAGTTCCACTGGACATCGGGGGTTTGCCAGGTTCCTTCTCAATCTCTTGACCCACGTAATTAAAACTTACTTCGGGTCCTTTGATTAAATTTGTTGCCAAACTTCTTTCTTATTAAAGCTCTACTACAGCATGGATTATTGGATATTTTACAATGTTCTTATTAGTTACGTTTGTTACTTAGCTAAAATAATTTCGTTATTATTAAAAAAATAAGAATACGAATCGTTAATACAAATATAATAAGAGCAGGCACATAATGATAAATTCTGAGAATCCCTGATTTATATTAAAATATAAGACTGAACACGGTAAGTAAAATCACCTACAATAGGAAAAATAAATTTAATAAAACCTATCTTTATCCAATGGAACAAATTTATTTATGAAAAAAAATTAATTTACCTCAAAATACTTTTTTTTTGTTGCGAAATTTACGTTTTTGTAAATATCCTGCTAAAGATTTGTTGAGACTTTTAGAGGTTCCAATACTTGTGGGAGATAATTGATTATTGCTTTAGGATACAGTTTGTTCGGTGTAACTTGTGTCTTGAATAGCGTGTTATGCGGCATTCTTGATACTATAATACTTTAAAACTTAACAACGCTGAATGATACAGTTCACTTTCACTTGAGCGTGAAGTGTATAAGGCATCGAAACTTGCCTTACAGACTCATTTTCCAAAATCGATATCCCCAAAATGTGGCAAGGGAGGGATGGAAAATTCCTCACCCCATCCATACTCCTGCAGGAATATATGAAAAATCCTTGAGATGGTTTTTGTAAAGGAGAGCGTGAGGAATCCGGCTGTCCTCCATTCCAGCATAGAGGGTCTATTCCTTCAAAGGCACAACTTCATTCAACGGATAACAGAGTTCTTCGACCGTCTCTAGAGCAGTGTATTCCCTCAACCGAGTCATCTCGGTTCGGTACAATGTATGTATATATATATATATATATATATATATATATATATATATATATATATATATATATATCAAATTTCTTGTATTAAGGTGAATAATGAAGTATTAAATTAAATAGCAATAATAAGCAGTGCTTAATTCACCACTTGGAAAAAAAACCCATAGGTTCAAGGGTAGTCCAAGGTTCATCGAAAACAGTACAGTAATACAAAATAATGAAGGTATCTCTTCTACGTTAGGAACGGCAGAATAATTTTGATTTAAAATAATTTGTTTCCATTAGAGAATTCTAATACAAGTAAATTAAATTATATCTAGAAAAAAAAGTTTTTCAAATTACTTTGACTTATCTTTGGCAGTTATGGAAGTATTGCACGAACAGTACTATATTATTATATTACAACAAACTAGTATAATTAATTAATAAGTGGAGCGGGGTAGCTAAGTGAGTAAGATACTATGATCCTATCATCCGGGCCTGGGTTTGAGTCCGGCTGTGGCAGCTAATTATTAATTCTATTACATCACCTGTGGATCGTCACTGTGATTTCGGGAGGACCTCCTGGGAATCATCCAATTCCTATAAAGTGGACACCCTAAACTAGAGAAAAAATCTGGTCATTGAGCGTGATCCAGACCAAATCACCCTTGCACAACCGTTGGATTAGAAAAGTACGGCCCTTACTAAATACATAATTCACAATGAACAATTTTTTTCATATTGATTTTCAAGACTTCTACTATATTATTTATAAATATTGTATTTGATCTCCAAATGTTCTTTACATTTGTATTGATTGAATGTTGAATGTTTCGATATTACACATCTCACCTTGAGACTAATTACAAAAATAAAAACCAAAATATAAATATTCCTTTGGTACGCGTACGAGTACGAGGTGATGCAAAAAGATGTGTAAGCCTAGGACCCCCTTGGCTCTATTTCATTACAAATTATAAAAGTACAAGTACAATTGCGAAACGTAAAATTGAAAAGTTTCGCATTTAGAGATTAAAAGTTACTTATCGTCATTAGATAATAATAATTGTATACATTATTTTTTTTAAACTACTGTTTTTTAATATATCATAAATATTTTAAATATTATCGTGTTTCAACATTATAATAATGTTTTAACAGCTTGTATTTTACTTTATATATATTTATATTATATATACTTCATATAGTGTGTTCATCACACCTGCTTCATAATTAAGTACGAAATTACAAGTACAAATTTGATTATGACTTACTACGCCTATGACACACAGTGAAATATTGAAATGCTCTAACATTCAAAATAGTTATATTATATAACAGTAAATAAAAAAATATTAAAAAAATAACAGAATAAAATTATTATTATTTAATGACCATAGGTAATCTGATATCTATAAAACCGAACATTTCCACTTGTACTTGTACATTATTATGAAATAGGGTCATGGCTGAGGAGAATTGCTTGAAGTTCTGCTTATCCATTTTCTAATTAATAAATTGTTATTTACTGGTATTAAATTAATGTCAACCCTAACACTTACATATCACGTGACGTATTATACTATATTATACTCAATATAAGTATTAAGCAGGCCCGAAACGAAAATTCAGAATACACTACATTTTCACAATTTTTGGGGAAAGTGGGCGTTCTTGAAAACGCTGATGAAGAAAAATAAGTGGCCAGTATTACGCTTCAATCTATTTTAATCCTTCCAGGTTGTACTTCTTTGCTGCGCTCAATCTATAGGCCTTAAGAGCCTCGTACTGCTATATTGGAACGGTAAATCTGGCTGATGGAGATGTACAGCCTAATAGAGTTTTAATTCGAATTAATTGCGGGATATTGGCCCCGGGGTGGACAAAGCTAGGAGGAGAACGAACAAATTAATAGTCTCCTATCAGGCGAGAGAGTCCACCCCCCTCCCTGCGAGCAAACAGTAATGGTGTCATTAAACAGAGGGCTTTTAAATTGTATGTTGGAGTTAATCGTAGGGCATGAAATGCACGCTTGTTTGATTATAGTTTGCTTTGATCCTCGTTCAGGGCACAATTAGAGAACAGTCTACGTCGGATATTTTGCCTAGGATGGCAAATAAAATCGACTTTCATTCATAAAAATGTCCAACAATTGTTCAAATAAAAATAATTGTCAAAAAATTTTGAAATTAAAATAAAATCAAAACGACTTACAAAAATTCGGTGCGGTGTCCCCATCAACAACCCACGCTGTTGCCCCACGCATTTTTAAAATAATTTTATAGGACTAACATACTCACTTACTTAAAATATTTTCAGCAGACTTCTTCACGTCTTCTTTCACAAAAATACAATAAGATAGATTTTTAAATAATTGTTGTACGACAATTTTTATATAATAAACAATATTTTAAGTCTGTAAAAATTAAAATAAATTTTAAGAGTTTCCATTAAATAAAATAAAAGCAGAAATTATTAACTTCAACAATTATTAGTCCATAATTTTACATTACTCTCTAGTACCTCCTACGACTTCTTATGTTAGGTATAAATATTTCTTAAATATTCAGCTTTCCAACAGTATATTATACTGTATTTATTTATGCATTTATCTATTTATACTGTTATTATATTATATTTCCGGAAATTCGTTTTCAACCTGGGATATATTTCCCTTTAGTCTATTATAAAAATTCTTTCATAGTTTATATTTATCCACTTATTATTATTTCTAAAAATGAGAGACGGTTAATTATTTTAAATAAACAAAATTAAAAGTAGGTACTTTAGGGAAAGAAATTTTGAAAATTCGGAATTTAAGCACTTTCAGACTATTTTAATGAGAATAAGACCTAGCTTATATTGAATCGTACATAGATATAACGAGTTTATATTAAGTAGCAGTTCCAGCAAGTCGATTTTTGCGAAAATGTCGCTGAAACATCCCAGGCATATGCACACCTTCCTATGCTATTCTAAAAAAACGCTTATAATTTGGTGTATATCGTTCAGCAAACGACCAAAAATCGTATCGCGATCGTCTTGGTGCTAACCACAAGTTTAAATCAAGGATATTATTGTAAAATGTATAACTTTAAAACAAAGCACCTTTTCACTATATCAATTTTCAAAATATTTAAAATTATTCTAGGAACAATCCTTAAACGCCCCAAGATGGGTTCAAAATTAAGTACAAAATAATTTACAATGAAAATTTCATTCATTAAAATAAAAAAAATTGGGATTTTAAAATATTGATAATAATTCACCAATCAGAGATTAAAAAAATGACCTCTATCAATCTCAAGAAAACCAATTTTATTATAAAATTCCAAACAAATTATATTAAAAAATATATTATAAATATTGTGACGTTTCGGCAATTATTTGATTTTTTCCATTTTCAAACATTTGTTTTCAATAATATAACTATAATGTCGGCTAATAAAATAAATTAATATGCATAATACAGGAAAGACGGTATGCTTTTTCTGAAAGGATCACTGTAAGTGAGAGATGAAGTTTGTTTAATAATAAAATAATAGAGGAAAAATGTGATGGGTATTCTTTAATAAGAAATTTTATCACCGAATTGACTATTTGACTGCACTAGTAAATAATACCTGCTTTCGGAAGAAACATTTTTTATAAAAACTTTAAATTGTTTAAAGGCTGAAATAATTTCACGAATTTTATATGCAACGTTTCAGATTATTTAGCAATCAAGACAGAGATGTTAAATTGTCACTACAATGATTTATTGGGCCTGGTCCGGAATGGACATTAATATATTATTATGACTATGCATTTTAACACCTTTATTAGAGATAAGATATGCCTGATGATGGCTTGAGAAGCCGAAACGTTGTATATAAAAATAAATACTTGGTGAAATAATTTCAGCTTTTATATAATCTATTTATTTAAATTTTCACCTTAAAGTCAACAAACATATAAAAACTTTAAATGTTAAACAAGTACTTCCCAGGACTATATACATATTAATTTATTTTATGGAACAAATGGGGTTACAACATTTTAATTAGGTAGATTAATTAGGGTAACATTTTAATTATATAAATGAATTCAGAACTTTGAAAATGGCCAAAAACAAATTATTAATAATTTTTTCAAGTCCTTTTTTTAATCTGATCAATTAATTCTTATAAATTAGAATATTAATGCTTAAAATATATATAGAATGAAAAAATAATATGCCTTTTTTTATAAAAAAAAAAGAAAAAGATTAATAATAAAAAAAAAACGTAAGCAAATAATACGTTTTGAAATAATTCAATTCTTCTGTTTCAATTTTATGAAAAAGATGAGTGGATGTTTCCAGCTCTTGAACTTATATATATTTAAGGAGAAAGAGGGAGTAATAAGAAGTGAGGTTATTTCATAGGCGCCCAGTCTATCCTCTCAAAGTGGTTCAATCTCGCCAGGAATATGATTCAACTTTACGACGGAAGGGGAGGGGGAGGGGTTAAAAACCACCCCTTTTTATATTCTTTTTTGCCTTTTTAATGAGGCAGTCCTCCCTGCTCCAGATGGGGCTAATCGCTCGGCTCTTCCTCTGCCGTTGGGAGCATCCTTCGAATGTTGATGTTCGAATAAGGCTCTTTTTGGTTTGTAATAATTTAAAAAAAAGAAGAAAAAAATAAGGCCTCAACTTCGGGATTATTTAGAATCAAATCATCAGCCAGACTTCGAACCGCCCCCACTTTTATTTTAAGACTCGATTAATTAAGTCAATCCAAGTAAAATAGTCTAATCGAGGAAGGTGATTTCTTCAGTTATGGGATAGCACTAGTGGCTTTATATATCCCATTACTAATTATATATATATATATATATATATATATATATATATATATATATATATATATATATATCATATCATATGAATTTGTGAATAAATGAAATATTAATCTTTCAACAAAGGAAAATTAAAAAAACACCTGATCCCTATTGCAGCTGACAAGCGTCCTGTTGATTAGTATATTACTGTACCATTCCCTGCAGTCCAATCTGTATGTATCGAAATAAAGTAAACACACACACGCGAGCGCAAACACATAGACACACACACGCACGCATGCTCGCATATTAAAGTACACTCCTAGAACTCAACTGCTAGTGGATTAGTTAACTGTCGCTATCAGGCATCATTAGCTCAAAAGAGCACCAATAGGAGAGACTGGAGTAAAGTGGCCATCGGTATATCCTCGCTGGAACTACTCCAGTAGGCTCCAAACTAACCGGTAGATAAGCCATTAGTGTTCTGTCAATGTGTGAGAGATCAGATCACCAAATCGTTTGGGTTATAAGAGATTTTCTAATTCTTCTAAGATTTACTTTACTTTATTAATTTAATGATACAATTTTTATTTTATATACGGATACCTGAACCTCTGTCTAATTAACTTTAAAATAATGTATCATATGATGAATGAGAAAGTTCGTCCTTGAACGCAGTTGCGATTTAGTGAAATAGCGTGTGATAGGGCAAAGTGACCAGTTCCTCCGATCGCTCTTCAAATCAAATTATTGGATTTTGATAACATATTACATTAACTGGAGAGCTTTTAATTAGCTTTTTATATTAAAAAATTGACAATTATATAATTTTATAGAATATTTTAATATTATCACTTCATTCATATAAGTTGTTAAGTAGGCTTCGTTTATTTCATATAATTTTGATTAAGGACGAAATATAGTTACTTATAGCCAGGCAATGGCAACTTCCCCCCGTTAAGTAGGAAAAAGCTACCACCAAAAAAATCCATATAGGTCATATTATTATATTTTTTCTTAGCTCCAAATATAATAGTGTGGTACTTTATAGTATGCAGATTCAAAATTCATATGCAGAAAACTTCTATCAATAACCATGAATTAGTGAAAATTCAATTACCTTTAGAGTCGTCACTTTATCCTACCTTCCCAACCTCATTTATTAAACGAAACGTGACAAATCAAAAATATTTAAATTAAATCAAATTAATGTAAAACACTTTGACTCCTTTAGCACTTACGTTCCTATAGCCTGAGGTTTTAAACTCGATAATATCGCGTGTCAGAATAACACTAGGTTACCAAAGTCCTTGTACATGAAAACATTGAATTTAAAATTACATATTAAACCCAATTTTTAATGTTTTAGATTATTACCCCTTCTACTATCCTTGATTAAATGATCCTGAAGTATGTGAGGTTGCACGCACATCAGGGATTAGCAAAACTCACAAGAACACTTCAATGTATTATAAGAGCTCAATACTGTACAATAAACTGAGGAAAAAGAGAAAACGTTACCACCTGAAATAATATTTTCAGTTTTATTATAAATTATAGTTTTGTAATTTAAGAATATGATTAAAATTTTAAATACCAATAAATACTAAGAATAATTGCTCTATCCCAGTAAATATTTGTTTTGAGCATTTTTGAAATTTTGGGTTAGAAATAATCACTACCTTCCTTGTCTTTTGAAGGTTAAAATATTTAGTTTCTGTTATGATTTATTATGAGTTTTAATCAGAATTGAGCGTATGAAATATATTTCAGTTGCTTTGGTTTTAATACATTATATGTATATATATATATATATATATATATATATATATATATATATATATATATATATATATATATATATATATATATATATGTATATGTATACAATTCACCTAGTACACACAACGCCAGAACATAATATATAAGTTATCTATGATATTTATGATAAAAAACAACAGAAAATTAAATTAAATCTAATAATCAATGGGGGAAGATGAATGAAAATGATTAGGTATCAGAGACCTGAAATTCTCAACTGCTACGCGGGCTTAGTATTTCTTCCTTCCTAATCATATAGGAGAGGACAATTTAATCTTTATTATTTGTTTTTTTTAATCCGTATTTTTTAATATTTTTCTAAAATAAATGCTAAGAAATGGCTAGTTGGATTAAATTAAAGTGAATATTTTTCGTACTTAAAAAACAAAAAATATATCCTCACCTTTAGCTCACATCCTCACATCTTAGCTTCAAAAACATTCATATAAGAAACTTATAATACCTAATTATTTTTGTTATTTCAAAATTTATTTATATAGAAAATTTTCTATTAAACGTATTGTATTGTACAACTGATTGAAGTGGAGATCGAAAGGACATCTCTTTCCTTCTTGCAAATACTCCTAAACAACATATTGAATCAGCGAAAGGATAGATATATGGCAGAAGTCACGATTCCGATAAGGGGAAAAGGTATCGGGAAAAATAAAAATGCAAGTAAGAGGGGCTGTAAATAAGGGAAGAGGGAAGGGAGGAGCAATTTGGCCAACTGCAGGCCACAAATCCGTGCATTTAGCGAGCGATGCGTATTCAGACCCCGTACGAAGCCTCTACAGGAAATATCTCGTAGGGTGATTGAAATTCAGCGCTACCAGCGGTGTCACCCCCGGGCTGCCCAACTGCTGCTAACAGCATCCTGGACGCGTGCTTCCATGATAGTGACCTGCGATATTCCTGTACCATCTGCTCTTGGGGGGATGAAGTGAGGGGCTGCGATGATGTTGACGCACCTGAGGACTTTAACCAAGAGGAAGTGTGCGAATTTCGAACGATACATATTAATTTTATAACTAATTCATTTGTAAACTTTCATTAATT
This sequence comes from Rhaphigaster nebulosa, assembly GCA_948150685.1. NCBI lineage: Eukaryota > Metazoa > Arthropoda > Insecta > Hemiptera > Pentatomidae > Rhaphigaster > Rhaphigaster nebulosa. The sequence goes on from OX411312.1 coordinate 58,183,635, forward strand.
TAGTGGTTTCAGTTTATAATATGAGAGAGATACAATTTATTACCTTAAGCCTCAGATTATAATGCTCTAATTTGATCAGGTACATGAACAAATAAGTCCTAATAATCAAGTCTCGCTCAAAAACGAAAATTTGTACGAAGCAGAAATAATCTATTGTATGCCTCGAATGTTATAGCAACTTTTTCGCTAAAATGCGACTTACTCGAAGTGCCACATTCATATCATTGATTTTACACATTTTTTTTTTCAATTTTTTTAAAAACGCGTCATTGATTTTGATTATATAAACTTGGAATTAAATGGTATTTAATATTAGGTCTTATCCTCATTGAAATAGTCTGACAGGGCTTAAATCCCGAATTTTTCAAATGGCTTCCTCTACAGTACCTTTAATTTTGTTTATTTGAAATAATCAACTGTTCTCACTGTTATTGGTAATAAAAAATGGATAAATATAAACTATAAAAGAATTTCATTGTTAACTTAAAGGAGAAACAAGGAGAAATATTCTTTCCAGGTCGAGGAAAATATTCCAGAAATTAGCGTAGTAATTAGGGATTGATAAATTATTTGCCACTTCAATAATTTTGTTTTTATTGAAAACTAGTTTCGAATTTTATTCATTCATCTTCAGTTCTAAAAATTCAAAAATAATTTTTGTGTTTTTAGAACTGAAGATTAATGTATAACATTCGAAACTAGTTTCCAATAAAAACAAAATTATAGGAATGGCAAATAATTTATCAATCCCTAATTAGATTGATCCTACTATACCATCATGCGGATGTCAACTGAAATAAAATACCGTTGGAAACCTAACGATTTTAGGAAAATTAATATGTAACATATAACGTGGTTGAAGTTAATGGAGAGTCACGAAAAACGGATAAACTTAAGTGATTGTTGAAATTAATAATTTTTAATTTTATATTATTGAATGGAAACTAAATGTAATTTCAGTGGAAAATAAATTAAAACTTTTAAAATTGATTTCAAGTAAAGAAGTCAGTGAAATTTGTGATGCGCGCACCGAACCAGATTTTTTCCTATCACAAAACATGAAGACGGTCTTTAAAGCTCCCTCGACACCATAGGAATTGAAAACGGCATGCATATTTTCTTCGTTTTTGTCCGCAGTTATAAACTCCCAACACAGAGCGGCGAACTTTCTTCATGCTTTTCTTATTTCCTATTTGCACTTTAAAATAAGCATTGTAAGCTTTTCTCACTAAGTTTGTTATGTCCGTTATTTGCTTAAGCGCTGTATAATTTCCAAAAAATTAGCAAAACACATTAAGATTATTGATACACTTCCGCGTAGGCATGGTAGTATTTGGAATCACAAGAGAAAAATATAAAAACAATAACACTAATAATAATGCAAACTTCAGATGAATAACACTAACATTATCAACAGTTGTGCCAACCTAAGGCTTATAAGCTTGCATTGAGAAATATCCCTGGAACAACATTACCCACTGGCACATGTAATGTACTCATCAATAAATCTTAGAAGTTAAATTGGATCCATTATGAAAAACGCTGAGATCCATAGATAACCTGCATGGAAATATTGATGAGATGAGGCATATCGAGCTGTGAAGACTACGTTGGGCTGGACCCTTGCCAGAATGCCTGAATAAGGGATACCAAGAAGGATACTGGAAGGAAGGCACTACCGGATAGGCAGACCATGGCTCAGATGGGATGATGTCATCCGAGACCTTTTGAATACCCGCAACTGCCGAGCTACTGCATAGGATAGAGCTAATTGACGAAGACTTACTGAAGAGGACCACATCAGTTTGTAGTACCACGGAGTTAATGAAAAACGCTATACGTGATAGAATAAAACCAGGAATAGTTAAACTTAATAAAATCACAGAGAACTATTATCACGTACTCGTTTTTAGTCATCTGATATCACGCAGACTAGTGTAATCTATTTATAAATCATTTTATTTTTTTTAGTTTTAGTCTATAAAATGGGAGAATAAAATACCGAGCTTCTAAAAAATATAATTATGAGGGAAGTCCAAATTGGTTTACAGAAAATCAAAACGCAGAATTATCTTCAGTTTAGGCATAGAAGAAAAAGTATTGATAAATGTATTTATCCACCTCATAAGGTTCCATAGTTATGGAGTATGAACATAAAAAATAACACGTTTTGAAACCCAAGATAGGAAGCCATAGTTACAAATTCATATCTGCATGCCACATATAGGTTTAGCCGAACTATAGAATACTAGGAGCAGTAACTGTTCCGAACAGACAAGTATACTATCTGCTCAGCCAGCGGAATGGAGATAATCCAAACCCTTTAGCCCAGTAGGGTGAGGGGAGGGGGTAGTTTGGATCTCTTCCATCATGTTTATGATATCTTCTTTATCGCTAAATGGTTATATGGGGTCGTGGTTAATGGGTTGGACTTTTCGGCTGGGATTTTACTACGGGAAAAAGACAAAACTTTAGAAATAATTCACATGATATCTATAGAAACATTTGTAAATAAATAATTAAAATTACAAACTAGCTCATATTTTAATTTCCTAATTTAAGATTAATATCAATAATATGAAAAAGAATATACCGATATATGGATTATATTTAATATATATGTATGTATATTTAAGATAGTATCACTTCTAGACAATTCAACTCATTAATTAATCGTTGAAGAATTACTGCATTCGTTTGAGTATATGCTGAAATGTCTTAAATTGACGTTGAGTCCCAATATGGTCAGAATTTTTGGTCTGTTAAAGTGAGATGTATTGACTCTGATCTGCATTTATTTGGTCTTATCTGTTTCTGTGCTGATGATACCTGAATTCGCAAAACGTTGACTGGTCTGTTATTTACTCGTACTCGAGGGACTTAAAGTAATGGTTCCAGAAATTTTAGCGTTTCTTCCATAGCTGAACTCAAGTACATCTTATTAATAAACTATATTAAATAATGAAATAATTATAAAATAATAACAAATTTTGTTATTATTTTTAACTTTTACTACTTTCCTTTATTTACTTTTCTATTTTTTTCATTGAAATTGGAATATAATTGTATTATTTTTTTGTTCTGGATTTTCTTTATGTATAATTATATTAAAACTAGAATCATTTTCATTATATTAAACTTCTGAGTATTTGATTTAATTTTTAGCAGACATTTTTAACAAATGCTAAATGTAAAAATAAAATAATAAAGGAAACTGCAAAATTCGCATCATCCCAGCGAAGGGTGGAGTTCAAAACTTGTGAAATGGGAAAAAATTAAACATTAGATTTTACCTTCATTCCATGTACGTTTATATCATCGCTATGCATCGTTTAAAAAAAAATTCCATGAAAGTACCAATTAGAAAACGTTTCCAATTCATTTATTTTCTTCATGCCACTAGCAGAGGAAAATACCTACTGCTGAAGACATGAAGAGTGTGCTCCACCGTATGCTGGAAAATTATTTTTTAAATTAGCTTGTTTATATTTTCAGATCACGTTTTCAGTTGTCTGAAGCACAATGCACATCAGCTACGGGAACAAAAAACAAATCTGTTAAAGGGAACGGACCTCCCTTTTCTAGCCTCCTCTCCCCCCCCCCTCTCCTCCCCTCTCCGAAGTCCATTTGATAAAGGTCCAGAAGGTGACTGTCACCGGAGGAATGAATGATGGTGATGGAGGAGTAAGGCGTTCCTGTACCAATTAACTTCCTTCTAAGTTATAATCAATTTTTACTTATCCGAGGGGAGTCGAAACTGTTCCTAACTTCCTTCTGTTTCCGCAACAGCTTTCCTCCGATGTAATATAAGTCGATGAAAGTGGCTACGCCAAATGTGAGTACGAGATTTATCGGATACAGGTGTTGATTTAATATATAAAGGAACTGAACCAAGCAACTTTCTATATTAGAAACGATATCTCGATTAGTAAATGAAAATGAAAAAGTAAGTAAATGAACATTTTTCAGAAAATACCGATTAATCACAACAGCTGTCATCCTACACTCACGACCAGCCATTGACAGCCATATCAAAATCACTGCATTTAGGAATTTCATCAACTGACGTTATTGCAATAATTTGCTTAGATTCTTCAAGCTCCTTCCAATATATCAACAACCATTACTCATAAAAACACTCACATTCATTAGAAAAATATACCATCTTCAACACACTCTAAAAACTTCATGCAGAACAGCTGTCTTTGCATGGATACCAAGTCATATTGGAATAACAAGAAATGAGACGGCTGACAGAGCAACAACAGCCGCCCTCTCGGAGAAATCATATGGAATAATTGGTTTATTGGTCAAAGTTTATGGGATGAACAGACGTTGAACAAACTACGATTGATCAAACCAACTGTAAAGAAGTGGACTTCGTGCTCCACACAGTCAAGAAGAAAGTAAGTGATTATCGCACGGCTCCGACAAGGACCCTGCCGCCTTACCCACGGTTATCTGATGACAAAGGAATCAGCACCAAAGTAAATCATTGCCAAACAGTTATGATAGGTGAAAACATATTCGAGGATTATCCTAAATAAAGAAGAAAAATGACCAATTTCGGAATTTCACGGTCTCTTGCTGAGACACTAATGGTTCATAAATACAACTCCAAAATGATCGATTTCGCAAAATAATCAGGGATCTAGAGGCTAATATAATCACAGAAAATGGGCGATAATAACCAATTAGCAGTTTTTGCCCTATAAATCGAATAAATAAATAACGTATGATTTACACATATTCTTCGTATAACAATAAATAAAAACACAGAACAACTTCCACTTCTCTATCCACTATCGTACCAATCCACTAGTTCAATCTATAGCTTTTTCCTTGCTACCAGGAAATCCGAGAAGTGTGCTCAAACCTAAGTGGCACAGAGACCTCTTAAATCATTAAATTTTGGTGCATTTGTCTTGTTATCCAAACTCTACACAGTATATAAAAATGAAAAAGTACAAGAGATGAAGATTCAAACCATTATTAAATTCACATGATGTATCTTATGCCACCATAGTAAATTTCATATTATTAAATTATATCCATAAATAAATACATATTATAACAGTTATATTTATAAATATTAAAACGTAAAAGCTTCCAAATTAAAACATCATTGGGAATCTGAAGAATTATTAAGATTGTTATAAAATTATGAATTAATCAAGAATAAAACCAATAAATAAGAAGACTGTATTGCGCATACAATAAAATTGATTTTTAGATATTAAAAGACAAATGAAAACATAAGCTTCCCAAAATTTTATATAATATTTGGAGACAGGTAACCTTGATTGTAGCGTTGCTTCGCCTCTTTATTTAAAGCCCAATAAAGAGGTGAAGTAACTTGCTCCCAACTTTAAAAGTAAGTTTGAGAAAGTTGTGGCGCGGAAAGGCGTCCAGCTTTAAATCAAAGCCATGGCCTCTTCTGTTCTGCTTTGAGAATTCATTTGGCTTACTGCCGAGATGGCATAATATTTCCCTGTCGGCGAAAGCTGAACTTTTGTAATGGCTTTCTGAGATGGTTTAATGCCGCCGATAAGCCTTTTAATTATTTTAATGTGCGCTTAAATTATTTTGATAAAAGGCATGACCGTCAACAATCTTTTGTAGTTCAAGTTTATGAGATAAAATATTATGTATTAACTACATGAAGAAGCCACATAAAAAACGGGGAGAGTCAGATGTTTTCCGAAATGGATTTATACACACCCAATATGTTCATAACGTACAATAGAATAAGATTGTAAAAAGAAACTGTCGAAAATATGGATGGTCGGTTTTTTAAAAGCGTTTAAAGAACACCATAGACTGAAGAAACTCCGGAATTTTAAACTTGATTTTCTCAAAATGCATTTTCCTCCCTTTCTTTTTTTTTTCCATTACAAAATTTGTTTTTATTATATAATTATATGTTTCAAGCTATGAGCTTTTAGACATACTACCTCCCCCCTTTCTTCCGCGGACTCTTCATATGTACAACATCATAGGTAACATTATGCCATTTGCTTTTTGTAATTGAAAGTTTGTATATGGGTTTTCCACAAACGCAGCTAATTCCTTAAATTATTAAAATTATCATTTTCTCTATGGAACTAGGCAAGGTGCACTCTTGAGCATTTCATATTCAATATGCATCCATCTCTTACCAGTGATGTGGTCATCAAATTGCTGAACATCCATTTTATTGCCGTATGCCAGTTTAAATACGAGAAAACTTTTTTTGATCAATGCTTGATAGGTTTAGAATTGAGTTTGTAAGTCCATTTTGTTAACAGAATTCTTCTACCCTTCCTCTTGCCTTCTTCTGATGGAGTTCTTTGTCCATATTTCATGTCATTCAAAAATCAGAGTAACTTTACAAGAGGGATTTGTTTTAAACGAAAAGAGCAATATAATCAATTTGTACCTCATTGTTGCCAAAATCGTTTCGGAATAACTTTATATTGTGTCCTTATATTCTAGGTGTACGCATGGCTTTTAATAACAGCTCATTTAATAACTTAATAACTTTTCTAACTCCGCCTAGTTATTAGAGTGGAATGAGCCCGATTAAAGTATTTCCACGTGAATAAGTCTATATTTTATAACAGGAAATGAAGCTCTAACTTTTTCTATATCCTTGCTACAATTTGTATTAATATTTATAGGAGATGTAAGCTTACTTTCCTCTAAGTAATTTAAAACAAACACTTTTTTGGGGGAAGATCCACGAATCATAACGTACTTAGTTTTATTTTAATATATATTTTCCAAATAATGTATTCTACATTATTTATTTAATAAATATTTACTTCTTTTAAATATTAAAGCATTATTCATTTAAATTTGTCACTGCTTATTTTATTTTCATTTTCAGGAACCGTTCCAATTCATATTTAATATCAGAATTGTTTTGGCTAATTTAAAGTTTTACTTTATTGGTTCTAATTTATTTCACAAAGAAGCTTTTTATTATTTATTTCCGTGCTCTTTCATTGACTAGAATCTAAGTGAATTTAATAAATTTCATTCTCAAATATTTGTGGTTCATGGAAACATAATTCCATACCACACTATATGGCAAATCAGAAGACAATTCTAGAACAATCCCAAAAGAAAATTCGACTTTATTTACACGAAATTACAGCTTAATTACTTCGAATAGTTTTTTGAATTATTGCTTTCTAATCAACAAAAAACATCACACATGAAAAAAAAACTTTCATTTTCTGCTTTTCTGTGTGGAAACGGACCATGGTCCTATTAACTCTTTAAATGTTTGCGAAAATAAACGGGACACGCTGTATTACGGTAATACGGCCTCATTAGTAAAAACTATAAATGCAATAATATTTTTACTGTGTTTCCTCTACAACTCATACAATTTGTTGTATAGAAGCTTCTTTGTGAAATAAAATAAATAAAACTTTAAATTAGCTTAAAATTGAATACAACAAATTGTATGAGTTGTAGAGGAAAATATTTGCTTCCAAAATATTTGAAATTCAAAATATTTGAAAAGATTTGAAATTTCTTCCAAAATTTTGTCGTTATTAGTAGAGGTTCATCACTAATTAAATTGATTATTTGAGGTTATTTTTTCAAGGGATTCGGAAAAGATTGTCTGGAAAAAATTTCAGATTCTACTATAAATATCTGAGGGAACGGATAAATTCCTAAATATTATAAAAATAAGGCTCCAGTTTTAGCTGGAAAACGAAACCTATATGCTGGAGTCGCTGCGGTAGAATCCGGCTGAATACGACAGTCGGTTACGGTTGAGGGGAGATGTCCCACTCACTTTAATAATAACTAAACCGACTATATCCCCTGGGAGGCAGCCGGCTTCCACACAGGATTCTGTATCCAACACGTTTTATTTCACCTAGTAAATAACTGGATGTCGTCAACATTATTTAATAGTAATATTAAGTAATAGCTTTTATTATTTTACATAACTCCGCATCAACGCAAGCGGGTCATTAGCGGCTAGTAATAATAGCTTTTTACTTTATATATAAGTTTGTACCTCGCGAATTTATTTCGGTTACTTTTTCCTGCCAAATCACATTGTACTTCCTTGTACACAGTGAAGGAAGTATTGTAATCAAGAAAATGTTCGGTTTTCAGATTCCAACGAAAATATCCATTTTGACCATGTCTGAATCCATTTTTTTCTAGTTTCGTCGTGACGACTGTACGAACGTTCGCTCTTATCACGCATATCTCAATAACGGTTAGACTAACTATTAGTATATGTAAAGTAACGTTACTAATACACCATGGGGCTTTGGCAATCGTCCTAAAATTTCGTTTAATATAATTCATTACAAATGGGCTCACACAAAATTTGTGATTTTTCCGAGTAATATTTTTAAACGTGTGCACTGTATTTTAATTACACAATAATGAATCATTTATGTAAACTTAATTTAACATATCTAATAAAATCGATAGAAATCTTCTGTTTTTAGTCGTATTTTCCTCGAAAATAGTTGACTTTTGCACTGCCTCGCATGGAAGGATGATAGGGGTACGGGTTTATATACGTTTCTGAATCCCAAGAACACGGTTTTAGGGGTTCTGTGGATGTCTGATATATATATTTATTTATTTTTATCCCGCTACATTTGGGCATTGCAAGTGATCCCCCTTGAATCAAATTAGCTGAAATTCGATATGAATGGTTGTTTTCTAGGCAGAACAATACTATAAAAGGGAGAGTAAATTTCATTCAAAATTTTATAGGGACTAAAATTTTGAATGAAATTTACTCTGCCATAAAGCGGTTCTTCGTGGTTTCGCGCACCTTAATAAATTTGTATGTGAATTGAGTTAGTGTTAGAGAAGTGCCTTTTGGGGTTCTCATTTTTTTCCTCACAACCAAACCATTTTGGTATTTTTAATTTTAGTTACTGTTAAGGATAATTTAAAATACGAGCTTAATTTCGGAGCTGCTTAATTATTTTTTTTTTTTAATCGTCAATACCTACCTCAATATTTTGATTATTAATGTTTATACTTTACGAATAAAAATTTAAATTTAAGTAAAACAAAAATTATTGAGGTCTGACATTAAAATAAAACCTTTCTGGAAATTCTATAAATAAAAATGGGTTAACGAACTGACGTAAAAATAATGTGATTGGAAAAAAAAAGAATAAAGAAAAAAAAGTCGTATTTAAAAATAAAATTGAATTGAATCCTTGGTTCTTTGTTTCAAACGGCCCACTCTAAATAGGGAGATAAAATTATAAGAGGGCCGTCGATTTTTAATTTTTTTTTATAAATACAATGGACATTTTTCATATGAAACGAAGATTAAGAATGGTTAATAAAGATATATATATATATATATATATATATATATATATATATATATATATAAATAATTTTGAAGACTATCAACGGAAACAGATGCCCACCAGTCCACTCAAGGAAATAATTGTTGGTTAATTAGGTATTTGCTTGTTTAATAATATATTACAATGTTTAATAATTACTATGACAATAAGAATTAATGAATTATGTAATTGAACAGTAAATATGCCATGGATGTATTGAGGAATGACTAATGCATATTCCATCTAGTGGAATCATAATTTTACTATAATTTTTTTGCATTAAATTTTCAATGTATAGTGATAAGATCATATCCTCTGTAGCTAAGATACGGAAGTTAACGTGACTGGGACACCAGCCTAGAATGAAGGAGGAAAGGATAGGACGAAGGATGTACGATGAGTCCTGATTAAAAAAGGATCAGATGAAGACAGAAACTAAGATTGAGAAAAAATGCTGGAAATTGTGTCACTATAAGTTTAAATTTTCCAATTACAAGCATCAAAATCAGTAAAAACAAGCGGTTATTGCTTGACAAAAAAAAAAAAAAAATTAGCCATTAATGAGGTCCATTTAGCTATTAGCAGCTCTTGACATAATTATAGTAAATTGCCGTTGAAGGAGATCCGAATCCCAATTTTGTTCCAGGCTTCAATGGATAAGTGATACCTTACCATTTACTCTTATACATTAAAAAAAAAAAAAGGTTCAATAAGGTGATGTTTTCGAATTTATAATATGTATTTTTAGCATTGTGATATGTCTTAAATAATTGTTTCGTTAATTTTATTTAAGGTTTATGCGTCATGATTAGTTAAGCAAGTTTGTGAATACAAATGAAAAAATAATAAGCCCTCCATCTTTTATTTATAAATCGAAATATAGTAAGAGAATTATATGCAATAAAGAGAATAGTTAGCTTTTATTATAAATATTTAACTATTTAATAAGAATCGTTATTTGTTTAAGATTGTACTTTTTTTGAAGATGAATATGAAAAAAAAATAAGTCTAATACTTTATTATAAAACAAAAATTTTATTATTTTCCAATGTTGACCTTCCATATTAAATTTTTTCTCTAATTTGCCTTGAGGTATTAAAGAAAACTCAATAGTTTTTCTTCCATTTATTTATAGAAGTTTCGGGGATACTCTGCCCCCTCCCCCTTCAGCTGAATATTATTTAGCATTTCCGGACCTATAAGAAATATATATACCATCTTTATAAATCAGAACAGTCAACCATACAAAACTTCTATCGTAATTTTTTGAGATTTAAAGCCCTTGAATGGAAAGAAATATTTTATCCGTACAAATCGGATCCTTGCAGCCGGAATCGAACCGGCATTGGCTTTTGCCTTAAGAATCCCAGAAAGTTCAATTTGCTCGGCCAGATTTGAAAACTAAAAAACACTATTTAGAAAACGAGAGCCGTAACGATATTGCTATCAAAAATGCATTCCAGGAATTTATATTTTATTCAAATCAAATATACAAACGTAAATAATTAAGATTTTATGGTTTATATAAGCTTTTTGAGCACATTTTGATTAATTTATAAAACCTGAAAGCAACAATAAATTAATTAAATAGTATAACCACAAAATACGAAATAAATAAATATGGTATAGTTATGAAAACAAATTTCCTATTAATTCAATCATCAATATTATTCATTATCACAATCTCATTAGTCATTATTAATTGAAGGAATATCTTGTACATGATTGTTTCGAATAATTTTTGGGCTTAGTCAGGGTGATGGTCGTAGTTTGATGGATAATCATTTCTATTACTATTGACAAAACTATTCCTTTTGTATTACTGTTGATAAAACTATAATTAGGGATTGATAAATTATTTGCCACTTCTATAAATTTGTTTTATTGAAAAGTAGTTTCGAATGTTATACATTCATCTTCAGTTCAAGGTTTTAAATTAAATCCGTTTAAATGGATTATATCAAACTGTTTGATATAATCCATTTAAACCTTGAACTGAAGAGTTTTCAATAAAACAAATTTATAGTAGTGGCAAATAATTTATCAATCCCTAATTAGTTTGATCCATCTATATCATCATGCGAATGTCGACTGAAAAAACTATACCTTCCGATTCCTATTGATAAAACTATTGCTTCCTATTCCTATTCATAAAAATGCTCCCTCCTATTTCTATTCATAAAACAATTCCTTCCTGGCAGTTGTGTCTTCTCTCAAATTGGCCATACCCTTCTCTCCAAGTCGAGATTAAGGCACTTCTACCAGTAACTACCTCCATCTTATATACATATATATGTATATTTATTATTTTTATTATATTTTTAAACCTATTAAATAGGTTTCCAAGAGAGAAGACGACTTATAAGACATAAGATATGCAGACAGAGGCACTGACCATCTTAGGACTTGCACAATACATGAGCCCTCCATTGAGAGAATACATCAACAGTTTATGTATTCATTCTCACGGCTATAAGCCCCGGCTCTTTTTACATAAGAGGAATTTTATTCAGATTCTATTTGTGTCTGGGTTATATCTCCTCCAGTCCGTAAATCTGAGAAAGAAAGGATGATTTCGAGTCCATTCTTTATTGCGTCAACTGAAAGAAGGAAGAATAATTAAACTGGCATACCGTCGGCAAAAGTCTGAAACCATGATGGTTTGATTTGGGTATAATTATTTCATTTTATTTGCGTAAATTTTATGCATAACAATTTAATGTTAATTTTTTTTTTTTACTCGAAAGTACTTTCTGGCCGACGATAATTTTCACAGCTGTCCGATAAAGGATATGTATATTTGTTATCAATATACAGTAGATGTTATCTTATTTAGTTTCGTCACTGCCACTTAGTTACCTATCCATACATAGTAGTAAAAAAAATTCAAGAAAAATAAATATTATTAATAAAACAGAAACATTTATCATTTATTTAATCGTAATTATTTTATTTGTTAAAAATATATAAATATTTACATATAATTAAATTTAAGCCAGTGGCGTGACAAAGTCTTCGTGCGCCCGGGGCGGTCCACTTCTCTTACGCCCATATTCACTTCATTTTGCCCCCACCCCTAATCAAAAATGGAAATAGATTTTTTTTTAATGTAAACCCCTGATAACAGTGAATTTATGGAAAAGCAATATTCACATGGCATTTTAACTTTTTTTTAAATTATTACATTTTACATTACAAAATTACAAATAAGAATAGCCTAAATCATTAAATTATACGTTATGAGATCGTATCAAGATCATAAAAACTTATACACAAATCACAAAAATAATGTTTGATGAAAGTTTTCAATCTTATGGAATTAAATTTTTATTTTATTCCCCACTTTTAAGCTCCCCTCACATTGTACACGGGGCGGGCCGTCGCCCTCACCCCCAACTTGGCATGGCACTCCTGGCAGCTAAACTCTTTTTGGAATTGCCTGGTTTTGGAAAACCATAAAAAAAATAAAAAAAAATAAGGCCAGTGTGTAATCCTGTAATATTAAACCGCATATATTTATTGCAAATTATTTTTTTCATTATATTTCGAAGAAGGTCAAAAAAATAATAAATCAAATGATAAGAATTTCTTTTTCTTTTAAAATAATATTGAAACTTTATTAATGATCACAAGTTTAAAATAGTTCTTTTTGTTAAAAACATGAAAGTAAGGTAGAGTTAAACATTATACAAGTAAGTAAATACAATATCTCAGAATGGTAAGATATAAAAATTAATATGGTCAAATTGAAAGCACTGGATAACCTACGCAACCGGGGAGATTTGTTGCGTCGGTTCTGGTTGAGTGGTTTTTTAAATTTTTGTAGGACCATTTTATATATGATTAAACTACTTTTGAACGAAATCCTATTACCTAATGATAACCTAGTACAAAAAAAAAATTTTGTTTAAAATTTGTTTAAAAAAAAAATTGGAAAATGGACCTGGCTGGTTTTGGAATTCTAAGCTTCATTTGAGATAATTAATAACTTGCAGTAATTGGTGATATAACATTTTTTTTTTTATCATGGCTCCGAGAAGTAGAAAGAGGATAACATAACGCTTGGGCACAAAGTGCCAACTAAAGAGGCAGTCATTAACTTACTGCAGTGCGACTGAGAAACTGAACCCGCCGGTATACAGTTACATGAGGCTTTCTTGCCCCGGCTTTGTGACGTTCCGTATTTACAATCCCTCCCCCTCCCCCTTGTTATGTAAACCAGACTTTTCAGATCGATACCTCTTCATCTTTAAATGGATGGCTTCCGGTTTATTTGAGATCGGAAAACCGTTCTGTTGATGAAGGGTACGGACGGGTGAGCATTGTGAATGTGGCGGGTGCAAGTTTCGATTTGTTTGACATTATAACATGCTTCGTAGTTTGAAGGTAAATTTTATTAGAACCAGCAGTAGTATAAATATTATAAATAGTTTATAATTTTCGTTACGTAGCCATACAACGTATATTACACATTAGCAACCTAAAAGCATAATACCTTACAGGCACATTAAATATTATAAAGGCGCAATAAATATTACAATTTCAACAAAGATTGCTTTTATATAAATAGAAATTAGGAAATAATTCTGGAATATGTCCAAAGAAAATAAATACGAAAATGACAAAAGAAACATATACAATAAAATACGGAAGAAAAAAACATAACAAGAAATTAAGCTGCTCTTTGAACAATTATTCGTATAGTTTGTCCTATATTTAAAGAGTAACATCCAGATTTGGTGTATTTATTCTCTGGCTATACCATTCGAATTCGAATATTTTATATCTGTGTAAGAAATCGTGAATTGAACATGTCGTTTTGTAAGTAAAATGTAAAATAAAAAGATTTGAGGAATAGCCACACGAATTCGTGAATTAATTTATACACAAGAAACTCAAACGGGAAGTAATTTTCTAGAATGAAAGACATTTCAAATCATTTCAGGAATAAAATATCTATTTTAGCAATTTTTTAATCTACATAAGACGTACATTACGGGGTTAAAATACTTGATCTATCCAACCTACTGAGAAATTATGCGATTAACCAAGAATATTGGGTTGTTAATGTAACAAGACGAAGATCATCAAATTACACCTTCACTCTAAAAAAAAATAATCAATTTTCGAAAATTTGTTTCATAGAGATCATATTTGGTTTTATCGCTATGAAAGAAATTGTCAAACATTGAATTGAGTAAAATTACTGTATCAAGTGTTAGCCAATTTACTAACTGGCATTCAAATTTATAGTATGCTGTTTTTGTAGGACAGTGTATTTAAATAAATATATTTAAATACACTGTCCTACAAAAGTAGCATGCTATAAGTTGAATGTCAGTTAGAAAATTGGCTAACAGTGTACATAGTAATTTTACTATTATTATTATTTTTTTATAATTGATGAATATACATATTTGATAATTTTAGATATTTTATTCAACCTAGAGACCTTCAGGTTTATAAAAAAAATTAATTTTTCTTTTGCAATATTTTAATGTAGGTCTGTTATTTAAAAAGGGATTTTTTCTATTATACTTTAAATAACTGGAATTTTAATATTTTCCAATTTAGTTTTTGATTAATTTGCAATAGTAAACTTAGATTTATATTTTGTAAATAATTACATTTTTTTTTTGTGATTTCTATTACAGTATGAAAAAGAACCCCAATGGTTAAAATGGCTTAATAAATTGGATATTAGCTATTAGCTATAACTTGTATTTATATATTTAATATAGAATTTTAGGATTGGCTGTGACAAAAGGAAACCGGGCAAAATTCAGCCAATCCATTTCCAGCATCCTCTGGACGACACTGACATAAGGGTCAAGAGATGAGGCCCTAAGTCCTTATTCGAAAGGATTCCGAACGGCAGGAAGTGCTTTTAGGCTTAAGAAGGGAAGAACTGCTCAAAGGAGACGAGGGAAGGACAAGAAAGGACAGGAGGAGGAAAAGTGATCAGGAGGAGAGAAGAGGAGGTAATCCGCTAAAAGGAAAAGTCACCGGTGCCCTACCGCGTAAAACGACGAAGCCGCAAACATTTTACTGGCCCTTAACTCCTCACAACGTTTGTTGGCACGTTTAATTAAAAATGAACTCTTTTCCACTCCTCCTCCCCCCCTCCTAGATATCCACCCTCGGGTCCGTTTATAATGAGAAAAGTTTTCTCATAAATTCCAATCGTCTTATCATCTATAGTCATCTTCCTGGTAGAATCAATTATTGAATGTCTAAAAGAAAGTAGTCTTAAACTTTCATAGCTTAGTTAATAAAAAATATTATAACAAATGATAGAATTTTAAAAAATAATATATTACAAAATTATTTGGTACAAAAAAATCCTTTGGTGTTTTAAAAGAATAGAATTACTTAGTAGTGGAAGAAATGAGGATCGCAACGAAGAATGTATAATTATAAAATAGCAATATCATGAATGAAGATACAGTTGAAAATTATTTATTTAGAGCGGTGACGTCATCAACATAACACTAAAAATTGATTAACTTTACACGCTTAGTGTACTTCCGCTTTAAGTCCAAATCCAAAAATTATTTTTGCAATATATAATAGCATTTTATTAGAGAATTAAATGTTTTCCGTTAAATGATACGAATTCTTGATTTCTAACATTTATAGAAGCAAAGCTATGAAAAAAATGACACCAAAAACGTCTTAAAATTATTCTACTCTAATAATCCATAAGGAGGAACGAATTTAAAACGGTTATTCAACATTCTTGAAACACCTAATAGGTGTTTTCAGCACGATAAACGTTGGTTACAATTCAAAGAGATCTTTTATTTCGAGGTATATATTAGGTTTAAGGAGATAGAAGATCGATTGGTGGGCTCTGAAATGAATTTGTCTAAAGCAGCTGGAATACAGAATTTTTGGTGGTAAATAACCTAAACTAACAATAAGGTCTTTGGACGTTTTTATGACTTTCTTGATACGTTCATAATTGCATACTAGATAGATAAATAAATAAGAAAAAAAAAAAGAGTTGATAAAAGAAGATGCCAACTATATTTTTTGTGTTGGTAGAACGTTGAGTTCCTAAGGTGAATTACTCCGGTTCAAATCCTCTGGCTAGCATCCAAGATTTTCTTTTGACAGAAATTTAGTGAGCGTTGTCAGGATGCGGACCGTGATTTGACAGCCGCATTCGTCAAGTGATAAATCAGGCGGTTGGCCCGATACCGACCACAAATACCGTAAGGTCTAGAATAAAGCACTTCTACCAGCACCTACCTCCTCGACCCTTCTCTTCATGGATTGTTACTAAGCTGAACAATAATTTATTTAATCAATTGTATGATTAAAAATATTATTTATTTATAAGAGTGGTAATTTTAATATTTTTGGCCATAGTAAAATTTGCCATCTACTAAAGCAATGAGCAAATATGCTAGGCTAGCAAAGAAGAAAAAAAAAAAAAAATCTACATGGATACACTAACACAAAAACGGCAACTGCTTTTACAGTTCCCGAAAACAAGAACAAACGGAGATGGATGACAGATCTCTATCTTAGGCCAAATTGCACCCGATCTAGCCAAGGATCAGATTTTGAATCACGCCTTTCGTATATATATATATATATATATATATATATATATATATATATATATATATATGTGTGTGTGCTCATACGTATATAATAATGCTGATAAAGCAACCTCTAAAATACAAATATTTATTGAATCAATAAAATTTAATTACAAAAAACTGTTTATTTTATTCATAAATAGAAATATATTTTATGTTGACACTTGAATTACATTCTAATTTACAATTTTGTTAGATGCATTTATATATATATATATATATATATATATATATATATATATATATATATATATATATATATATATCAAATGCTTTTATAGCCAAAAGAAAAAAAAATACAGACATTGTGACTAGCGAACATAGCCAAACATGATAAAATTAAATACTTTTATATTAAATGTATACTTGTTGAATATTCGTTAACGATATACTAAAGTGTAATACATATTTAAATTGAAGTTAGTTAAATTAAGTTATGCATTTAAATAAAATGAAATCAAATAAAGACGGAGTTAAACAGTAAACATAAAATGGCCGGAATTCATTAAAACGCTGAATGCTATTTAATTTCCCCTCAGTTATATGATATGCTGATAAAAGCAACTTCTAAAATCCAAATATTTATTGAATCAATAAAATTTAATTACAAAAAACTTATTACTTTATTCATATATAGAAATATATTTTATGTTAACATTTGAATTACATTCTAATCTACAATTTTGTTGGATACATGCATAGATAATATTTTATAGGTAATAATGCATTAGGCACAATATTTTTATAAAGGGTTATAATCTAGCAACAATTTAAATCAAAGATTTACATTTTTTTTATTAAATTAATAATTAAAAAATATTTATACTTCGTGGTACTTATTAAAATATTGAATTATCTTCTTATATATCAATTATCACATATTGTATTATGATAATTAAATATATATTCAAAACATATCTGACGGCATAAACATAAGTTGCAGGAAACGGTTTTATTAAAGTAACCTCAAATTATACACTGAATGTAATTTAAAAAAGACAATACAATAATTAGTAATTTTTATATTATTAATTAATAAACCTGCTTAACAGCGGTGATTGGCTAGGTTAACAAAATACAAAAAAGGTGACAGTGATAGGTAAAGAAAAATTAAAGTGATTAAGGTAATAAAACAACACAATTAATAAAATTGGTCTAAATCAGTTATATTACATTATGTAATCAGTCGGGAATCTATCGGGGTTAATAATTTAAAATAATATAAATTAATCTATTTATTATATATTACTAATTATATTTATTATAATTATTTTTAAAAAAAATTATTAGCCTAACAGTCAGATTTTTTTTTTATACAATGTGAAGTATATGCGCTGATTTCAATATTTGGATCATTCACAAATGAACTGCCACTGAAATCTGAAAAAAAATCAAACTAAAAATTCAAGATTATGGAAATTAGCCTTAGGCTCTATATACGTTTTTTTACCAGTGTCAAAGAGTGAAAAAGTGGCTTGGTTGGCGAGTTTTAAGATTTTCTTTTAGTTACTTTAAAAAAAAAAAAAAAAAAAAAAAGTCACGAAAGTTAGGCAGGAAAACATTTCCCCCCCCGTTTTTTTTTTTAGTTATTACCTAGTTAGAACTATTTACCGCAGTGTGATGAACTCTCAATAATCAAAATAAACTTTATTGATTTAAAATACTTAGTGGAAATTTTCGAAATCAACTTCTGACAGAATGTGTCTCGCGTAAACTTATCAAAAGAAATTTTGTTTCAAAATTTTTATTTTTAAACATCAAACAGTTCAAAATGTGCTCAGCTTTGAGACGAACTGAATGCTGGTTGAGGGTTTAAAAAAAATAAATAAACACCCCAAAAAACTCATGCTTCTATCTATAAACCTCAGGAGAGCCGAAGTGACAGTTTATTTGAAAATGACCCATTAAATGCATGAATATGATTAATTTAGAAATTAATGTTATTCAATTACAAGTAAATCGGAAATTGATTGAAAAAAATATATATTTTTTTAAAAAAGTTACAAAATAAATATCTTAAAAAGCAGTATTTAAGTAAAACATGTTTTGAACAGCTTTGTCAAATTGAATTAAAAAAATTAACTATAAATTTGTTTGTATTAGAACAATCATGATTTGAAAAAGTACCGTATGCTTCTTATGTAAAATATTGTAATGCAATAATTATAAATTGCTAATTTACAATTCTGTATAAATTTAAATGCTACATAGATTGTAAAATTTAATTAAATGCATAAGGCGGCGCTTATTTCACCACGTTTATTTCAATTATGTTACCATGCATCGGCTCGGTCTCAAGCCACCTTTAGGTACAAATTAATACATTTAATTGAATAATTCATTCTTCATCTTAATACCAGAAAGTTATCAAATTTAATTTATCGATAAGAACCGTGAACGCTCAATTTGATTTATTTCAAGAATTTTGCATATTATTATTTAAAAAAAAACACACGTGAAGAACAAAAAAGGCGGCGTTAGGTTGTGAAAATATTATCACATATTTAAATATATTAAATATAAAGGAGTAATATTGATATTTGAATTATATATAAATTCAAAGAATAATGATAGAGTATTACATACATATGATGAGTGCGCAATATCAGATCTGGTCCAGACATCTGAACGTCTATCATTAGTTAGTTCAATGAATTATATAAATAATTCAAAATTCAACTAGTTAGGTAAATATGTTAATATATGACATGAGGTCATGTAATGTCATATCATAGAACCGATGACAACACCGAACGAACAAGTCAAATTGTAAAACATACGAAACGAGTAGTATTCAATACTGAAATGGCTGTATAATTACTTAATTAAGTTCTAAAAATATATAATATAATACATATTAAATAAACAGTACGTATGATAAGGAGAAGAGAAGCGGCAGTACTTACCCCCGAGCTGGTGGCGGACGGACTGTGGGTGACTCAGAGCTTCTACGTCATCAGGTGGCTCGCGCCTGCCCGAGTGACGTCACCGTTCGATAGCGCTCAGTCTCTCTCTTCGCTTTTTGTCTTTGTTGATGTCTCCTCCTTCCGTGGACCAGCCGCCTCGGGAGCACCAACCAAAGGACGGAGTTGCCAGTAGTTTTACTTCAAATACTTATAATGAATTAGATCCGCGATTTTCGGAAATTATAAGAAGAAAGGATAAAATTAAACGCAATAATAATAATTCCACAATACCATTATTTTAACCACTAATGCTATAACACCAAAGGAACAAAAAATGGCTTTTTTGCGGTATATTTAGATACATTGATGTACTATGATGTACTAAGATACACGACGCACATCTGAGCCTTAAAATAGAAACAGAAAGTTTATGAAAAACTTCATTAAATCCAACGTTCTTTAAACTCGATAACTGGCTTATTAAACATAATAGAATACATTCCCCCCACTCTTGCCACTTCTTGCAAAATCAATCAGAACTCAGAAATGTTCAAAATATCAAGGCTCATTGGTATCAGTGGCAGTTATTTCCCATACTGAATAGTGTGTTTATTTACGCTCTTTATTTTAAAATTATCATTTTATTGATTCACTGTTTAAATTGCTCGTTTACGAACCATGTTTATGAAGAATATTTGGATAATTCTTTTTTTGTACTTAATGAAATCGGATAAAGGTGTTTTTATTTGTGTGTCGGGTCTTGTCGGGTAAAATGTTCATTATAAACATAACATTTAGGCTAATATTAACTATACTATGCCAAAAAATCTTCCCCCATCTTGTTTTTTACTACTTCGAATATAATGAGTAAATACTATAAATATTTTAAAGCAGTAAATTGTTTTGGCATTTTCATCTAGATTCTATTGAAACCGTCCGGAATAAACCAGGAGAAAATTCAGTAGGGATTGATAAATTATTTGCCACTTCTATACTTTTGTTTTTATTGAAAACTAGTTTTGAATGCTATACATTCATCTTCAGCTTTAAAAAGACAGAAAAAATCAAAAATAAGCAATTCAAAATGCATTTTCGTATTATTATACATATTAAATCAAATGTAATATAAATTAGTATTATAAAATATGTATGGATTATGAATTCAATTAAGTCAAGAAATCAAATAGATGTTGATCCTCACCAAGGTTTACATAGATTATATCAAACAGAAAAGGTTGCATTGATTTGTTCTCGCACTGAACTAGTAATGGAAATGACTGTAGTGGAAGAAAGGTGGGGTGTTTATAGGTAAATGGTACGATTTAGAGTTTGGGGTTTTTTCAGTAGTTCCAGTGAGTAATTGTTTTTTCTGTTATGGATGGAAATAAATTTCAAGATTGTGGACTTTTCGAGATATTTATTGAGCCATTAAATTAAAAACAACAATATGAATTGGATTTGAAGGATTTTATTATTTCAAGTGTTTCATATTTATTTTATTTAAGACTGTTTTCAACGTGATGCACTAATTTAACTCCTGAGTCTTTGGTGATTTTATGTTGTTTTTTTTTCATTTAAATGAATTGCAAAGTTGGAATTCTCTGTCTTATTATTACATGCACGTATATGTTCCTTTAATTTCTGATTTATTAATATCCCAGTTTTTCCCGTGTATTTGGCTGGACAATCATTACAATTTAGTTCGGACGCCAATTACAATTCATGCGGACATGAATACTTCTCAACTGAGAAGAAAATTATACGAGATCCTGAAAGTACCCAGAGGGATGAAAATAGGTCATAAAGCTTGAAGAATGGTGGATTTAATGGTGTTTTTCACGAATTTCCTGATTCTGACTTTTGTCCGGGTTAAATGTTAAAATACCACTATGTGTAGCTGTATAAAAGCAAACATTGTTTCAAATAATTTATTTATTTTTCGGCTTCAAGACTGAAAAACTGATATGTGCGACTTATTAGATACTTTATTTAAATTGATTCTATTTTTTATGTATTTCAATAATTTCTTATAAATGATTCTTTATTTTATTGAGTCACTATCAAAAAAAAAGTAGACACTACTTTCCCACTAGTGTTTATAAATTAGAGAGCGAGAAAAAACTATTTGGAAAGATAAAAAAAGAATTGCGACCGAAGGGTCTAAGCTCTATTATACATTCAGACTGAAGGAAAAATACTGGAGATCCTTCCTGGAATATTTAGCCACTTCCTACCTGGATTTTTCCGGCTCTTCTTCGCCTCTTCCTTCGTTTCTTCTACAACTCTTTTATGAGAAAAACAGCTTTTAGAGGGAAAAAATGAAGCAGGGAATGTATTCTGCACGCTGGCTGAGTGTGTGGTGCTTAACGTTATATTTACAAAGAGCCCAGCTTCAAGAGTAGCAGTAAACTTACATTTTCCTGCTCTAAATTGGATCCGGATTTCTTCCCCTTTGCATCTAAAAATGTTTTTTAATCTCAGGAAATTCATATTAAATAATTTCATGAGCTTGACCAATTTACATTTGAATTATTATTGAAAAAAAGTTTTATTTTTTAAATGTAGTTAACGAGATTCGTCTAAAAATAATTCTATAGGAATCTTAATGAAGATTTTATAGAAGCAATTCTTTAAATATGGAAATACATGATCATTTATTTCTCAACTTGTACATTCATAATGGCTATCTTATTTGCTTTAAGCTAGCTATTAATATTTTAGAACGAATTCCCTGTAAAGAAACTATGTTCCATTCAAGACATCTGAATACAACATTGTTAACATACCAAACATTGTTTACATAGGTATATGATATATATATATATATATATATATATATATATATATATATATATATATATATATATATATATATATATGTATTCATATACAGTAAAACTTCAACCACGTACTTGACGGTTAAGCGAACAGACGGATAGAAAACACAGAAATACCATTAGAAAAATACCTTAACCAATAAATAGTAATTAATTGACTTTAAATTTATTATAAATTATACTTTATAATATTATATTATTATTATTATATATTATATTATTTATATTATTATAAATTGGAATACGAATCCAAGCGGAACCTGTATAAACCATATTATTTATCCATAAAAAAATATAGCATTATCCTTCAAACTTATATTATAATTATATATTTAAAGTATCTTAGTCATAACTGAGATTTGAGGTAGCAGAAAAGGGTGAATTTGCATTGCCTTAAAATTTATTATTATTGTTTATAATTTTCTCATTCTTGTCCCTTCACTTCCTATTGAACAACAATCTCGAGATTTTGAGCTTATGGATGTAATTAACTTACCTATGTACATATGTAGTTGTCTTTTTTACAAACTAATTGACATTCTTAAATTATTTTTATCTTACAAAATATGCTGCGTATGTAATTAAATAATTCTTTGTATTACTAAGAGTTATCCAATTATTTTTCAACTTTTCTGTTGATACATGCCTTTGAAATATTCACACTATTAGTTACAAAACCCTACCTTTCATTTGGGTTCTACGGTTAATAGAAATTGACGGATAAACCAGTGAAGGTTAATCAAAGTTTTACAATATAGTTTATAGCTGGTTACTTTCAGCATCTCCAATTAAATTTTACAATAATAGTTATGACTAGGAAACATAAAAAACATTGATATAATTTCTTATTCCACCTTGGAGGATTGTTGATACAGGATAGTCAGGCTTAGGATAGTAAGGCCTAACGCCGGGTATATCGTTGACTACAAAACAGGAACGCAGCTGAGCCATACGGGTCTGGCATAGCCGCTGCCCCGTACCGCACCATTATCTCCCCGGACAATAGCCCTGGCGTTGAATAATTCCCTCGGTTCCAGTCTAATCACCGATTTCTGATTTGACAGCTAACGAGAATTATGTAAGTGCAATTTCCAAACCAGTCGCTAGGGATGAGTCTACTTTTAAAATTTCAATTAAAATATCATCGATATTTTAGTAAAATTGTTTAAATTAAAACTGAATTAAAAAAAAAAAAAAGAATAATTTGTTTTATTTCTTCATTTTTACCAATGAAAAATTTAGAAAACCAGAAAAGGGAGGAAAAAAGCATGAGCGGCAGAACACCGTTAATAAGGTCATATTTTAAATTATCTTTAATAGTGACTAAAATATAAAATTGAAAATATCAATAACGAAGGTAGGGAGAGTAAGTTGCGTCCCCCAAAAGGGACTTTTCTAACATGAAATCTATTCAAATAAACATTGTCAACCCTCTAACTCAATTTGAAGGAGCTGTAGAGGTGCGCAAAGTCTTAAAACACACACACACATATATATATATATATATATATATATATATATATATATATATATATATATATATATATATATACATGACCTACAACGCGATTTAAAGTGTCAATTATTTAATATAATAGAAGAAGTTCGACAATAAAATTCGATATACGCTCTCTTACAATGACCTTCGATAAAGGCAAAAGATTTATTATTTTCGGGAACAATACGAATAAAAAAACATTGATTGCATATCTCACCTACCGTAGAGTAAAGATACAACTGAAAATTTGCAATTATTGGAAAATCATATTTAATTTCTACACTTTTGAATACCTTCATTAAAACACGTGAAAAAATCGTAATACCTGTTGGTAGGGTATTACGAATGTGAAGTGCGTTGTAATACGAAGGTATTCAAAAGGGAAGAAAAAAAAAACTTAAAATAAGATTTACCAAAAATTTCAAATTTTCGAATTTTACCTTGATAGGCGCGATAAGGTATCTATAATTAATACCGAACTTCAAAATAAAACATTTCGTCTGCTTTTTCAGTCGTCCAAAGTTCATTTTATTGTCCCTTTATTTATACTAAAATATTTAAATTCATATTTTAGTAAATATCAAGGGACAATGAAATTGAAAATAAAATAATTAATGGCGAAGTGCTTATTTAAAAAATATTTCTTTGAATGAGATTTGATTGGAATAAATTAAGACTGGGTGAATCAACGTTTTATCACCGTCATAATGAGGAATTCATTTTTATTCGGAAGAACTCATATCTTCCGAAGGACATCAAATACGCATAATACTAGCGCAAGCGGATACACTGCATCTACTTGTTTAGACATTCAGATATTAGATGGAAATAGGAAATTAACCACTGTGCGACTGTCTTCAACGGAGTCATCCATGTTCGTATCTAATTATACTGTAATACTGTGGGCATGACATTAATTGAAAGACCTTTATAGAAATCATTAACTTATATTTAATGCTTTGTTCTGGTTATAAAATGATTTATTATTATCGGTTTCTCTATAACTCTATATAACCTCGATCTGCAGGAAAAGTTGATACTTATCGAGAAAAAAAGAAGACGACTGATTTGCCTTTCTTTTATGTACAACCAGAAAAGAAACAATTTACATAAAAGCCTCCTAGACATTGAACAGTGAAATCGTTGCCGTAAATTGAGCTGGTTGATGACGCCTCAACTAACGGACACAGGGACAAAGACGAAATTAGTTCATGTTGAAGGGCACAGAGTGAAGTGTTAGTGAACCCTAGCGAGATCGATTTGCATCCGCTGGCTGGGGCTCTTTGAGGTCTGAGACAAGAGGGCTCCGGCAATCATCCCGGCTCTGAAAGGCTCCTGATGAGGTATGTCCTCCGTCTTGTCGCGTCCGATTGTAGAGGATTGGGCCGTCTGAAGAGCTACACTCAGAGTAATCATCTGAATAGCAGACCATGCAGAAAGAGTTGCATATCAAAGGCTTGCGTAAAATTTAGGGGTGTTTACTTCTAGCTAAGCGGGCTAATGTGCTTGCAGCAGGCAATCATAGTCAAGTCGAATGCAGTAAGTACCTTATCCGGGACACTCAGATATAAGGAATATTGTTTTATACGATTAACTAAGTACTTTTTAACATCGAAACATAAGCAGGATCATCCATACAAAAATATACATATCTAATAAATATCTGGTGTGTTAACTCACACGACTTTCCTTACCTCTTTGGGTTCTAAATTATAGCAATAATCGCTGCATATTCGGTATTATTATTCTTTTTGGAAAATTTAATTTTTATTAAATGAGCATCTGGAATGTTTCGGAAGATGTTTAGTTTTCAAGTTATTCGGGAAACTAAAGAAAAGTGAAGTGTTTTCCAAGTGAACATACACAATATACTTTCAAAAACATGGCTAAAATGTCTAACATTCCGTATCTTTGCTCATAATAGTCCAATTTTAATTTGTTTGTTTTTTAGGTTAATTTAATTATCTTTTAAATGACTACTGGAAAATTTACCATAACATGCATACGTTTTCAGTTGTGGACCGATGTGGACAAATATTGTAAAATTTTCTTTTCTTCCTATATTTTGTTGGTGCTTTTTTCGGGGATATACTATACAGATGAATAGTTAAGGATGCCATTCCTTAGAAGACTTAAGATAAGTTTTATCAAAATCTTTAGAGCTGTCTTGGTGCTACAATTTATAGAAAAACAGGTTTTTCAGCTAATGGGCAGTCGCAATTACGTGCCGGTTGTCCGATATGGTGCACAGACGTAAGGAGACAAAACAAAATTAATGCAAAAAATCGGTCTATCAGTTTAAAAGATAATCATGGCACAGACACATACACACAGACAGACCAATGGCTAAAGATAATGACGTATTTTAAAAATATCTTTGAAAAAAATTCTATCGTGAAAAAGGTAGATGTACAAACATGGCAACGTTAAGTTTCTGGAGAAGTAAGAGAGAAGATAAAAAAATGCGAGGAGAGACAGATAAATAAAGAGAGCGTATCTAAAAATAAATGACTTGTGCAGGGGCAACCCCTTCAAATGTGATAAAACATAATTGAAAGCGCCCCAGTGGCTGTTTCGGGGGAGATTTCCCCATTTTGTTTACAGTCGAACGCAACAGTATCTTAACTTCTTCTGACAATACTGGAAACTTATCAAGCGGAACGCTTTTCTTTGCATATTCATCGAAGTGAGTGATTTTTAAATGGATTTATTACATTAAAAAAATATTATAATTTTGCTTTAAAAAATGCTTGTTCTTTAGAAAATAACTATTATTATTGACGAAGTTTAAAATTATGATAACTGTTCTGTGAACAGTCCAACACGCGAACCAATTTAGGCATTTTTATTTTATTTTGTATCCGCCTATTACAATCACTGCGTAAACACTTACCACCTCAGTTCACATTGTCCTCTTGCAATATCGACATTAGTAATATAATTGCAATTCTCAATGCCAAAAAATAGACAAGACTCAACAAGATTCAAGCTAGAGATATCAAAAAGTATTCAGAATTGACGGAATTTCTTCATTAAAAAATAAATTAATCTCCTCACAATTATTGTAATTATCTCATTTTATTTTCTCATCACCATCCGTGCCAATATTCTTATAAAAAAATTAAATAAAAAATGACCAAAAAATATTCATCCTTAATTTGGTCGCGACTGCAAAAAAACAAACAAAACATGACATTTGATGACATAGGCCTAATTAAACGACCACCATCTTGCAACGAAATTAAAAAATAATAATTCCTACAAATTTGTCGATTTTCCTTTCATCAAATGAGGAATTTGAATTAATTTTAAGAAAACCGGGAGACGACAGACAGACGAAATGCCAAACGGTCGAGTTGTAGCAGGGTCTGGCACACGCTCGGTCAATACATTTCAGTACCAAACCCACTCAGCTACTCACTTCCACAAACCTGTATATTACTATAAACCATAAACTGCTACTTATACGAAGACAGAAGACACCGTTTGTTTAAAAGCTGTATGATTCATGAAGATGAATGGCCAGCGGATATCGGAGAACAAGAAGTATACTACTTCATTTCCCACATCGCATTTCAAGTAGCAGGATAACTTTCACCACCTGTCCAACATTTATATGAATAGGCTTAGTTGGGTAACGGTTACACACATAACAAGAGAATAGTTTTTTTTAAGATTTAGGACCACTATTTTACTTCAATCATATCATAGGTAACAAACTAATGTAACTCATTATGATAATAAAAAATATATTAATATTTTTGTATGTGAGCAACAATGATACATGTATTAAGAAAAACAAATTAATAAATCTGGTGCGGTGCGCGCATCACAAAACATTCACTAACCACCCTACGCTGAGTGGAAATTAATTTCAGCTCAAGTAGTCCATTTAATTGTAAATTGATTCAACGAGTTTAATCAAAATCGTTGGAGCCATATTCGAGAAAATTATAAAAAATATAAAATAAATATATTTTATATAATATATATATGTATATATATATATATATATATATATATATATATATATATATATATATATATTATATATATATATATATATATATATATATATATATATATATATATATATATATATAATATAAGTGGTACTTTCGGGAAGTTGATTTTAGTGAACAATTTTCTGTCAAATCCAAGGCATAAACCAGCCTTAAATACGTTATTTCGGTTTCGTACAACTTTTCGTATTAAAGCTAGGTTGTTAGCATTCACACATAGAGGTTCACAGGGATACAGAAACACAGAGAGACCATTTTGCGATACTGGGCTATTTGAACTCAAGAGTACCTTAAAACGTGCATTTCCGTTGATACCACGGATTCGAAATTTTTCATGATCGCAATATATATTCCATATAAAGGTGCGTGAAATTAAAAATAATACAATAAACTAAAAATACAAGAAAATGAAATATTACTTTATCCTAAAAATTTAAATTAATTTTGGGCTAATGTAATTATATACACCGAAAGATTAAGTATTAAGTGATCTGACTTAAAGGTTTTTTTTTTTTGGTTTTTTTTTATTCATAGCCAAACAGATAACCGAAAAGCGAATTCGTAACGATGGAAAATACAATAAGCTAGTTAAGCAAATGAAAATTCCCAACACTAACAAAGCTTTGAGGGAATGGTTTTTAGGTATTCATGAATTCAGGAAGCTGATGAGGGACAGAATGATGGGAAATAAAGAGAAGCAATGAAGTGTATGAGATTGATCGGCAGGAGATGGACCGAAAGCCAGTAGACCCATCTTGTTAGCGCCTTCCGTTCAGTCAGTGATACCTGAATGGCCATTCATTCTCTCTCCCTCTCTCTCTCTCTCTCTCTCTCTCTCTCTCTCTCTCACACACACACACACAAGTTTAAACTATTATATAATTTATCTTTTCATTAAGGAAAGGTTTAAGGCCCTAAGGCAATAAAATTCTCTCTTTTTCCCCAAACACACTCTCTCCACACGATGAGTAATTTGATTAGCCTGTCCGTTTGTAGGTACGCAACGACTAATTGGACCGATTTTCAAGCTTGATTTTAAATTGAATGGATCAAATGACTCAGTGAATTTCTGAGAAAGTTTTAAAACAATTTGAGCACAATATAGTGAAAAACATTTTACATCATCGTTAACTGGGCCTTTTGTTACTTCCTTGTAAAATTTCAGATTCTACTATGAATATCAAAGGGAACATCCTTAGGGATCATCCTAAATATTACAAAAATAAGGCTCCAGTTTTATCTGGAAAACAAAACCTTTATGTCGCTGTGGTAGAATCCGGCTGAATACGACAGTTGGTTACAGTTGAGGGGAGATGTCCCACTCACTTTAATAATAACTAAACCGACTATATCCCCTGGGAGGAAGCCGGCTTCCACACAGCCAGGATTCTGTATCCAACACATTATATTTCATCTAGTAAATAACTGGTTATCATCAACATCATTTAATAGTAATATTAAGTAATAGCTTTTATTATTTTACAAAACTCCGCATTAACGCAAGTGGGTCATTAGCGGCTAGTAGTAATAGCTTTTTACTTTGTATATAATTTTGTACACTCTGGCTAATTTATTTGTTACTTTTTCCTGCAATGTGATTTGTACTTCCTTGTACACAGTGAAGCAAGTATTGTAATCGCGAAAATTTTTGGTTTTCATATTTTAACGCAAATATCCATTTAGACCATCTCTGAATCCATTTTGACAAATTTTGTAGTGACGTCTGAACGATGGTTCGTTCATATGTATCTCGCACAACTCAAAAACGGTTGGCCGTAGAAAGTTAAAAAAATTGATATAGGATTTATTTAAACCTAGTTGTGAACCTTCCTTTTTGGTCACTGCATGGTTACCTGAAGTGGTAATTTACTTGAAGGTCATATTATACTTTCATCAAATCTTATAATAAATATAATGTAAAACATCTCAAATTTGGTAAATTAGACTTTTATATCAATATAAATAATATAACAGATTTTGCTTAGATTTGCTCCATACCATGCCAATGTATTTAAGTAGATATGCATGTAAATTCCGATAGGGTGATTTCCGTAGCCGATTATTTTTTTATTTAATTAGCACTTACATGATTATAATTTATTTCAACTTCAAAGACACTTACACATTTTACGATGACTAGGGTTATGTAGACATCAGGGATGAGTTATCAGCACGAAGCAGATGGTCGTGTAATCCCTAAATGGAAACAAAACACCATAAATAGCAGGAGAGGAGGATGAAGCATTGCCCATCCTCGCTACATATATCCCGTTGAAATATTGCGAGGGCGCAGCCTTACACCTGTATCCCAGCCCAGTTTGTTTCCTTATTTCTCGAGGAGCAGTTAACAAAGACCGCACCGGTTTATCTCTACCTTCTACAGCCTAAGAATATGTGCATTATTTACGCCTTGGTAGAAGGTTATCCGTCTTGAACCAGGACTCTTCAAGACAAATCGGGTATATTGAGTTCGCACCTTCCTCACATAACAGGATGTTCCGCGCAAAGCAAAAACGCTTTGCCCTTTGATTTAATTTCAAAGTAACATTTATTTCAATAAATAATTAGTAACAAAAATCTGGTGTATAAGATTACAACGTTGTTCATAAGCTAGAAGAAACATATTCCTCGGACTCCTAAAAATTTATTTCCAAAAGATTTGACATCTAGAACTTCAGAATAAATGAGTAGCTACTTCAAAACAGATGTAAAGGACCGAAATAAAGATCGAGATAAATTTCATACAGATGCCCAACTTTCACCTCTACAAACTAACCCACCTTCTTGACGATCAGCTCTACAGTATATAATAGTTGTTAATTATGTATTGATATACAATTGCCTTTAATAAATTGCATTTTGAAACAAAATATACAACGCACAACATAAACATAGAAAAACACTGAAAATCACTACACAATAGTTAATTATTTTCAAATAATAATATATCAAAAATATCTGCTGGACCTTCCTTACCACTTTGGATGAAAGCCCAATATAATAATTGTTTGGGATATGCTCCCTAATATTGTTGCTAAGCTGATTTTTGTTTTTATCTTTCTAGACATCATTGAAATGAGTATCTGGAATGTTCGAGGAGAGATGTATAGTTTTCGAATTATCTTGGCTATAATGAAGGATATATTTTTTTAAGGGAATTCAATTACCTTTCAATTTATTTCGCCAATGTAATCCTAAAATCTCGTAACTCCATGGTGTATCTGTACCTCTGGTGAATAAGTGGTTAGCTCGACTTATAAGAAACATGAGTTATGTCCATTACACGGTTGTAAAAGGTGACTTATACATCCTGTAGAAAAGGTTTGATAAAAAACTAAGAAAATGTGGAGAGATCGCGATGTGAATAATTCAGCAAATTCCTTAAACGGCTGATTTTTGGGAGGTAATAAAACTTTGAAACTGTTCTCCTGAAAAGTTTGAATTTTTGAAATAACCACTTATTCACCGGAGGTACAGATATATAATCGACTAAAAACATTGTATTCTTTTTGAGTTATACGCAAAATAAATTGTTTTTCTACACAGCTTGTTTGTCTGGAGAAGATTTTAGGCATTTCATCAAAATCGTTAAAGCCGTTTTGGCGCTAGTCTATAGGAAAATACGTTTTCGGCTATTGCGCAGCCGCAATCGCGCACAACTTGGCCAAATTAATAAAAAGACAAAACCAAAAAATCGGCCCCCCATTCAAGAGAGAATCGTGGTACAAACACACACACACACACACACAGATCAATGGTCGAAGATTGTTTGGAATCCGGAGGCTCTAAAACGTATATATATATATATATATATATATATATATATATATATATATATATATATATATATTCCCTGAAAACTGTACATCGCAATTTCGACTCGATTGCATTAGTCTCCATACCTGTAGCTTTATTTTATTATTATTATTATTATTATTATTTTTAAGGCTGAACGATTCCAAACACTTTTTCTCAATCTTCATAAATGGCCGAGAAGTGGACATATGAAACCTCGAATGGCCCGCCGTTTCAAAATAAAATGGCATACGGTAATGTAGAATTCTGAGGATCGTTCGGGGGACAAGTCTCAAAAAATCGGTCCAGCAGTATCGGAGAAAAGCCGCGAATGGCGGACGGGTCTTTTTTCATTCATTTTTGAATTCTACGTCTCTCAAATTTTTATGGAGAGGGGGAATTATTTTTTTTTTATTTTCTCGTTCGATTACAAAGGTTCGTTATTGAAAATAATAAATCATTAGCCAGAGAAAAACAAAATTCGTCTGACAAATTTTAACTTTAACAGACTTACTGACATATTGATTTAGTTTAAAATATTTTTATTATTAAATATTACAATATGCTTTATTTAAGAACAATAAGTAGTAGTGACAAATTTTCACATGCATGCCGCATTTAAAATATAAAAATAATCAATGTAAACTGTACATATGTACAATATTTACATCCAGTCGAACCTACAAACCATTCCTCTTCCGTAACTCATGAAAAACAAAGAGCTCCAGGAGATACCTGCGCTTATAACATATCCGCTTCCTTGAGGAACAGAAATCCAATGGAGTAATTGCGCTGGAGCTAATGAGACTCAGGATTTGTACGGAGAAGCTCCATTCCTTTTAAATCTTCCAGGAGGATTTTATGAATGAGTGGAGCAAGATATTGATTGGGCCTTCATTCATAAAAGAAATAGATTTAAGGAAAGGCAATTCATGGTAGTTCATGTTGTACTTTAATCTTGGCTTAATTTTTCGTTAAGTCGGATTAATAATATGTTTTGTTTATTATTAGTTAATTTTCTTTTGTGAATAAATAGAAGATTTGTAATTAAAAATAATTAAGATCTTGTATATTACAGTAATATAACAACGTTTCAAGGTAAGAGAATAGTATCTCATTAAATATTCCTTTAAATAATATAGTTCACCAATAACTCAGAGTTTAATAAAAAACGATAAATAATTAAAATAATCTAAATATGTGTCTATATCAGCTCTTATATTATAAATGTGAAATATTTAGTGAGACGGGGTATCAACAGATAAACAAAGTTCTTATTGCTTCATTGATAGAATAAATTTATTATAGAACCTAAAAAGGTTTCCAGCCTTCAAAAGACAATCTAGGGGCCTTTGAAAGCCCTACCGGTAAAAACCAGAGGTAAATCGATGTGGCTACTGGCTCAGTTTATTTTTGGTTTGGGTTACTGAGGTCAAGGATCTGGTCCACATAGCTGTTTCAGAAACAAAACAAAAGCTTAAATTATTTTTTTTTTTTTAAATAGAATAAATAATCTTTTAAAAATTCATATAAATATGCAAAACTGAGAATAGGAAGATGAGGATTAATTTTTATAAAAATTAAATTGTATTTGAAATATAGAGAAAATTTCAAAGTGTGTTGAAATCGAAGAAACTGCTCCTGAAATTTACTCCGATGTATAATGAAAACGCTTCAGATGATGATAGCGATTTAGAAGCAGGAAAATTCGTTTACAGGTACCCTAAGAAAGATATTCATTACAAAAATGAAGGAACCAGCACAAATATTATATTTTTTTTTAATTTTAATTTTATCTTACACCAGTCACAAAAATAGTGACATCAGAAAATTTGGTAATGAGAGTGCCATGACCGATTCCAGCAAAACCCCGACTCGAACTCAATCCGAAAATCGAAATTAACGGAAGGAGATCTCTCATCCAGCACCTTTTTTGTTCCTCCCAAATGGTGGGAATATTAGCTATAGCAATAATTTCGGCAGTAACGTATTCGGAAGTTATTAGCTGTGATAGAGTTGGTATTACTATAAACTCAGACTGTCAGTCAGGTCTTCAAGATCTGGAATCCCCTAAGGTGACTTCCACACTGGCAAAACAGTTACTTGCTTGCTTTAAAAATCTGAAATTTGTTTGGGTTCCTGGTCGTAAAGATATCGCTGCTCCTCGTTTTGTATCTGGAAAAGACATCGGCGAAAGTAGATCTACGATTGGGCATGGAGAATAACTGGCAAGGAGCGAAGAGAATGTCTTGGACTTAAGACAAGCTAAGAAACTAATGAAAAATACCTCTGCTTCAAGGACCAATTGGTTGCTGGGCCTCAACATAAAAGAACTCCAACTGATAATCGGAGTCCTTACAGACCACTGCAGGCTTAAAACACACCTAAAGATTTTCGGAGTAGTCGATGACGAATTCTGCTAATTATGCGGAAAGACACCAGAGAGTGCCCTATACTACATAGCAGACTGTGACCGATATGCGTCACTAACAATATCGACTTCAAGGATCTGATAGAATCCTAGAACACAAGGTTCTTCCATTGAATGGACGTCCCTTCTAAACTTCATCAGACCAGAACGTTCGACCCGGAGGGAAAATAGGTTACCTTAATTTGTTTCTTGAGGTTGGCAAAAAGGACCAGAAGGCCCAGTTGCCGGACTTTGTCCCATCACCTGTACCAGTACCAGTGGCTATAGATATAACTCTTTTCAGTGAGTTGGTTTGTCTGAGTAGTTAATTATGAAAGGGAATCTGTTTGTCAATTATCGGCTGGGGTAAGGCAGTATATAAAATTTTATTATTTATGTACCAAGAGACTTCTTCTATTATCATTAATATTTTGGATTGAAAATATTGTAGTTTTATTGATAAGAAGAGCAACATTTAAAAAGAGACATAAAATAATTGTTAGGATATAAATCATAAATTCCACACACGTAATCTAGAGTTTCCAAAATAACAGTAACAACTAACTTGTCGACGTTTCGCAAAATCAAAAATCAGGACTATATATATATATATATATATATATATATATATATATATATATATATATATATATATATATATATGCAGACAAAACCAAGCACCATCCAAAGCCTAAAAAAACATATCAACAATAGACAGTTCCTCACTCCAATACATCTGAAGAAAAATTATGAAGATTACGTTACATAAAAACAGCTGGGAAAGGTTAAACCAAAAACGGCTGAACATCAGAAAGCAGAAAATACATATACTAAATAACCCAAAATGAACAAAATACCGTAAATATAAATCAATCAATATCAATATATAAATAAAAAAATAAATAAATAAAAAAGCAAGTGCACAGTAGAGAATGGTCTAAATCAAGAAACAGAGTATACAAGGCTATTCCATAAAAGAGCAGATAAAATAATTGTTAGAATATAAATAGAAAATTTCGTCTCTAAAAAAACGGAAAATAACTAACCTAACATCGTAATTTTAGTTAATGAGTTTTTTTTATTGAGCCATATACATTTTAGGTACGTATCCAAATATGTTTAAGTAATTATGTGCATGAACATGGTTTCTGCGTAATATTCTGTTTCGAAGATTTGCAAAAAAGAGGGCTTCAATCGTTTGTTTGGAGTCTTTTAATTCATTTTGACATGATAGCTCCAAGTCATGTAAGGCAATGAGGGGTAAGTGCGCACTAGAATTTACTAAGAATTTACTATAATTTATTAAAAGTTCGATTTTAAATGACTAAAACATTATTTTTGAAGCTAGATTTTCCTCTGTTTTTTAAAATGTTCCTCAGGCGAACATGTTTAAATATTACATTCAAGCCCATGTTTCAATCAGGTCCATTTTATGAGATTGATAATTCAATTTAACAGTACCCGGTTAATAATAGCTGGCGGACAACGCTTAAAAAAATAAAGCTATCAAGGAGAAAGGAAAAATTAAAATACACAATTTTATCAATCTTTACAACTCGTTATACTTCACCTTAGCGAACTTTCTTGCCTTATTTGTGATATACCAATGTTTAGACTTCATGCCTCGCAAAGGGCAGCTCTTACCAAGTGAGGGTTTGGATTTAATGAGAATTACGCACTTACCTCACACTACTGTACCGTGTCTGTCTGAGGAATATGGTTGTTTCCAATGTAAAATGGTGGGCAATCGTCTCAACGAAGTGTGAACAGTATATACTGAAATTTTTCATGAATAAACAGTATTTTTCAAAATAAGTACCATTTTTTTAAAATTTAGTACGTACGTTATAAACTCAGTAAAGACAGTGAATGGCGCTAAGTTAAACAATAAAAAAAAAAAAAATCAGTCTTTTCTGATAAACGAGGCATTATCTCGCAATAACCCATTAGGGTATAATCAAGAGAAAATATCGACCAAATTAAATCGATTCGGAATAGCAAGTATCGATATAGGACGAGGGATCCTCGAAGATTGGCCGGTTAAGGAAGAGGGAAGACTCGCCCTAATGGATCAGAGCGAATAATCACCACTTCCTTCCTAGTACAAATTAATTGCTTTTTTTATTAGCTCCTTTGTCAGGAAACATGCTGAGCTCACGTTTTACTATTGAAACACCGCAAAGCTTTTAAGGTTTCTCTTCGCTCATTTCTTCAATGCCTGACATTCAACAGATCTGCTAAACAACGCAAGAATATAATTAACTAAAGTAAATTATAAAAAAAAATCAATTTTTTTTTTATTGTAGGGTTTACTTTATTTATGTTCAGATTATTCCTATGGAAAAGTGTCGAAATTGGACAAATAAAATACTACATCCCTCTCCTATCTTCAGTACAGACATCACTAAATTTTTAAAAAGCCTGTGGTTCTCTATGAAGTAAGACGGTCTAAGAACTTATTTCGCAGTTTCAGTGCAAAACAATCCTGTCTCCAAAATCTGTTTTTTTCAGTATTTTGTCACTTAAGATTGTTTAGACTACTACGGATTTGATGCAGATTTAGCATATTTCTATCTATGATACCTAAGCTAGAAAGTAAAAAATTTGATGTATATACATTTTGAAACGATTAAACCAAAAGTAAAAAAAAAAAAAAACGCTCTCGCGTAAAATTAATTTTTTGGAATTGAGCGCCTTCTACTCTTAAATTTATAAATCATTAGTTTGAGTTTCTATTCTCCCAATTCATCTCTGATCCAGGGACGTCGCCCTAAGAGGAAGTAGAGGAGGCTAAGAGAAGGAGTAGGAGGAGGGTATCGCTTCCCGATTATTTGAAAACCCAAAAAGTTGGAAAATTTAGTATTTTAGAACCTACTTCATCCTGTGAAAAATTTTGGTAAAACATTTTACTCGAAGAGCTACCAAAATTCAGGACCAATACGGACCACTTTTATATAATTGTAATATTATACTTTTACATACAATATTATTATATAATTATATCTTTGTAGCTAAGAAATCGGGATTTCATTGATAAGATGTTGTGTTAAAAGAAAATTTTTGTTAGGAAATCCGGTCAAAATTATTGGAAAATTTGAGATTTTCCTATTCCATCCTCTTCCCCTCCGGCAATATATCATATAATATATATAATCAACAATAATAATCGGCAATATATATATATATATATATATATATATATATATATATATATATATATATATATATATAATCAACTTTCCTCCTTTGATCAAATGATGAAGTTTGTTTAATTTAGCTCAAAAATGTCTGCCGAAAATGTAGATAGACATTGTAGGAGATCATGATATAATTGTTTATTTGCACTTTAATTGGATTATCTATCTGGCTGAATCCTGAATGTTTCGGAGTATGAAACTATAAATGGAACTTTCTGATTTTAAACTAATCTTTTGGTTTTAATTAACAATTCCTTAAATATATATATATATATATATATATATATATATATATATATATATATATATATATTTAAGGAATTGTTAATATATTCCTATATAAATATATATGTAGGATTATTAGGATTTTGTATAATACCAGAAATACATTTAACATAAGAATAATTTAATAAATATTGGTTAACTAGTAATATATTCTAAAAATATATAGGGAGCAAAAAATGAAAACCTTTTACGTAGGCTTAGGAATTATATTAAGGTTGAGAAACTCTTTACAGGACCTGTGCCAACCCAGATCAAACAATAGACTCATCAGTGTCTATTTATTTATACTCCTGATAAATTTAAGAAGGATGGTATAATCCATCACCGGTCCTCAGCAGTTTTTAGATCTTGACACTTATTCGAATTTATTAATATTTCTAAAAAATATTTTTTTCCGTCGACATATTCTATCGAAAAATAGTTATCGTATTATGTAGAGATGGGTATTTTCCCAGAATTAATTTGTATACATAATACATTTTTTAAAAATTAAATTTAATGAATATTTCATAAAATTCGAGGAAATTCCTAGCAAGCACTCCATCTCAAGAGAAAGCTACTTTAAATGTCAAACTGAGCAATCTATTTAAACAGTTTTACACTTTAAAGCCATTATAAAAAGATCCTCTATATCATATTTTACTTTATTTATTTATTTTTAAGGTAATTTTTGTGAAGTAATTTCTTCCCGTATCCTTATTATTTTATTAGAATTTTCTTTACGTCATTTTTGCCAACGTTTCGGAGTATTTCTCCATCTTCAGGCCAAATCTCTGTATTAGAATTCAAATAAATTATTGATTTATTATTTAATTTTATTTATTAATAATTTTTTGGGCTCTCCTATTTTAGAAGAATTATTATAGTTATTTTTTTAGATGGATTATTTAAAATATGCTCAAAATTTAACAACTAAAAATTAATTTACATATGTACTATTCCATCGTATATAATCCATGTCTTCTAGCACTATTTACAAAATAATTTTACACTCTGTTTGTCTTAATCCAATCCATAATTACTATTACATCGTCTTAATTTCAACTGTCATTATTTCATTCATTATAACTTATAAGAAGAGTGTAAAATTCACAGTTACACACTTCTCATAAGTTATAATCGAGGAGGTGTAGTGCTTAAAATAATTAGTTATAGGGGCGGGAAGGTGTTAAGCAATGAACTTAACCTTTGTATACATATTTAAAACATATAAGCACTATACTATTAATTAAATATTTATACCAATAATCTTTTATGTTAGTTATAAAGTGTGTAAAATATTTTTTTTCACTTAAATACTGTTTATATAGAATTTATACTTAAATTACTCAGTAAAGATTTATTATAAATAATGCATCTAAGATACATAATAAAGAAATGTATGAAATTCACCAACAAATAAGCGTTACAAAGGGTTACTTTGAAAGGAAAAAAAAATATATATAAAAAATCATTTAAGCAATAGTGACAGTTAAAAATAATAGGAAACAATAGTGATTATTGAGCATATTTTAAATATGTTATCAAAATTATGTCTATAATACTTTAAGTATTAAAGTACTTTAAGATTTGCCCTGCAGAAGTTGAAATACCCCGAAACGTTAGGGAAAAAAGAATACCCGAAGAAATTACTTCATAAAAATTATAAAAAATAAAAGTAAAATAATCTCATCTTCCGACCAATATAAACAATTTTTTTTTCTCTCTCTCTTTCCCATATATTTCTTCATGCTTGTCATAATCAAATTTGAGAATATGCGAATTGCGTGTCTGGAAATTTCTTGAAAAATAAATACGTATTTTTTAACACTAGTTCTAAATTTGTTGTCGTCCTTTAATATCTAAAACCTATGGCGATGATTTTTTTCCATACGATACGATAGGATGTTAAGAAACAGCTAAAGGATAAATAAAACATCGTTTCTCGACTCTAAATTGATGAACACGAAACGAGAGCTGTAAAGAAGAAAAGAGTCCCTGAATTACGAAGCGATAAAAAAAAGAAAAGGAAATACACCTTAGTGGTAGAATGGCCTTTAAAAAACAGGACACAGCTGTCAGCCGAGGGGGTGAGGAACGGCCCACCAGGGACAGGTTATCGCAGCACCTGCCTAGGGCCAGGGAAATATTTGTTTTGTTCTGTCACCCCAATACGGGTGTGTACACTAATAAATAACGTCATAGGATATTTCCATTATATTATCCTACCATCGCAATGTAATACATCAAATATAATTAAAATACATATTATAATTTAGACCATCAATATTCGCTCAAATACGTCGCTCTGAAGAGCACTACTGTCAAAGACAGTCCCCAATCCTCCCATATACGTGGTCTTTTAATCGTTCCATCAACGCTATTATATAACCCCAGATCCTCCATTCAAGTTCTGAGCGACTGTGGCCTTAGTGATCTCGCTCAGTCTCCACTGGCTTTTATCCAGTGATGCGGCTCAGAGAAAAGCGCTGGAACCTCTTTGAGTTTTGCCTTGTCATCCACAAGTGGAGGGCAGGGCATGGCTTGGAGTTCCCCGGGCAGAATGTAAATATGTATATATGCATGAATATAATCTAGAATTTCTTATATATTTTATTTTATTTATTTATTTATTTTATTTTATATAATTCTTTTGTTATATTATATCTTATTTTGTTAACATTGTACATTTTTTTGTCTCCGGTGTCCTTTTATTTTATCAATTTTATATTTATTTTATTGTGTATGTATAAAATACAATGTGAATGGGTACTTCAGCCCTAATACTCATTGCCCTTGAGTGTATAATACTTGAGTATATAATACTCATTGCCCACTTCCAGATTCATTAAAAAACACAAAAACCTTATAGTTTAACACATATATCAGTTTCATGTCCTTATACAATCTTCATCTTCAATAAAAATCTTCAGAAAAACTAATAATTAGCATATTTCTTGGAAAAAAATCATTAATAAATTAGTTTATTAATAGTTCTATATAATTTTCCACTACATAACACATTAAAAATAATTTTATAAAAAAATAATTCTATTATTTCATTAATGGTATTTAATTAATTTCTTAATGCTTTTATACAAAAATATGAGCTTATATGTATTGGAAGATGTCTGTAGGATACGAAACGCTGACGGGTTTGCTAATAAAAACTAAGTATGTGTGATACATTAAGACTTTGAATTGAAACCATAAAAAATATTGCATATATACAAATATACAACGATTTTTGGCAAACGGAAAAATCTCAAAAGCCATTTTTCATCTCATAATATATACAAGAAAATTATCTCTGAGACAGCAAAAACTCATTTAATTAAATCGAAGAATTAAAACAACGAGGTGCCAGGAAAAACCGTGATACACGATAGAAGTGTTCACACTTAGCTTATTGTGCGTTAGGTAAGATGTTAAAGCTGAGTAATTTCTATTTAACACAAGAAATATATATACATATCATTATTTTATTCCTCTCCTATTATCGTTTATATTATTATCTGATTACATTATCATTCAAAAATATATACAATCTTGCAGAAAACAACGATAGTTATATAACCTACTTTCAAAAGCGTAGATTCATGTTCTATTCGATAAAACTAACGAATTTGTTCATATAACGCCACATAAAATATTCCAATGCAAAAACATAACAATACTAATAACGAAACCAAAATAATTATTACATTAAATAAAGTTCACTGTATTATTAATAAACGATCATTATTATGTGATTCATACATATTTGATTAAGACGCTTAATAACCTTTCAACGCTTTATAGACGACATCATGCGCGGACTAGACTACATTTTCCCGTACCTGGATGACTTCATCGTAGCTTCTAGGACGCCACAGGAGCATGAGGAACATCTTCGGGAAGTCTTTAAAAGACTGAACCAAGCTGAACCAAGACATTCTCGGTTAACGTTCTGTCAATTATTAACATTGTATGTATTAACATTCTGACAATTATTGATGTCTTTATAACCATGAAAAAAAGCTTAGCAATACTCTACGTGACGCAATAAAATCAAGAAATGCGTTTTGAGGACCTTAAACAAGCAATAAAGAGTTTTCGGAAGAAACATCAAAGATAACAAGGGTGGTAAAATCCGGGTTATGACTTTTAGAAAGAGATTAATCTGTATTAAAGAAAAAAGTAACTTGCTTCCGTGAAGTAGTTAAATAACTTCTTTGAAAATAATGGAATAAATAATTAGGATTCAGTCATTTTTTTTGTTGTAAAAGCCGAGGCAGTGCACACTATCAAGCGAATTATGCTTAAGATTTTACGCTGTACGTTATGGAATCATATAAATGTATTAAAATTCTGAATGACCAAGATATAAAACCTTTAATCGGCTGTCATTTTTAACAAAACGACGGATGGTAATTCTTAGAACCATCCTGGGATGACATGTGACTTTGGTTTCAATTATAAAAAAAAAAAAAAAAAACGGCCCCATCCATGTATCTTGAAACGTAAAACCTTAAATTTTGGGAGGAGTAAAAAAATAAATATTATTATTGAAAATAATAAACCAAAAACACAAGATTTAAAACAAGTAGAAATTCCAAACGTTAAAATTCATTGTGTGTTTACTTTTTATGTTATGATGAATTATCGGCATTAGATTTCCTAATTCGGTAATCGGAAAATATACAGTCAACCTGTGGATTGTTTTTGCTTTCCAGATCTTCCAATAAATACTTTTAGGACGAGTAGAATCACCGAATCAGGAAGCCCAAACCTAAAAAATGGAATGACGCCTGATCAATTGGAATCACCTGAATTATTGAAAGGTGAAGAGCTTCTGGAATTAAGGTCCAAGGATTTGGGAGGCGGGACGTGAGCGGACTGTCAGAGGGGAACGGGACGGTAAAAAGATCAGTTTGCGGACTCGGCCAGGGAATATTTTAGCTTTCCAACGGCACCGCCTTACTTAGCGGCTACCAACTTCCCGCGAATTCGGAGTCTTCGGCAAATCTTTTAAGCCCCGTCTCTTATAGAAGTTAAGACAATGACTTTCCGAACGCGGAAAGGGGTGAGTATTCCAGACGATTATTGATCGATGGTTAGAATCCTAAAATGAGGAATTATTACCAGTTTTAATATTCTAATATAATTGATCGCATGCTGGTAGTTGGCCAAATGAACGTAATTTCCTCTCCATTTCATTTCATCAAATCCTCGTTAGTTTGCAAACAAATTTAGAAATATCCGTTTATTTGAAACTGTAGATAGACTGTTTTATCATTTATTTCAAATTGATAAAGGTAAATTGCCATACACAGTCTCAAATTTATTATATTTTATTTCATAGTGAGAAGCTTTCATACACCATATTCATCTCTTTCGAATCATTACTCCGTCATAAGGGAGAAGAGAGGTTGTTATTTTGAACATTAGTCCACTGTCTAAATTATTTTTTTGTATGTTATTTCCCCAGATTTAAGCTAGTGCCCAGGGGATTCGAAATGTTTCCCATGCAAATGAAATTGAAACTGTGTTTGGTAATCTACCTTAATCAATTGAAAATAAATATCCGTTTTTAAAATTTATTATTACGTAAAAATTAATTAATGCAGTTTTAATCAAGGAGATGATGTCTGGAAATACCATCAAAGTATAAAACAAATTATACTTATTATAATTAGACTTAATTACTTTTTAAAGTGTTCTGAAGTTTCGGTGTACTTTATAGGGCTTATTCAGGATTAGAAAAAACATGATAGTATTTATTTGAATTCCACTGACAAAACCTTGAGTCTCTAAAATAACAGTAAACGTTTGGCCAATTCAGGCATAATCGGAACAGGCAAAGTAAGATCACAAAACTATCCTATCTCCAAATTTGGCTATTCTGTTCTTTATCACTTAAGATGGTTCAGACTCAATCTATCTCTATGAATAATACTTATCGCTAAATTTAGCAATATGTCCACACATGGCACAGTTCTTTTATTTACTTATTCTCATAGTACAGTTCAATTATTCAAATTTGCTGCCAAGTTTAGGGATATATATTTTTCAAATAATTTTTTTG
Source organism: Rhaphigaster nebulosa (assembly GCA_948150685.1). Lineage (NCBI taxonomy): Eukaryota > Metazoa > Arthropoda > Insecta > Hemiptera > Pentatomidae > Rhaphigaster > Rhaphigaster nebulosa. The sequence continues at coordinate 58,227,576 of OX411312.1, forward strand.
TAAAAAATTTTAAATAAAAAAAATTAAATAATTAAAAAAAATCACAAAAATGTCCTGCCAAGTTTAGGACTAAGCTAAAAAGTCAAACATTTGGTTTATACATTCATATCTTGAAAATATAAAACAATTCCAAAAAAAACAAAGTAGTCTCTCCAGTAAAATTTTATTTTCAGAGCTATGCTACTTCTGATCTGAAGTGGCGATATATGCAGACAAAATGAAGCATACTCACATTAGCAATCTAAAAAGACACATCAACTAGAGATAGTACCTCACTCCAAGACATCTGCACACACACTGAAAGAAAAAGGAGGTCCAATGCCTAAGGTAACCTTAATTTTCAATCAGTATGTGTGCAGATGTCATGAAACGAAGCGATGTCTCAAGTTGATTTGTCTTAGTGGACTATTGATGTGAGATGTGCTGCATTTTATAAGCATATATGTAATCTTATTTTTTTCAGTCCTGAAGATGCCTGAATGCAGATATAAACAATACCATATTGCAAGTCCGTTGACACGTCATCCAGACGTGGATGGGTGACTTAGTGACGAACTAGCTTAGATATTCCAAGGTTTTGGCCTCATTGATAGACCTTCTTTAGTGCTAAAAACAAGATAGGAGTACTATAAGAAACAATAAGAAGTACTATTTATTATCATTATGTTTTTACACTGTTTCTATTTTGTGTTTTAGTCCTTAAAACGGCGAAAAACATCACAACAGCAATATCTTTTCTGTATTTAATTTTTTAATTGTACCCAAAAACATTCATCTTTTATTTTTTTAAGAATGATAATAGAGATAAATCTAGTATACCGTTGACGAAATCAAGCGTGGTCAGAAATAAAGTATATAGTTATATCTGTTGTAGATATGAGAATAATAGAAAATAGGGAAAATATTAAGACATATAATAACAAACATATTTCCATGAATAACTTATTCCTGTATGTAATTTTACTATTTTTATTCTTCTCTTTTCTATTGTTCCTGTATTTTGTTTTATTAATTATATAACTTAGACCGAAACGCCGACACACATTAAACAGTGAACTATATTATTATGCGTTTTACTTCTATCTCCACAAGTAGCCATTATCTCCTACCTTTTTATACACTAATTTTTTTTTTTTAAATCACTGAACTCATTATAATAACTGATATAGAATATTTAATAATAACTGTTTCCTAACACATTCCTCATCGCTGACAACATAATTGTAATCGAATTAAATTTTAAAGTTCTCACTCAAGATTGTTTAAACTAAACAGAAAATAAATAGTTTACTCAGGGAGAGAGAAGCAAAAAAAGTGAACCCTATTTATTTTATGTGCTATAAACCAGAAGAACGTAAAATGAAACACATTTGCAGTAACAGAGGGTTTAAACTTTAGGTGCACTCACCCAGCAGGAACTATTTAGACGTGTCTGCTTCGTCAAAGACTCACTTAAAACAAAATTCAGTTAATGAAACAAAGTTTTTAACTTAATAAAACTAATAATACTTACTATATTAATAATACTTACGAAGTGTCTGTTTGTGTGTGATATGTGTGTCTGTTTATGTGGTTAATAAATTTTCCCTAATTTATCTTAATGATCTATTTTTCCAAATAGATCAATAAGATAAATTACTTAAATAATTCACTATCTGAGAAGTTGAGACTTTCAACGCTAGATCTTGAAGTAATGTTTCTAGACTTAGAATATGGCTAACATTCTTGCTCAACCGCCAGGTTTTTTCCTGAATGGTGGGTCTCTTTCTCTCTCGCTCTCTCTCTCTCTCTCTCAGCAATGGAACATTTTTTCTTTTTTTTCATTTGGAATATCTTATGAATTTTACAAACTAAAATAAACCTTGAAGGTGGAAAAACAAAAATTGCCATAAATGTTTATAAAAAAACTAAGTCTGAATTCATATTAAAACCCTAGTAATTGACATATCTTAGTTTCAAAAATCAAGTAGTTGATCAAATTAGTAGGATCCAATAGTTGAAATAAAAATATAAAAAATTGATTTATTATAACGATTTCATTATTTTTTTGAGTAATATATCAATTATATTAAGAATACTTATATTTATCCTTATAAAAAGTTATGAAGTGCTTATCTACTTTATTATTGGGTTAGGTTCGAGGTGGATATGGATTCATTAAAAATCAGTCCTTTTTTCATAATCAGGAACTGTGGCTAGGATAAAGGCTCAGAGCAAATTCAGATAATTAGGAGGTCGTCAGGTTATGGGAAAATATACCACGGTAGATTAATTGTCCTGAGAAATACGAGCTTTGAGGTGGTTTTTGGTTTCCACCACCAAAATATCTGCTATACATACTATACAAAACTATAAACCACCCCTTTAAATATGATATAGCATCTATCATAGCCATAGTTCTTAACTATATAAAAAAAAATAAGATTTCTGATTCAATCCACATACATCTCGATCCCGACTCTGTAAACCATAAATTAGATAAACAGTTACTTTTTTTTTAATAGACTTTTATGAAATACAGAGATTAATTTGATTACAATTCTGTTCACTCAAAAATTTGATTTTGCTTCCATACGCAAAAAATAAGAGGTTTGGAGTAAAGACCAGTCGAGATCAGTTAATGAACTAAATTTCATATAAAAAATCTTAAATTTTTTTCCGAAAGTCTTTTTTTTTTGTAATTATTTTTAATTGTTACAAATTTTGTAAATAGTTACAAAAAATACACATGCACTACTATAATTTAAACTTGTGTAAATTAATCTCTTTGGCTCTGCAGTTAGTATGTTGGTATGTGTTTTATATCATATAGTACATATACTATCCTGAAAATATTTTTATAGTTATTCTATAAATTAACAATGTTTTGGGAGATTCGATATTTTATAAAGCTACCTTATTAGCTTTATAAGTTTTTACAGTGTAATTATGGCTCATATAAATGAACAAATTAGCATCCTTGATTTTGATTATACGATGAGTGTGTTTGTGTTTAGACCCCAACATAATTTGTAAATGTATGGAACTAAGCTAATGGTGATAATGCTAAGCGCTTCTAGCGGCTTCACTGCATGATAATCCGCTTCACGCCCATCAATCTCAATTTGCAGGGGATATCGTGATGCGCTCTGGTGGCGACTTCATTTGCAATCTCGTTATACTTTTTTCTCCCTGCTTACCGAGGTTACGACATAGCAAGTGACCCTAATCTTAACCGAAATTAAAATCACGTTAACCCAAACTATTTAAACAAATTTTAAAGTCGTATGTATCTGTGGGGATGTAAATTTTGAGTGGTTTAGATAATTGAATCCCTTTTACAAGATTGTCATTTTTTTTTAACCGAACATTTATTGTTGGGACGGAGAATACTTAAAAATTCATTTACAATAATTTGAAATTTAAGTTAAAAATACCGTAACGGCGTAGCAGCGACTTTACAATTAAATGATTACAAAATTAACAAGGTTATTCATCGTTCTGGAAAAAAAGGATAAAATATAAACATTTAAATTAATATCTCTCTCTAGCTAAATATTTATCCATTTTAATTCACTTCTGTTATAGTCAGATACATGCAGAGGAGGTTGGCTCGATATATTGGAGGACAAATTAGTTCGGTCGGTTTTCAAAAGATGGCATTGGCTGCAATGAATTTTTCATGGTGACAGCTGATTTCGGCGGTTTCAGAGACATCAGTCAATAATATTCAATTTATATCGCTTTGAGTTTCATGCAAAAACCCTGTTTTTTACTGTGTCGAATATGTCAAATTTTGTGTTAACTAAACAGCATTTTCGGGAAATCTTTAATTTTCTACTTTAATTGGAAGAAAAGGTCAGCTGAAGCGCTTAGATTGCTTGTGGAACTTCATGGTGACAACGCTCCAACTGATAAATCAAGAATGGAGATTTCAGCGTTGACAAACTTCACTCTGGACAGCCAAAAAAATTCGATGATGAAGAATTAGAGGTATTGCTCGACGAAGACCCATATAGGCGTATCCGGGCAATCGGTGTAGGCTACAATTGATTCGTTTGAGCCATGCATTGCGAGAAAAACGGCCGGAAAACGAGCAAAGACATGACAAAGTTTTTCTTCTACATGACAACGCTCGGCCTCATGTCGCAAAAGTCGTAAATATTTGGAAACGCTCAAGTGGGATATTTTTACGCACCCGCCATATTCTCCGGATATTGCTCCTTCTGATTACTGGTTGTATCATGATTTGGCAGTTCATCGGCTCACTTCTTTCGCAGAAATCGAAAATTGTCTCCTAACCTGGATCGCCTCAAAAGACGAGACATTTTTTCGAGATGGAATTCGAAAATTGCTCGAGAGATGGAAAAAGTAGTAGCCAGCGATGGAAAATAATTTGATTGATCTGTTCATTCATGTTGTTCTGAAATAAATGCATTTTTGACCACAAAAAAAAAACGGACCGAACTAATTTGTACTTCAATGTAATAAATTGAATAACAAGAAAATGTAAGCAAAAAGTTAAACTAGAAGTTTAGATTTTATAGAAGTTTATATTTACTTTCCAATAATAGGTAATGTATAGTGTAATGTAGACTACACCAGAATAGAAGAGGAGACCTATAAAATATGATTAAATGACAAAAATTGTATATTTAAAAAGATGGACGTAAAACGTATAGTTGAAAATAAACATCTGAAGTTTAGGATAACGAAAATTAAAAAAAAATTGTAATAATGATAACTCTCCAAAAATATATAGAGAGAAGGAGAGAAATGCGTTATTAACAGCAATGCTGCACAAATACGTTGGGTTGCTATACACACAGCATACTCATCAATCCAATGCTAGATATAATATATATATAACAATTTTTTTTTTCTTTCATTTAAAGTCTAAATACATTATCCTCATCGGTAACTTACCACATTATATCTATTCTTTCTTCCCCTCCCCTACCCCCTTGTTTGCTGTAAACCTTCTATAAACTATACCTTACTTCTCTTTTCCAGTTACCCTCAACTATTACTTGAAATAACGATTTTTTTTGCTTTCTTTCTTACAAATAAAAATTATGAAAAACAAAACAAGACAAATAGCTAATAATATAAACTACTTAAAAATTAATCAAATGTTCACAATTTAGACACGCACGCCTAAGCATCAATTTGGTACAAGTAATAATAAATAAATAAATATATTTGAAAATAAAAAAATATATTTGATAATGGACAATGTAAGTCTGAAACCTCACCCAAAATGAAATAAATACACGAAGTATGAAGGTGTAGTTATTAGCATCTTTCAAGAGAATACCAAATTGAAATAGATTTTAACTCTTCAAGAAAAAGGTGTAATTATAATCAAATACGTTATTTTGAGCTGTGAATCATTTTCAAAAAAAATGTCACAGGAACAATGTGCATGTTTAATAATTTCGTAGTTTAGTTCCTTTTACTTAACAGTTTTTTTTCGATATATTAGGTCTAGGGTTGCCAGGTAGGAGATTTAGTACCATAAATCGAGTTTTTCTAGTTTTAATATCTTCTCCAATTAATCCAAGTTTCTTAAAACTTTGGATACACTTGTACCGAGAGTCCTCTAACAGTTGTTAATAAACAAAAGAAAACCACTAAATCTTCTATGTATTTCTAAATAACAAAAAGACCATTTGATGTGAAAAAAACATAATAAAAATATTATTGGTTGGTTTATTTCAATTATTTTTAAGTGCTGCCCCTTGGTGATATTTTAACAAGGAACTGATTCACGGTACTTGATAAAGCCGAGGGCTATTTAAGGGGAAGTAAATTGCTGGTGAAATTCCGGTTTCCCTCAGCCTTCTAAATTAATTACTAATTGGAGGATTTATTAAAAGATAACTAATTTATTTCAATATCTATATAAAAAGGAATTTACGGAACGCTCATTTTGGCAAGATTTACCCTCTCTCCCCCTCCCCAATCTCTCTCCGACTCGGGCTGGGGATGGAGCGTTATTAACTTTGCCTCGGCTGATGGGAATCCAAATTTTAGCCCCGGGGCACCCTTCGGTATCTACTTACACCGCAATTTGCCTGTCCGCTTCCTAACCTTTCAGTCGCCACCTCCTGTCCCCGATCCAATTAAATAAACGCTGCCTGGGAATTTGTCAATGTTTATCTCCGACTGGAGCATATTTAGGGACGAAGAAGAATGTTTTATTTATTTTAGCAATAACTTCCCCTTGGAATAATATTGAATGACAAAATGGTTAGAAACTTCAGTTCGTTCTAGATTTATTAATGAAAAAATATTTATACGTCATAGGACTCCAATACAAGTACTCTGTCTGTCTGCAATATGGATGTTGAAATCCCGCGGAAGTATTGTGCTTAAAAGTTTAGAATAAAGCGCGCAACACACACGAGAATCTGCCGAATTCGATTTGTGCGAACCAAGTTCCTAAGTATTATTTCGAATTGTGAAAAATATAAATAACATCATTATAATCCTATCTTTTTCTACCGCAAGGCATCTAAGTATTGGATATCTTGAACTTTACCCAAGATTTGCTCATTCAACCTCAATATTCTCATTACTCGGTGGGGATGTCTTCCTACTCTCATGCATTTTCTTTTCTCTGGATTGATATCCACGTTAATGCTTGACAACTTTTCTTGCATGATATTTACATTATGTTGTAGATTCTTGTCATTAGCAGCGAATATGACGAGGTCATCAGCAAATGCGAGCGTTGTATAGAAAGTAGGCTACAAGCTCCTATATCCAAGTTGGAAGCTCCTCAACATGGATTTAGCCCTCCTCAGCGCCCCATCCAGAACCAATATAAAGAATAGGGGACTCAAACTGGATCCCTGACGTATTCCCTGCAAGGTCTCAAACGCCAAAGAGATGTGGTTGCCAGTCCTTACAATGTTAGTGTCTTGCGAAAGAGACTTCTAATAGCCAAGTAATATAAATGGCATATATAAATACCATGCCCAGTTTTATTATTGTCATTATTAATTTATATCGTTTATATTTATATATGATTATTTGTATGAAATGTTTGTTTTATATTAGTATCTGTATGTATACATGTACGGTATTAAAACTCTATTTGCAGATTACCCCTAAAACAAATAAATTTATTATTACTCCAATACAAGTAGTCTGTCTGTATGCAATATGGATCTTGAAATCCAGCGAAAGTATTGTGCTTAAAAGTTCAGAAGAATAAAGCACACTGTTCACATGCGAATTTGGTTCGTGCGAACCAAGTTCACCGCTTTTTACCTGTGTTTGGAGATTGAAGAGTCCAATTCATGATGAACTCAACACGAATTCGGTGTTCCATTGACATTTTTATGGTTCTCGACAGAGCTCAGGGTGTTCGAATGTGTGCAGAGGAGAAGATCCGTATATTTGAAGTTACCGAAAGATGGTTGTTGGTTATAATATTTTATGTATGTCTGAATATTCATTTTAATAATATATATTATGAGAGTGAACTTGATAGAAGCTTTGTACCTATCGGATTGGAGAGAGGGGAAGACCAGATCAGTGGCTAGGGAGCATCGATGCATATTCGACAGAGGCTGCATCCTGCGGGGCATTCAATATTAACTGAGCTCTGGGATGTGGCCGCCTGCACCACCTGTACTAGTACCAGGCCTCCCCACTCCTTTGTCATCCTCTCCACTCGTTTTTGTCTCCGCTATGAATATTCATGATGAGTTAATAAACTTGCACAACTTTCCAAGGTAGTACTTTCAGCTGTCCCCCCTCGGACCATCCCTAATATACAAAGTGGGGTGAAAAATTGAAAAGAAAAAAAAAATCTCACCGCGAAGGAAAGGTATATTTATTTCACTACCGTTTTCTTGAAAATTTTCTCTATAACCGCCTTCACTTGTGGTGGTTTAAAATGCTATCTATAATGCTGATTGAAAATTATCAAATTTCGATTTTTTTGTTTATAACCAATATTAGAGATACGGTGTGCGTCAGCTGAGCCCTGTACCTTCAGGTCAGAATAATACAGTACCCCTCCCACTCAATATTTCATGCATTTTATTTTTGCTGTTAATATACGAAGGTATAATGAAAACGAAATTTCCTACTACATTCTAATAACAAGAGTTTATTGTTGTGCATAAAATAATATTTTTTTACAAAATTAATTATAAGGATATTTTGTAGAACGTTTTTCTTATTTAGTAGGAAATTTTGGCAATCATACCTCCAAATTGGTAACTATTATTTACCAATATTACACATTTGTTAACGTTTCGGGGCATTGATCCCCATCTTCAGAACTAATAACAAAATATTTTTATATTACATTCAACACTTTCTTTTGTAACAATTTTTGATTATAAAATGAAATTTAATTATAAAACAATTTAATAATTTAATCAAATTTGCCTTTAGTCGGTATATTTTCAAGGATACATAATCATTCCTCATGTCACATATTAAATATCAATTAAAACCATTTTAATTTAACAATTTTTGTTAAAACATTATATCACTGTTTTGTTATCACTGTATTATTTAAAATTGATTTGATTGCTCTTTGATCTTATTTACCAATTGAATGTTTATGCCACAAATTCCTATTTATTTATTACCTTCATAAATACTTTTTTTTATTGTTTTTCGGCGATTGACACAAAGAACCTTAATAGCCATTATTCAAATAATATAAATAAAATAAAAACAGACTAATTTAATAATACTAACAAGATAGATAACCCTTTATGACATATTAAGAAAATAAAAAAACACATATGAAGACAATAACTATTTAAAAGCATTTATGAAGGTAATAAATATATAGGAAAGTGGCATAAAAAATCAATTTATAAATAGGATCAAAGAGCAATAAGATCAATCTTAAAAAATGCAGTAATGACAAAGGATTGGTAAAATGTTAAAAAAAGAAATTGTTAAATTAAAATAGTTTTAATTGATATTTAATTTGTGACGTGAGGAATAATTGTACATCGTTGAAAATAGACCAATTTAAGGTAAATTTGATTTAATTATTAAATTGTTTTATAATTAAATTTCATGTTATAGCCAAACATCGTTTGTAATGAAATTGTTGAATGTAATATAAAAATATTGTTTTTTAGTTTTGAATATGGGGATCAATGCCCCGAAACGTTAACAAATGTATAAAATTGTATAATGAAAGTTACCAATTTGGAAGTATGATTGTCAAAATTTCCAATTAACAAATAATTAGAGTAGAATTTAATTATAATTCCTTAAGTTAAGTTTAACTGCAATAACCTTAAACGACTAAAATTTGAAAAAACTTCTGGGTCCTTATCTAGTTGAGAAATGCCGTGGCGAAGTTTTTGAAGCGCATAAACTTCCGCAATAAATATGAAGTGCCCGCAAAGTTGGTCGACTCTTTACAAAACATAGCAGACAAATATTTAGTAAAGGCCTATGACACGTCGAAAGAAGAATATGGATTTAGTGTTAAGTTTCTCCCGGGGGGTAACAACGAGGCAGGGATAATGGCGTCTCGCTTAAGCCCTCCCGTTCATGAAAAAGCGGGCGAAGGGTGGAGTATAATGGGGCTCGAGGGCGAATGGTCGCAATGGGATATTACCGCCACCTGAAGGGTACGGTACCTTCCTTAGCGGGCATATATGCGGATTAGAGTTAAACTATGAAAAATCTGATTTTCATTATTTCCTAATGAATATAAAATGTTTGAAATTTTAAATTAATAAACTTTTAATTAATGAGAGCAAAAACTCAAAAAACAGAATCATATTCTAACATGAAAATTACTGTTAGAATATGATTGGAAGATACCTTAAAACTTTATATCTTTCAAACATCAGTAAATAAGAAAACGTTTTAACAGGACGGAAAAGTATAACATCGTATAATAATTACAGACCAGAGATAGCACACCTCAGTTGACATCTGCATGATAATATAGAAGGATCAATCTAATTAGGGATTGATAAATTGTTTGCCACTTCTATAATTTTGTTCCCATTGAAAACTAGTTTCGAATGTTATACATTCATCTTCAGTTCTAAAAACACACAAAAATTCATCAAAGACTCAGGAATTAAATTATTACAAGTTGAGAAAAGTCTTAAATTAAATATGTATGAAGCACTATTAATCATTTATTGATGGACACAAAAATATACTACCACAAAATTTTGTATGAAAGAATTGGAAGTATGTAAATTTCTCTGGAGACAGAGAAACACGGAAAAATAATTGTTTAAAACTATTATAGAAAATATGTCTGATTTCTTTCCTATTTAAAAATATTATTGTTACAACATCTTGCAAAATAAATGCAACTGTATCGCATTTTAATAAAACACATGTTTATAATATCTGTTACTGATATTTTAAAAAGTAACTGGCAGTAGTAAAGGAAACAAGACCCCAAGACAGCTCAACATATAAAGTTTGTAGTTAATTAATTAATAGAACTGTTTAGAACTATGAGCTAACTTTGACTTTTAATTAATTAATACTAATTAATTAATTAGCAGATAGACATCCAATTGTAATGGTTGCCATTTTTTTTTTGTATTTCATCAAATATCCAATGAGATTCCACATACATGACCAGAACTAGGAGGGCAGATGGGACACTTGCCCCAGGTGGCAGAATTTGGAGGGCGGCAAATTTCGAGCAAAATTTTATTTTAGGTTAAGTAAAACGTTTAAAGTTTTTGATTGTTTTGGTCTTAATTCAGCCAAAACAAATTAGTCCATGTTAGATATTTATTATGAAATATATTACCTAAAATACATTTATAAAACTTTTGAGTTTTATTGAGGAGGGTGAAAGAAGGGGCGGCAAAATAATGCATATTCCCTCCCCATTCCGCCTCTCAGGAAAAAATCCTAGATCCGGCCCTCTCTCATTGATCCATTAATGAATTACATATAGGTATGTCATTTATCAACATCTTCAATTTGCTAAAGTAAAGTATACATGGTAATAAATAATTTTATTTATTTACTTTCCTTAAATAGATCTAATGCAGTTTCATGCTTTCTTATTATAGGTGAAAATTAAGAACGCATAGGTTTTCGCAATAAATGTTATTGTGCTAACATAATGGCACTAGTACCTATATAGGACAGTATTCATCGGCAGAGACTGGAGTATGGACGGTATGATGAACACGTGCAATTTCAATTGCAATTACTGCTGATTCTTCCCCGGTGTATTTATCCTGAACATAAATTTGTAAATTAAATAAGAACTTATCAGATGCTCGTATATTTAACTTTAAAATTTCAGTAAGTCCGTGCTATTACACATCAGAGATACCTCGGACCTAATGCATAATAAAGTTCAACAGTACAAGTCGCGAAATTATGAGTGGAAATGTTCGTTTTTAGAGATTTAAGATTCCTTATCGTCATTAGATAATAATAATTTTATTCATTTTTTGTTTAATTTACTGTTATGTACTTTAAATGTTATCTTGTTTCAACATTTCACAGTGTGTCATAAGCGTAGTAAGTCATAAACTAATAAAAAAAAAGAATAATGATCATAGAAGCAAACAGAAAAACAAATATTTATCATGGGACAATTTTTTTTTATATTAGTACCTGGAAGTTTTAAAAATAAGTGGATCGGATACATTTCCTTCGAAAGGAGTTTAGTCATAAAAGTTTAGTCATGCGGCGGAGAGATGTCGTCATCAAATTTTCAGAAACGACCACTTTGCTTTAATTCATAAAACAAAAACAAAACAGAACATTCATTACAAGCTATTACTCAAGATAACTCGAGAATGGTGGTACAAAACCGGACTGCGATAACCATCACAAGATAATTGCTGCTTTTGAATCTGTGCGAAAAGCCATTTATCATAAGGAAGAAACGTGAAAAATTCCAAGTTCGATATTATTGAACACTCCTTTCGTTTCAAAATTGTTGAATTAATTAATAACTTAAGCAAATAAAAGTGACATATTTTTTATTAAAAAAATAGACCTTAAGGCCCAAAATAATTTATAATTTTTCTTCATCAAGTATACTACCAAAGGTCTCAAAATTCATAAAGATTTTTTTTATTACACCTAATAAGTTAAATTAATTTTAAAATAGGAATAAAAATTAATAACAAAGATGTAAAAAATGGTGCTAGTTTCAAAATAATTCTCTTTGATTAGAACAATTGAGGCTTTAGCAGGAAGAAGGGTCATGCTCCAAAAGTGAGTTTTGATATACAAGCTGGCAAAGGTTTTCTGGAAATTTCTATGCTGGCCTACAACTCTTCCCGGCATTTCATTATGTAAAAAATCAATACCAAAGAGGGCCATGTTATTCCAATTATGCTATAGAAATATCATAACTACTTATATTGCCTTTTTATGGATAAGGGCTTTTCCTTCTTGTATTGAACGTTTTATTGCCCTTGCATTGAACATTTATCCCTGTATTAGCCCTTTATAGAACCCCAGTACACATGTTGTACCAGAGCCGAATAGGTCAATTAAAATTTTGCAAAAATTTTCATTGGGATATACTAAATGGTAACAAGGCTAGAAAAATACATAAGGAATCAACCACCATCGAAATAGCAGGCAGAGAAACATGCCCCTGCACATCGTTCTCGTTTGAACAAGGAAAAATTATCGAAACTGCAAGGAGTAAACGTTTTGCCTCATCCTGCGTATAGCCCAGATATTGCACCATCAGATTATGGTTTGTTTAGATCAATGGCTCATTTTTTAAAAGGTCGGATCTTTGATAATTACGAGGACGTAATAATTGGATGTGAAGAGTTCTTTGCCTCAAAGCGAAAGGAGTTGTACCGGCATCGAATCCAATTACTAGCAGAAAGATGGGTGAAAGAAGTTGAAAACAGTGGACTTTACTTTGAAGAGTAGAATTCAATAATGTTAAAAATATATAATCTGAAATAAAGCTATACCAACGCACAAAGACTTTTGTAACAACCTAATATAAATAAATAAAAGTCATAAAATGAAATAAATGTTCTCTAATGCATTCCTTGAATAAAAAATAAATGTTTCAAAACTAAAATTAATAACCCAAGAAGAAAGTATATCATAAAATTATACATAATGGAATCAAAATATTTCCTTACCTAAGCGAGTTTTCTGGAGGTCCTAGAAAATAAATACAAACAAATTCTCCTGTCAAGAAAAAAAAAATAACAGAAATAAATGAACCAACACACATTGCCGGCGAAAAAAAGATCAAGGCAAGAAACCTGTTTGTGGGCTGCAGATGGAAGGCGCGTGAGCTTCTAAAAACTGCTCCCGCTATTACACCTTAAAGAACTCTTGGTAGCGTAAAAAAAAAAAAAACAGAAAGAAAAAACATAGATCTTCTCTGAATACAGAAATTTTTGTAATTTAATCTTTAAAGACTGTTATTCCAGAAAGTAATAAAAATAATATAAGATAAATATATACATATTTATACATATATGGGTAAGAAAAAGTAATACAATTATATTTTTCCTTGAAGTAAGCCAATTACATATGACATTTTTTTAAATTATTAAATTACAATAAATTTTTTTGATAAGATTTTTTTTTGTCATATCTCAGTATTTTTCAAAAACAAATAATACAATGGCAAGTAAAACTTTTGTAACAGATGTAAAAAATAACGAAAAGACATTGCTTTGATTTTTTATTTCCTTGATTCATTATAATAAAAAAAATATATTAACGATTAAATTCCGGTTCCTAGTTTTGTTAAATTCGATATTTATGTTTTGAAAATAGTATTAAATTAATAGCAGTTATGCATATATTTGAAATTATATTTATTCCCTTATACTATAACTTTACATTTCGCACAAGCACAAGTTCCTAGGGAAAATAACCCAGATAAAAGGAAGTATAAAAGAATGGTATAGACTACTTTATGGATGATGTTTTCAATTGAAATGATTCTCCGATCCGTAAACCTCAAAAATACCATGTAGAACACCGTTTTATTATATCAAAACCAATATCATGGCTGTTGAAAGAACCGCTAGTAAGAAGTATTGGAGGAGAATTGGATATATCAATAGAACCTAATAGAAAATATATAGATCCAGGCTTTACGTTATTGCATCCTCTATAGCTGATATATGTCCTCAATATTTTCTGAAAACTTTGAGCTTCCAAAGATCCAAATGATATCATGAGAGAAGTGTATCGTTCATTTGGAAGGGGAGTGCCACAATATGAAAAATTTTATTTGAGAAAAATGTTTTAGTTTCAATATTTAGCGTAATAAAAAAATAATTATTAGTTTAATAATCTAAAATAATGAATTCCATCAAATTGTAATTATAGAGTAAAATTTATACTGTATTGATAAATACATTAATTAATTATTTTTAATATTATAATTCTAGTTGGTGATATTGGAGATTTGGTCATTCTATTTGATTCAGTATAAATAATTAAAAACATCATTATTTAGGTGAAAAATATTATTTTTTACTTTTAACATATTCAATAAAATATTTTGAGTAATTTTTTTAAATTGAATAAATTGCTTAGTAAAAATTATTTTATTTTTCAAAAATGTATCTTTATTATACATAAACTCTAAAGTAGCTTATACTGCTTTTATGTATTTATGTTATTACTGTCACAATTGTATTCATAATTGAGGATTAATTGTTCAAAAAATGAAGATTTTTTTTTAAATAAAAAAGCTAATTAAGTTGTTGATGTTTATCGGTGACTTGAAACATAGCGATAATCGTAAATAGGTTAACATCAAACGTTTCTCCTATGAAATTCCACATTTTCGTATTGTGGCATTTTTATTCCAAATTAACGATATATTTCATACCATTATATTTAGATATACAACATATATCCTTCAGTGGAATACGCATAGACAATCTCCCGTTTTGTAGTCATATTATTACCATATTGCTGCCCGGAATGAGAAGTATTTGATCAAGAAACTTTTAGCAACACTCCAAGGAGAGGTATGTTAGGTTCATTCGTAAGAGGTTACAAGGGAACAGGCACACCTGATAGATTCGTTAACACCTAATTCCTATGTAAAGGAGCTTAGGCTGTCTTGGGAAAGTACTCGAGTAAGTAATTTGTATTTGCATTCCCTTCTGCGGTGTGGTACGGTAAGGGACACCACACGGGAATGTGCTGGTTAAATCACATTTGTTGCCGAAATGAGATCTCTTAGTCTCATCATACGGGGCCATCTTACTAACACTCCCTTTTAACTAAAGAAAAGGACAAATATCCTGAATACTGTATTTTTGTTTTTTATTTAGGATTTCTTCACGTATGAAGTTTTCCCCAACTAAATACCTCCTAAAGCCTCTCTCTCCATTTCTTCATGTTCATTCTTATTTCTCCCTTCCGTCAATTCATGACCTTCCGTCA
Organism: Rhaphigaster nebulosa; assembly: GCA_948150685.1. Classification (NCBI taxonomy): domain Eukaryota; kingdom Metazoa; phylum Arthropoda; class Insecta; order Hemiptera; family Pentatomidae; genus Rhaphigaster; species Rhaphigaster nebulosa. The sequence goes on from OX411312.1 coordinate 58,242,948, forward strand.
ATGATGCTTTCATCTACTTTATTATTCCACTGTATTCGAGGCTTTCCTCTCTTTCTCTTATCTTCTACCTCCCATTCTATCATCATTTTCGGTAGTTGACTGGAATCCATTCCTTAAGTGACCATGTCATCTTAATCTACTTTCTTCGATCACTTCTAAGATGTTTCTTTTTACTTCCATTCTTTCTCTGATTCCGCTGTTCCTGACATACAGGTTCATCCTGGAAACTCTGGCATACAAAAATTTGTCCACATCTTAAACGTGAAAAAACAACTTTTCGGCACCTTTATGAATTTTTTCACCAGGTTGGTACACACCTATTTTATTTAAATCATTTACGATTTGCTACAACTATGTTTGACTTTGAGAAAGTCCATTGGAAAATTTATTTCATCAAATGAATTACAAATACCCGTATCACAGCTCCACTAATTGGGATTTTATCAATACAATGTTTTGCTTGAATGGAATGTAAAATTTTAATGTCAAATTTCGATATTAGCACCAAGTACCTTAGTGAAAAGTTCAAATTAAAATGTTCTGTAATATTTTCGGTAAAATAAAAATATTTAATACAGTTGGGAAATCCAGTCAAAGTTGTTGGGAAAATTTCCCAATTTATAGGAAATTTATTTCCTAATTATAAATCTCGACCGAGTGGAAGATTTTTGCTACTTTGGCTCAATACCAGAAAGTAACGGGACACCACAAACATTGAGGTGAATAAAAGAATCAGCAGTGGTAGAAAGGTTATTGGCATGTTAAATACTTCCTTTAAAAGGATAATTTTAAATATTTAAAAATGTTATGCGGGCTTGGATTGCCCACACGACATCCTTTTCAAATTGACCACAAATCTTGCTTGCATATGAGTACATTCCAGTGAGACTTGTCTCATTAGACGAGTCGGTCAAACCAATCAAAAGTAACTGGATAGTCGATGAAACAGGAAGAGCGTTGGGCTAAATGACTACGGGAACTGGAAAGGACTCAGGAATCGCAGACATGAGCATGAGTTGCATGCTGGGACCAAGACATAATAAGCACTTAAGCATCTGAACACCATATTGAATTAACATGCAACAAATGTAGATCACAAATAAAATACATTTTATTTTATGTGTTGTCAGAGACGTTGCTACAACAATGTATTGCGTGGGCGGCAAAATCTGAAATTTCCCAACAACTTTGACTGAATTTCCCAACTGTATTAAATATTTTAATTTTCCCGAAAATATAATATAACATTTAAATTTTCCCAACTCATTTGAATTTGAACTTTTCACTTAGGCACTTGTTGCGAATATCGAACTTTGACAATAATAATTTTATATTCTATTCAAACAAAACATTGTATTGATAAAATCCCAATTAGTGCAGATGCGATACGGATACTTATAATTCATTTGATGAAATAAATTTTCCAATGTACATTCTCAAAGTCAAAAATAGTAGTAACAAATCGTAAATGATTTAAATAAAATAGGTGAGTACCAACCTGGTGAAAAAATTCATAAAGGTGCCGAAAAGTTGTTGTTTTTTCACGTTTAAGATGTGGAAAAAATTTTTGTTTGAGAAAAATAAAAGTACTGTGTGTCATACAAAAAGGCGGAAAACAATTTAAACAATTAAAGTCGGTAAACAACTTTTCGCAAAAAAAAAAACAAAAAAAAAACGCCAAATATGACCATTTTTTTATATTTAATTACAGGCCTTGTAATTTTCGCAGGGAACTGTTGAGAAATTAAATTGTGCCTTTGAGTTATGCCTACGTGCAATAAAAAATTCATGCAAACAAATAATAATCTTTCGCCAAAAAAGCGAAAATTTAAAAATATGTGTTCTTGAAAAACGGCTTGAATAAGGTCCAAAATGGTCCTAGAGCGATTTTTCTAAGCGGTATTTGTTCGCAAAGAGTTTCTCTACAAATCTATTTTCATGGAATATTGTTGAGGTTCGATTTAATACCTCAAAAATTCGTTTGAAAATCAGATTAATTCTTGCTTCGGCCCTCGGGCATGGGAGCGTAGGGAAAGTGTTACAGAACACAAAAAGTTGTCATTATTTTTACTATTCATAGATACTATTAAAAACACAATTTAAGTACCGAAAGATTTTTCTATGATCATTACAATTCCAGTAATCAAATACCCAAAAATGACGCTATTTCATGGTTCTTAATTTTTTTTTGGTTGGGGGGGGGGGAGTGGCGAAAATTCAAGACCGATTTTAACTGTCCAAAGTTTATTTTTTCGATCTTTTTAAGCGCTATTACGTATATTTTTTGTTTTTCCAAAAAAATCGATTGTGTTGTAAAGGCGACAATCACAAGACCTATAATTAGATGTCGAAAAATTAACATTTTTAGCAGTTTTTAATTATTTTTGCGAAAAGTCGTAGACTGATCTCAATCGTTTAAAACTCCTTTTTTCCGTCTTTTTAAATGCTGTTACACAATATTATTTATTTTTTCAAACAAAAAACCTTATACTATTTGTTTGTACTATTTCTCCTAATTATGACGTTGAGAATGTCCATTGGAAATTTATTTTATAAATATAAGTCATAAACTATCGCGCCTGGACTAAACTTAAAAGGTATTGGCATTGGTTTTAAATTATAGCAGTTAGATATGAAATCTCAAATTTTCAAGCATTTTGGGTTTTCAAATCAGTGGATCAATCAATCAATCAATCAATGGAGGGATGATACTACTCCACCCCTCTCCCTTTTCACAATTACGACATCCCCGAGTGCTGTAAGAAAGACTGAGACCACAAACTTTCCTCTAAGACCGCTCGAGATAAACAATAATACCATACATGAATAAACAATAGTAGACTGACATATTCATTTCGTACATTTATGACCAGCGGCACAGCTATATACTTATATACGATACTCGTATTACAATATTCTTATAATAATTATTATATAAGCTGAAATTGAGCTGATCGAAAGAACTTCAGGTCATCCCTACAACAATATATATATATATATATTTTTTTTTTTTTTTAATGCCATAAATTAATAGCAATATCAAAATATTTCTTTTAAATTGCGAAATGTACGAAAAATTCCCTATGTGCTGCTTGAAACTTGATTGTGGTACATGAATTTGGTATTTAGTCAAACATGAAAAAAACCCGCCAAAATACCCATCAAGAAGGTATTGGATTTATTGCTGCCACTTAACGATCCGTTTAATTTGCAGAACGGACACGGAAGATCTAGAAAGAAGCGGATCAGATTGGATAATGTACACTAGTGGCCTTTACACCGAACCAGATTCTATTATTCCTTCATGAATTATTCAATGCTCAAGTCAGAGACTGATTCCGGACACCGGTAGGAAGTAAAACAGCCGCTTGATATTCCTCAAGATGGATACATCCGTTATTTCACATTCATAGCTGCTCTGGATCAACTGTGTAGGGTATTGCGCTCCGCTATGCGATCCATAGTCTTCAGGGAGAGATTCCTATACCATAAAATAAATCGGATCTTTTGCACAGAACGTAGTTTAATTTCGAGCTTATACAGCTCCTGGTTATTACATCAAAACTTAAAGAAAAGGATTGCTATAAAAAATACGCAGGATTTAAAGTTGAAAGTTAAAATCAAAAGTAATTTCAGATCACTGTTTCTTTGCCTATGCGAAGGAATCTTCGTATATATCTTCAAGAACTATTGCTTTGGGATTATACGACAAATTCATCGGCCCAAGCTATATATCTGTTAACTATACATTGTTTTAGTTTTTAAAAAATTCCATTCGTACTGTTAAACATATTTTTGAGGAATGCACTCACTATGTTTCAACAATAAATAGAAGAGGACTGACCCGAAATTCATCTAAAAGTCTTAATGACAATGAAAATTGAGTAACATTGATTGAGTAACAAATTTTATACAAAATTTGTAATTTTTTTTTATTTTGTTATTACCAACAACAATAAATAGTTTTTTCTTATAACATTTTTTTAAAATTTGAATCACACTCTATGAAAATATATACGTTAAGAGCTCAAAGAACACGTGCATATGTATCATATGATTCAAATGAAATATAAATTCAAAAATTATAAATTCGAATTATAAACATTTATAAATTCGATTGTCTTCATTCTATAAGAATTTTAAAAAATATCAGTTTTTAAAAAATTTAATTAATTTTTAAATAATTTTTTTTTGTAAATTGAGGTGTAGAATTCCAAAACCAGCCATGTCCGTTTTATAATTTTTTTTTTCTTTAACAGTTTTCGTACTAGATTATCAAGACTTGAAAGGATTTCTCCCAAAAGCAGTTAAAGCACATGATAATTATTCGATTTTGGAAGAAATCTTTTCATCTCATGATATTCTAGTGCAAAAAATATTAAAGAAAACAAATAATTAGAAAATGGACATGGCTGGTTTTGGAATTCTACGCCTCAATTGCACTTAATCTTTCAAATTTTTTAGTACTTGTAAAGTCTTGTCAATTTAACAGTGATTGTGAGCGAAAATGACTTAAGTAGTTTAAAGTCCTAACAATAAACATAAATAAAAAAGTGATAAAAAAATATGTTTCAGTATGATTTATATCAGCAGTAGTTTCTAAAAAAAAAAAAAAAAAAAAATTGCTTCTCTATTTTTTAAAAACTGAGGTAGAGGGTATCCCAGAAAATCTCTTAAAATACACAATCAAATAGACCGACACAGTAGAAGAGAGAGGCGCCTGTAAACAAGGTTTCCACAAGTTGATTCAGTTTCCTTTGGGGCGGAGGGTGTCGGGTTTTTGGGGCGCGGTTTGCCGGCAACAGAGAGGAATAGCAGAGCCTTCTTGGCAACGAGTCAACACCGAATCAGGCTTATTCAATTTAGCACGCCTCTGCCTGTGTCCTCATTGGGGGGGGGATGGGGTCCTGAGGGAGAAAAAGTTAATTAAAGGTGCCGCTGCTTCTTCAGGTGTCTCGCCTTCCTGGGATCCGGCCAACGGTCCGGAAGAGGGTGCTTAGTCGAGGAGAAGATCTGGAGGTCGTCCTCGCATCAATACGATTAATGATAGAGGGAGTGAGGAGTTTCGGAGTAGCAGATCTAGAGTGGTCGCAATAATAAGAGAGAGAATATTTGAAATCGGGATGTTATAAAAAAATATACAATTCTGTTAGTCATATCGTCTTATCAAACATAAATCACAATTGTAACAGTCTATAAATATCGACTGGCCTTGTTAAAAAAAGTGTTCTGACCAAGTGAAAGCAAACGTCATCCGGGTACTATCAAAACGTCCAACCATCCAAACAAGAAAGTACTTGGATAGTTGGAGATCGTCATAGCTACAAAGAACTATTAATTGGTACGATAGAATCAAAATATTAATCTAAACTTTTTAATCAATTATTAAACATTAAAAAAAATTGAAACGTTAACAGACAGAGTTACACACGACGATTAGTTCACACTCCAAAGAAGTAGCACATCTCCGCAGATGACAAGCATGAGTTTCTACTCTGAAATGAGACCGTAGCTAACTGTAAAGCAGTAGGTCAGCGACTTACTGCTTAGCAATCATCGGTCATTACTCAAAGTCCATTCACTATAGCATATAAGGTAACCCATATACACCTACACACACACATACACACACGTAGTTTTTTTTTTCTAAACCCCAATTTTAAACGTTTTGTATAATAATGAACAAGACCAATATCCTTTTACTGTATCTTAGATAGATTTTAAGGTTTTCCTGATTCATTATTTTCATATGTCCACCATGGTGATAGAGGTCACCTTTAAATTGAAACTGTTCTCAAATCTTAAAACTATCTTTAAATTCTCTTAATGAATTAATCTATTTCTGGTAAGTTCAATAATTCAACCAGTTTTTCTGCCTTATCTTTTTGTGGTGTTTTTTTTTAAATATCATTTTGAAATTGCTGCAGTATCTTTCTTGTATACAATGATATATGAGATAGTTGCACCCTACAGGAGAGAAGGCCGAATAATAATTTTAAAGAGAAGTTTAATAAACTGAGAAAGTTTTAATACGAGGCTGAAATTTGGAGTTGTTAGGATGTGGCTGAATTTATGTGATTTTTATTTAACTTTTGATAATTTTGTAGAGAAATGAGCATTCAATTTCAGATGCCTTTCAAGTTTCATACCCAGATAAATCAAGTTTTTTGATATTTTGTTATATGAATTTCCACCTAGAAATTTATTGGGTAATCTCTTCTTACATTTCTAGAAGTTATTCAAGCTCATTTTGTATAATGTTACAAGCCTTTTCAGCCTCTAAAAAAGATAAAACGTTTATATTACTATCAACAATAGAATTGACGCAGATATTGTAAGCATTATAGAGGGGAAAACGGTTGTTGCCAATGTTACAGGCTGCCCCAATATTCTGGAGACATTTAGCGTTATGATGCTACGTGCTCGGGGAGCAGAATTGATACTGGTCCGCAATCAGTACAGTTACGGCTTGTTTGTTTAATTGAAGCGGATCAGACAGAAAAAAAGGAGGTTCAAAGCGAGGAGAGCGGTCCGCATCACGATTCACTTAGCTTTGATAGGCTCTGTACTATAGGATGAAACAGGCAGCGGAGGAAAGGAGGGGAGAGTGATACATCAGTTGATTGGATATCAAACTATTATAATGGATATTAATATTACATTATTAAACATTTTTATATATGTTTAATAACTCTATAATTAAAATTATTAAAATATATGCATCATATTTCAATGCAAAGATGTCGTCAGAACCATGTTCAACTATAGAATATGCAAAAAGGCTGTTTTCCTATATATCACTTCGAAACGATCTATAGTCTGTTCCTCTGGAGTCCAGAGATTTTATATCAACAAGAATAAATAGATGGTGAGATTTGCCTATCCCCACCGTAGTTAGGCGTAACTGAGTCTGAGCCATCTTGTAAGGTTGTGGTTTATTTCTCTAGATTTAGTTTATTTTTAAAACATCTGCGCTTTTTTTTTATGTTAAAAAAATTAGAAATTTTTTTAGTATTTTTTTAAAAATATATAATAAAAAAAATGAAAAGCACTAAAAACCTGGTAAACGTTAAACAGACCCAGACTTTTTTTTTTTTTTTTTTTTGTGAAAAGCCTAAATCTAGGGTACTAAACCACAACCTGACAACCTTAGTAACCCCTAGCTACGGAGCGTATAGGCAAACCATCTCACCATCTATTTTTGTTGACATGAAATCTCTCGACTCGGGGAACACGATATATATTTGAGGATGCATTGTAGTCTTTGATAGCATTGTAGTTTTTAATTCCTAACCTTTTAAAGATACAAAGCCTCAATCCTAAAGGATTAGGAATTTAAGACTATACCACAATGCGTGCCTCTACTATGGCGTTTCGAAGTGTCGGATATGAAAACCGCATTTTTGTATATTCGATAGTTGGACATGGTAGGGATGATATGGTCCATATTTTTTACATTTCTATCGTAGGTTTTTGGTAGAAAACTACAACATACTCTTCTAAAGCGTTTAAATTCTAGTCGGGAATGGCCTCAATATCCTACAGCAATTAGCTTATCCTAATGTGGACACCAGGACACGAAGGAATCGACTACAAAGAGATAGCTAAATAGATTGATAGATCCCTATAAAGGTTCCTTATCAAGATAAAGGAAATTTAAGCTTTTATTAGACTTTGATTGATTTTTTTTTTTAAATGTAACACGTCCGTCGTGAATCAGTCGAGTAAATATATTTTATATTGATTAAATATTTCAAATAGTTGATATCGGCCAATAATTATTCAATTAAATAAATAAGCAAAAAAGAAAGAAAAACGTAACCCTCTGTATAAGCGTCCCTACGTAAGCAGACTTGTCACTCATATATGGGTGATGCGACGACGAACGTATTTCACAATATAAAATTCTAATAAACATATATATATATATATATATATATATATATATATATATATATATATATATATATATATATGTGTGTGTGTGTGTATACAGTTTTTAAGAATATTTATATGAAGGTAATACACAATATGTTGAAATGCTCTTTCGTATTTAAATAGCTTCATTTATAGACCTTTTCTAACTGTTACACCACATGACTTTCCTTACCGCTTTGGGTTCAAATTTCAATACAATAATTGTTTGCTTTATCTTCGCTAATATTGATCCGTTTTATTTAATTTTTTTTTAAAAGTTTGGCTTCGTAGACATTTTTATGATTTTTTAAATGTGCATATGTAACTTTCTGGGAAATATATAGTTTGAAACTAAAGAAACGTGAACGGGTTTCCCTAAGAAAATGCATATAATACTTTTAAATACATGGGTACAAAAGCAAATACGCTATATCTTAGATAATATTGGTCCGATTTAGATAACTTATTTATTTATTTTTTTTGCAGAGAATTCAATTACCTTTCAAACTATCATATGCATAATTTGCCATAAACTTATAGTATAAACTTGTTCCAGGAGCTTAATCTAGATTTTTCATTAAAATATGGAAACATTTTGTAATTTTTTTTTGTTTTATCTGTTTTCCAATCAATTTATATATTTAAATACCTAATATTAATATATTTTAATTAACTTTAATATTTATATATTATATATATATATATATATATATATATATATATATATATATATATATATATATATATATATATATGTATATATATATATATATATATATATAAATTAAAATCGTCCTCATTTGATGAATATTTTTAGAAATAATCTATAAAGAACTTGAATGATGCGCCTTCCAAAATGACTACCCGAAGCTAATAAGCCCCCAGGTGAAGATCGATCCATGATTGCCTTATAAACTGCCAAGGGGAGACAAAGCGCTATAGCCAGATTGAGATGAGACTAACTTAGTTCGGGTTGGCAGCTCCCTTTGGTCGGAGATTGCGTCACGGCGAGTGAGGATAAGCACTAAGTCCCAAGTCCCTGCTTAATTATTTCATTAGGAAAACCGTGGGGGGAAGGAGGAACCTTAATGCCTCGCAGACCGCGGGCTTAGCTTCCTCTTAACTTCACTCTAACTCACTCCCACCTTGCCCTGAATAATTGTTATTGGACCAATGATAACGGGGGCTCTTATCTCGGTGCGAATTTCTCTATGCAAATGTATACATACAAAGAAGGAGGAATTTCATTAGGTTATGTCATGTTTGCCATCTTATCATTGGCCAACGATAGCGCTATAACTATAACCAATTATTAGCGAGGGAATTAACATTTGAACTAAATTAATGGTCGGATGCATATCATGGTTCTATAGCTTGTTTATTGATTCATTCTAACAAATTGAAATCAACAAAATGTAGACAACTACAATCATTGTTTAATGTAAGAAGATCCTGAGGACATTACTTTTCCAAATATCTTGGAAGATAGTCTGGAATTGATTGAGAGGAAACATTATAGCTGATCAGTTCGATGTCACCAGCGCCTCCGATGTATTAGTACGCGGCATGGTATATGTGTCATAAAACCTATAAACGATAAGTCGCGATATTTAAAAGTCCGTTCTACGATATTGGGTTTCTTACATGAAAGTGTAACATATATAAGTAAAACAAACACCTAAATCTCCTGAAAGTTCAACCAAATCGTTTACCACCAACTACGAACTTTATATTGTACTAAGGTCCCAAGTAAAGGCTGTCGTAGTGTACTAGTTATAACAACCAAAAGAAAATTTGTAGTAAAACACCATAAAAAAAACCTGGTGCGGTGTGTCCAGTGACACAACTTTCACTTACAACACTCGAATAATTATCGTGAAGCTTCGTCTTGTGCCATACAAAGGCTCAGACAGTATTTTATTTGGGATTTCATTTGGTTCCACTCTTTCTTTATGACCCGCCCATCGAAGCTTCGATAACTTAATTATGGTACAATTATTTGTATAGAATTTAATTTCCGTTCTCAGTTAATTACAATTGTATTTTTTACAACAAAATTAGCTGTTTAAACTAATTAAATGTAAGGCTGAAACTAATTTGAGTGATGGGTACCTTAAAGCTACTTTAAAAATGCTAGGTTATTAAAAAAAATTCAGTCTTTGTGCATAAGTATAGCTTTATTTCAGATTACATATTTTAAGCATTATGGAATATTACTCTTCAAAGTAAAGTCCATTGTTTTCAACTACTTTCACCCATCTTACTGCCAGTAACTGGATTTGATGCCGATACCACTCCTATGGTTTTGAGGCAAAGAGCTCTTCACATCCAATTTTTACGTCCTTATTATATTATATTATCAAATATCTGGGCTATACGCAGGATGAGACAAAACGTTTACTTCTTACAGTTACGAAAATTTTTCCTTGGTCAAACGAGAACGATGTGCAGGGGCATTGTCATGTTGCAAAATGGCTTGTCTCTTGTAGACCAAAGCGGGGTACTTGGCACTCAAAACTGCATAAACTCTGTTTAGCTGTTCACAGTGAAGGTTTGAGTTCCTACTGCGGGCGATAAATCACGAGTAGTTGCATGTGGGCCCTGGTTCACACATTCAAGAAGAACCACCGATCATCAACGACCAAAGGCGACCTGATCTGGGTCTCGTTCTATGAAACAAATTTCTTCGGCGGATGCCTTTGCACTTAAACCTTTTTTCCAGTAATGTCTCAAAAGACCGCGAATCACGACTTTTTCTTCTGACATTGCACGTGCGTTTTAAAAATGTAAATGACCCCATAAAGGCAACTCAAGTCACAAGAAATTAAAGGATTAGTCAAAGTAAACATTGACATCAATAGTAGGAACAAAAACATTCTTATATGATAATTATGAGAGTTGGAATTAAGGATGGTGTTCATGCACAAGGACTTTAGTAACAACCTAGTAAAATACGTCGTCCAACTTACAATAAAAAAAAAATGATAAAAAAAGCTTGTAAAGTTAGTTTACAAAAGATACCAAAGAAAAAAAAACAGGGCATGATAATACTTTAATAAAATAAAAATAAAGAATAATTGAAAAGATTCTAAGCAATCACGGTCTTTCTTTCACACTATGAATGGAAGAAATAATGCGGTATTGTACACACAATTAGAATTGTCTTCCTTTTTTGTTTCTTCTCTTTGGTAGCTCCCGGAACGGGAGTGATTCAGACAATGATTCACTCTTGCGAACCTTGGTAGACCGTGAAATCTACGTCCCTCATTTCTAAGCAACCAGAACCGACTCAAGGAAACCCACCCATTGACGATGTTTCGGTGCTATAAAATATCTTTTTCAGGGCATTTATTATACACATTCATTGATTTAATAATCTTCTTTGATTTAATTTTTATAAGCTAATAATGATCAAGTAAATATTTTGCCTACATAGGACATTTAAAACAACACAGTTATGGCATATATACAGTTTAAGAATCACTAGAAAACAAACCGGTTTATTTGCCAAAATGCAATGCAAACAAGTAAAATTTTATATAGCATTCTGCTGCAGGTTATATTTGAAATATTTAGAAAAAGTAGGTGACAAATTCTTACTTTTTCATTTTTGACCTTGGGTATACTCTATTAGTTGAACAAATAACTAAAATAATCACTGCATCTTTACTACAGCAGTGGGTATTCTTAAAGCACAATATATTCTTCATTATGTTCAGGGCCGTCAATAACCAAGTGGGGACCCATCGGGCATTAAGATAGGATTCTCCATTTTAGAGAATTTATTTTCTGAACAACTTTAGATTATCAACAGAAATAAATAAGATGCCAGTAGAATAACTATTTTATTTAATATTTGAAAATTAACAAGCATTTTTAAATTTAAATCTTAACATTTACAAGAAGTAGAGGGATCTTAGAGATCGCGAAGACCTTGGCCCAAACCCATTTGTCCTAAGTAATTTTTTTATTCCAGGAAATTTCATATCAATTCCATTCCTTATGCCCCCACTCAGTCTCCACTGGGTTTCAATACCAGTGACACGGCTGTGAGAGAAGCGCTGGGATGTCCTGGAGTCCTGATTTGCCATCTACATGTGGGAGAGGGGGAAAAGTTTGGTTCGGAGAACCGTAGGTAGAATATACAATTAAAAATCTTTCCTGAAAACACCACATCGCCCATATTTCTCGACGTCAATAAGTATCCTTAAGGTATTCCATCGTTCTCGACATCTTCTTCCATAACCTGCCCGTAAGCTACTCGTATCCTCCCTTTCCCCATTTTGACCATTGCTGTGTGGTTTACGGGGGCTTCTCAAATGTTTTCGAGGACAGATTGAAACGGAATTGCTCATGTGTACCACCATCACTGCGAGTTTTTGAGGTTTTTCCTCTCCATCCGCAGACAACATTTCCTCGGATCTTTCCAATGCCAAACTATCACCAGCTCGCACCCTTCCTACATTTACAGCCTCCTACAATTCAAATCCTTAGTCGGCGCACAGGAAAAAACATCGCGCATTTCTGATTTCTTTACCCCTTCCTACATCCAACAAATATTCGAACGTTCCTTCCTCGCCCGCTCCTCTACCCTCAGGAATTCCTTTCCTTCTGATATCCGCCATGCTTCTTCTCTATCCTCATTCAAACCCTCCTTTTCCAACACCTTCTATCTTCTTTCTTTTCCAAATAGGAGCTTTCTAGTTACAAAATTTCAGATTAAGATTAACATCTAGATCAGAAGTAAATAATAGTTTTTAATGTACAAGCTTCTAATTTGCTAATCAACTCATTATTTTTGTATTTTTCATGTTCCCTTTTTTTTCACATTATACTTTTCGAGACAAGAATTCATATTGTTTGGCAATTTATTTTATTGAAAATATTGTAAACAATAATTAATTTTTATTTTATATTCTTATGACAAGATATTGTTTCGGTTTTATTTGTTCAATCGTGTTATTCTTAATGGAGCTAGTTCCAGAATAAAGTTTTTCTTTTATTCTATTCTCTAAATATATTATACATTCTCTAAATAGCGTTTATAGGCATGAATGTGTTAAAGTACGAGTACACAATAAGCACACATAAATTTACAGACTAAACCCCATTTCGGTAATTTCTTGTTTAGTAATTTCTTAGATAACTAGAGGTGGGCAAGGACGTTTTTAATCACTGGGAAAAATACAAAGCACAATATTTATTTATTGATGGAGCTTCAGAATACGATTATCTACAGATTTTCTATATATTCACTACCAGATATTTATAAACTTTCTATTGAAATGACATTTAAAAAAAACACGGGGTAGGCCATACAATATCTACAATACTGAACGATATTGAGAGTTTAGAGGGTCATAACGTTGGGCATGGTCTGAAGCACCTAAGGTTTTGGAATATAGATTTCATCTGTACTTTTTCGTATATGCTTAAGAATTTCTGATATACTCACAGTTATGGACGGCGTAATTTTCCGAATTATTTCTTCGAATTTATATCTTGTAAATTCTATTGGTCTAGATTCTATGTCACACTTACAAGTATATTTTAAGCACTCCTTACTGACAATCATGTGAAACACTCAAATATTCCTGACCGGAGACTGATGAGGGTCTTCAGTGATCAACACACAGCTGGAAGTGATTTATTTATACAGCTCCGAACGCGGGGCACAATGCGGCCAAATATCTGCTCTTTGTGATTGTCCCAACACAATACTAGGCTAAATCCGGGGAGAAGGGGGTTGGGGTAAATCGCATTGCTGCCTCCGCACCCTGATTTCAGACCGGAGCTCCAATCCTCTCCCGAGCCCTTTTAACAAACATTGGTTCATCACACTTCATCAGTAACTTCCTCTTCTTTTTCTGCTACCGAAATGTCAATCAATTCATGGTATGTATTGAAAAACCACTTATTAATCGCGTTACATCATATCGACGTACTTTTTTGAAAAAGGCTTAAGCACCAAAAATTCGAAATTTGGTTTTTAATTGATTTTGGGATGATACTCCACCTCAATCTATTTCCGCTCCCGATATATCGAAAAAAAAATTGGAAATGGTCTAAAAATCGAATATTGATGACGTAAACACTAAATACTAACGACTTTCAGTTGTCACTTTGGCCTTAACCAGTGCTGATGAAATCCTTTAAAATATATTGTAATTATAAAGGTTTTGCCAGCTTAATAAACTCCAACTCTATACAATAAAGAATAAAATTAAAAAAATATATTGTTATTTGGGGAAAAATCATTTCATGTGTTTCCTGTAAAGTTTGCTAAATGGCGCTTACGGTTTTTTCAAAAAACGACGTCGATATATATATATATATATATATATATATATATACTATATATACTATATATATATATATATATATATATATATATATACTATCATTAATTTATTTATTCATCTTCACTAACGCGGTGGAACTCATATGATAAATCTGACGATATTTTGTTTCTCACAAAAACAATTTTTATAATTTGATGTATAAAATCGTTTGGAATATAGAACTATTTGAATTTTCATTACCATAGTATTAGGGAATATTAATAATCGGCTCCTCTGTATATTCTTACAAAGCCCAGCAGAATAAAGATAAATCAAGGACTAAATCTTAGATTAAAATAGTTGTGTTTAACGTAAGTTAAATTTACTGAAAGTTTTGTTTACAATATTTTTTAAAAATCGGAATTGGCCTTGAGATACGGGGCCGCGAAAATCTAAAAAAAAAAATGTCCAAACGCAAAAAGTTTTTTTGTTGTTCAATAACTATTTTCTAGAATAGTTCACTGAAAAATGGATAATAACCAATCTTGTAGAGGATTACATTTGAACTAACATAATAATAATAATATAACAACAAGATTTTAACTAAAAATTATTCTGTATAGATAATCTGATTTGCACTAATGTTTTAGTCATAGGGAACGGAGAATTTAGTGCGAGATATGGCTGAGGCTTATCACTTTCTGAATACATGAGAGGATATAATGGATTGTATTTAGGAGCGATCAGTTCTTGTTTATCTAGTTCCTCCATCTATAATAGCTCTTAAATAGTCTTAGGGTTTCGTCTATTTCAGTCTGGAATAAACTAGGGTCCTCTAATTTCAAGATTGACTGTTAATTATATTACAGCACAATTATATTATATTAGTTTTTGTATATTAGTATACTTTGATGTCATTATAACACCGGTAACATTATTACACAACGAAATGTGTAATGCAGATTAGACATTTTCGAACAGTTTTAAACTCTTAGTGTAATGATCAAATTGGACTTACAAAATCTGTCAAGTTGACCATCCACATTATAGAATTATAGAAGTGCCATGAATTTTGTTTAATAATTTCACTGAGAAAAAAGAGTTGCATAACCACTGCGATAAACAATAATAAATGTGATAAACTACAGAATGAAATTTTTTTCTGGACAGCTGACAATAATTGAACAAATTAGAGCACTCTTTAAAGAAGCTGCGACAATTTGTAAACCTAAACACAATTTTTTAAAAAGATATAATCTCATTTATAACGCGCTCCCCCAAATCCTAAGCATAAAGACTCCAAGTACCTGCTTAACTTATAACAACCTGTTCAATGGGCGGGCATAAATTGAATTCCTCTGCTATTCAAAGTAATTGGTTTAGGATAAAAAAAAAAAAATGTCGTTAGTCAATAGGTCTGCCAATAAAGGAGAGGGGGGAGGTGAAGGGTATAAACAGCGTCATAGGATCACTTTGTGCCCACGGACTAACCCAGTTGAGATATATCGCTATTTTATGCCGCAATTTACGGTTGGGCCAGTGGGTACTAATGCCTAATTTATGGTTATTTTATGCCCTGCCCTGGTGAGGAAGGGGCAGATAAATTGTGACCGGGGCATTATGTTGCCTGGGAGGTAGCCCCCCAACTCCTCCGGAGCTTCTTGGCACTCTTAGTCAACCTTAAGTGTTACCTATTATCAGGCTTTGAAGCATTAGTACTAATAGATCATCTATAGGACAGCAACTAATAGAGATGAATTGAACATAGAATGAAAATCTAAATAGAACATTTAATCATGATCAATCATACCTTTCTTCGCAAATCATTCCGAAAACCAAATCTATAGCAATACAAGAAGGACAGCTAAAAAAAAACCTTATTGGCTGTATCTGCCAAAGATAAACAAGAAACAAACCCAATTCCAAACATATCAAGAGATAACACACGCAGCAGAGTAACTGATCCCAGCGTGTCAGTTTCAATTATTCATTCCATCAGTTAGAACCAAGTGTGGACGATTGCTCTAGAACAGTGGTTCTCAAAGTGGATGCCGCGGCACCGTAGGGCGAAGAATTTTTTATAATATTAGTAAATAAAAAAATTATAGTGTTAAATTAAAGGAAATAAATAATTAAAACGATTATAAAAATTGATATTTTTAAAAAAATTAACAACTATTTGTTTATGGTTCGATTTTATTTATTTCTATGGTTATTATTCAATTTATACAAAATATATATACATATATATATTTAACATCTTTGTCTCGCGGCGAAGTGAAATTATTAAATAAATATATATATATATATATATATATATATATATATATATATATATATATATATATATATTAATAGCAATAACAATACGAGTACCGCGAACATCGTTTAATAATTTCACTTCGCCGCGAGACAAAGATGTTAGAGAACTGTTACCCTAGAATGAAATTAGTCGCGTGTAATAGTCGAATTTTATAAAATTTGTCAATACCTAAATCACTGCTGTCAAACACAATTTGTTGCTATATAAAATATTTTTTTAAGTAAAAAGATTGATTAATAATAAAGAATTGATAACGATCACTCACCTGGAACTATTTTGGAATGATTCTCTGCCTTATTAAAATATATTTTTTTATCCAACAGAAAAACTATAGTCAAATAAAAAAAATGTAATATAATTATCGTAGATTAAACAAAAAAAAATCTGTATTCATTTGTTAAAAGAATCCGGTGTAAATTCTACCTATTATTTATACCTGAAGTGTAAAAAAATAATTTTTAATAATTTTATGCAGATAAATTAAATGTGAATCATGTAACATCGATCAGAATACAGAATCTCTAAATATAACGTAAAGGCTATGAAGATTTTTTAATGAAAAATTAGACGCTTATTCAATAAATTCTATATATTTCGTAAGAAGACATAGTTAGAATATAATTCAAAATATGGTACCTATTTTAGATCACTTTGTGCCTAGAGACTAGTATTTTTCTTCCGAAACTTATAAGTGTTAAGAAAAATAAGATTAATGAGCTAAATGAGAATTCCTAAACATTATATACTCCAAGAATTAAGATTGAAGATAGATATATAGTAAACTGGAAGGAATTATGTTCTCTCAGTAACCAGAAAGAAGTAGAAACTCTTACGCATATCTAGTTTCATTTTCCCATTAATTTTATGAATTTAAATTTTTAATTCATAATTCAATTAGCATTTTAATTTATTTTAAATTACTTACTTTTGAGATTGAAGAATGATTTTTCATTATTAATAAGTTCTCGTTTTGGTTTTAATAAGGTAAATAGTTCTAAATCTTTAATTTTCAGAGAAGAATTTATAGTTTATTATTTCTTTTTTTAAATGAGTTTATTATATTTGAGTCTTTAAGTTATATTTTTTTTTTACTATTATTATTTTAGCCTACAATAAAGTAGTTATTCTAATTTTCCAAATTTTTTTTTGCAAAATTTAGGCAAACTTCATCTGTAGTGTAACTAAAAACTGAACCTATTAGAAAAATAATAAGTTGATTAATCCAAAATTTCATAGGGTTTGGCCACATAAAATTATTTAATAGAAAATTCCTCGGACAATTTATTGCAATAGAAAATAAACGAACAAGAGAAAAAAATATGAATATATTTTTAATTATAAAAAAATTGATGAAAAATCAGATACATTTTCCATAATCCTTTTTGGACGTATATGCTTCAGTATCGATAACCCTTGAGGTAAAATACGACAGAGCGGTACCTGACTGAGTACTATGAAAATAAGACACGAATAAATCCTTCTAAGCTGTAAAAAGAGAAACAGGCAGAGATATGGTGAGGGTAGTTACATGAATAATGTAACTGAGGCTGCGGTAGGAGGAGGATTAAACCACCACTGGAAGGGGGGGTGAGGAGGGCTTTTTATCATATCAAATAGGCAGCTGGTCCACGTGTGCCTCTTTCCGCGGTTCGTCACTTCAACATGCAAATCATCAACCGCTTCCTTCTTATGGCACAGCTATTCGCAGCGTGTTTGCTAAATCTGACATTAACCGAGAAAAAAAACGTTTGCCGGGTAACCTAAGTGGTTAGTTAACTACTTATTAATTCAAATCATGATAAATTTGAATTAATTATTTTTATTTTATTAAAATAACTTTCCTGTTTAACGAAATGTATTGAAACAGTTGCGTAAATGCCACAGTCTTGGACCAAACGGGGAGCCTCGAATTGCAGACCGGAATTTATTTTTACTTACACTTACCTCATTTAAATAAAAAAATTGTCATATAGTTCCCAATTTAAAATAAAATACTGGATCACCGTAGATTCGGAGCACATTGCAATGCAAATTGGCTACATTTAACTATCATTAATGCTGCCTGGTAAACGGGTCATAGGTAATTGATACTCACCGTTTGTTTATGTTTATCATTTTCTAGAAAATTAATTATTTATGATATTTAATACTTTTGTGGGTACGTTTTATTTTTATTTTATTTTATTTTTTAGATAAGTGGATAATTGATAATATTTGATTATACTAAATCATTATATACTTAAATCATGTTTAAGCCACTGTATTGAAATATTTAAAAATACTAATTGATTCTCCTAGAATTCTCAATACCAGACACGTGGAACCCACATACTAGACTATAAATACAAAGCATAACCGACGATTTGGACAATTAGATAGAAAAAATCAGCTGTAAATTGACAACAAACTAATTTACAAGACAATTCTGAATCATATCTCAAGACCTACGGGCTTGAAATGTGGGGTAAACTAAATTTTCGAACATAGAAAGCATCCAATCCTTTCAACAGAAACGTATTTAACGCTGCATATTAAGGCTACATCAACCTACATCATGATTTCATATCACATTGACCATAACTGTTAGGCTGCCGTTGAATATGTATTTCAAAGAAGCCATGGAATGTTAGCATAGGTACATTTTCAGCACATACCCGAATTTAGCGAATGAACAAAATCAATAGAAAAGGACAAACAAGAGCAATATACCATGCGTAGTTTGATAAAATTAAACCAAACATCTAAACATATAAAAAAAAAAAATTTACGGTCCCGAAAATTGAAATTTCACTTTTCTAAGAGACAGTACTCATACGCAATATTTTTTAAATAGACGTCAATCTAAGGATTTATCATTGATTTATTTTATTTTATATTCTCTTTAAAACTGCAAGACTCGACTGAAGTTTTAACCCTCCGAGGTTCATAAGGTGCCGTAGAATCGACAAGTCACACTCAGGCCATACCGCTTTGCACGTTCCTGGGTGGTCTTACAGTAGTGAGAAAAATTTGCATATAGATGGCCAAGTGGGTCATAAAAACGGCCACAATCGGCGGTTATTTGTTTCCTGCTGTTAAAGTCTCGCTTTTAATTTGATTTTCAAAGAATTGTCGGATGGTTTGCGGTAAAACTCTCTAAACGTTCACCGTTCATGCTGCATTATTTTATGTGCTTTGTCAATACTCAAAACATTTTTATGATCACCCTTTTTCATAACTTGGGTTGTTGTTAAAACAATAAATTTAAGAAATTTTATATAAATAATATAAATAAATTCAGTTGAAATGAATATGAGATGAAAATTGAAGGCCTCCGCCTGTCCCCAAATAAAATAAAAGCCATAAAAGAAATGCCTGAACCAACTAATATAAAAGAATTAGAAGCTTTTATTGGTATGGTTAATTACTATGAAAAATTTATTAAAGGCTTCAGTGACATATGCGTACCATTAAACCAACTGAGAAAAAAAGATACTTTTGTATGGAATCCATCCTGTCATGAAGCATTTAAAAGATTAACAGCCTTGACTGAAGAGAGCATTCTTGCACATTGTGACCCAAAATTGCCTTTAGTTTTGGCAGCGGATGCCAGTCTCAAGGGAGTTGGAATAACTCTTTTACACCGATTCCCAGACGGAACGGAACGATCAGTTATATATGGGTCTAAAACCCTAAATGTAGGCGGACAAAGATACTCTCGGATTGAGAGAGATGGACTCGCCATTATTTATGGAATAAAAAAAATTCACAAATTTTTATGGGGTAGGAAATTTATATTACAGACAGATTGTCGTCCTTTGATGCATATTCTAAATTGCAAAAAAGGAATACCCCAAACTTCAGCAAATAGATTCCAGAGGTGGTGCCTTTTGCTCATGAATTACACATTCACTGTGGAATATGTATCTGTGTATGGAATATGTAATATATTTGCATGGAATATGTATCTGTGTATATGCGTGGAATATGTATCTGTGTATATGCGTGGAATATGTATCTGTAGTATCTGTGTCAATTTCTTTGCATTTTATTTCCTGAAAGCCAGTCGGAAAGTTTTCCTTTTTATTAATATCGCTAAACATATTAATTCTGAGTAATTTCATAACAATAAAGAAAAAAATTCGTGACCAACAACATTATTATGGTTGTTAATTATCAAATGGGATTATAATTTCTTTTATGAAATAAATCAGTTTAGATTAAGAGATAATATGCCATTTCAATCCCACATATTTTTATTAATAAAAACTTTATTACGTAGTAAAAGTATTTTATTTTGTTAAACGTTTCGCCCCTTTCTAAACAAATTTTATAATTTGTGTCTCCTACGTCAGATTATTTATTTATTTATACAATAATTACCAAGAGGCAAAGATAGTACAAAAAACATATTTCTCAATAAACAATATGAAACATAAGAAATTACTTAAATTAAACAAAAAAGAAGAATAAGCATTATACAAAACAAATATCAATAATAATAAAATAAAAAAAGAAAAATAATACAGCTATTAATGGTAATAAATACTAATAAGTTTTAATTATTGCAAAAATGAACATACTTAAATAGTAAATACTATTTAGCTATTAAACAAAAAATTTAAACAAATATAAGGGAAAAGGAATAAAAAAAGAAAAAAATACATAAAGTAAATAAAAAGAAATAAATGATAATAATAACATTATGAAAAGTATAGGTTTAATAATTATAAAACATTATTAAACCTGCTACTAAAGCAGAAATTGTTATATAATTTAATTGTGCTGAATTTTCTAATTTTATTTTATTTTATTTTAGGCACAATGGTTCAGTTCTATTCCTGTATTTTAAAAAATGATTTTGAGTTAGGGCTTTTTAGGTTATGGCGGCAATATATTTTTTTTTTTTTTTTTTTAGATTACTTAAACTTTACTTGTTTAGAGTTGAATTTAAATAAAGATAGCTTTGCTTCTGTTTTATGATTTAATTTCGCTACTCTATCTACCGTACAAATTTGTTTTACTCCTTAAAGCGGGTGAAGATGAAAGGGGCTTAGGCAAAATTGATTGGTAGCAAAAAACAGGTCCATAACTTCACGGTGGTTAGTTTTGAATGTAACTCTTTGACGAGAGACCCTCATTGAATATTTTGTAGCGATGTTGAGAGGTAGCGTACTGTGAAGAGTAAACCTTCATCCTCTTACGCATTAAATATTAACGACCCCTTGAGGGACAGGGCGAAGGCACATAAAGGGCTTAAGTAAGCGTGCAAGTCCGACAATTATCCGTTACAAAGCTGCCCGATCCGAAAGAGAAAGAAGTAGCTATGAATGGGATATGTCCGGTAATTAAGTAGATAGCTCTTGGGAAGGATATCTGGAAAGATCTAGGCATTCCGTCCTTAGTAACAGCTTGTCTAGATAAACTGCATAGATTATCCTTTTAAGTTTTTAAAGCATTGGCATAGTTAATTATTGGATAGTTAATTATTTTCCATTTTTTAAAATTACTATTTTGTTTTTTGTTCATTATAAAATTATTCAGTTTTTTTTTTCCTGTTTTTCCTTTTATAGTAATTGAGGGTCCCTTGATAAATGTGAAGATCGTGTATTTATAAAACTTACAGGTTCCTTACTGTAATTGCCATACTACCTATTGTTTGTTTATTATTGTATGTATATCTTTTAGTAATGTTTTAGTTACATTAGATCATAACATTAATTAATGAAAAAATAAATGAAAAATAAACATAGCAATATACAAAAGAATAAAGTATGAAGAAAAATAAGAAAGCAGGAAAATAATAATAAAAAAATTAAACATCATAAAACTAAAATATTGAAACAATTCAAGTAAATAATAGACAAAATATAATAATTTTACAATTGAACTATATAATATAATTAAATTATATGTAAAATACAAATATATATATATATATATATATATATATATATATATATATATATATATATATACATATATACATATACACACATACACAATATATAACATACAAAACTATATATCTAAAATAAAAAATATACACAAATATACAGCATACAATTATACACGTCGACGTCTTTTTTTGAAAAAGGCTTAAGCACCAAAAATTCAAAATTTAGATCTCAACTTATTATGGGACCTAAACACTGCCTCTATCGCTTCCCGCTTTCCATAAATCGAAAAAAGATTGAAAATGGTCTAAACATCGACTATTGATGACGTAAGAACCAAATACTAACGGCTCTTAGTCGTCACTCTGGCCTTAACCAGTGCTAGAAGTCTTAAAAATATATTGTAATTATGAAGATTTTGCCATCTTAATAAACTCCTACTGTATACAATAAAGAATAAAATTTGAAAAAATATATATTGCTATTTGGGAAAAATCGTTTCATGTGTTTTCTGTAAAGTTTGCTAAATGACACTTACGTCTTTTTAAAAAAAACTATGTCGATATATAATATTCAATAATAATTTTATTAATCTTATTTATTAGTAAGGATTTATATACAAACATGTATATCATTAACTATTGAGTTAATCGTTAAAACTGAATACAAAAAAAAATATATTAAAAAAGGAACTAAATTAATCAGTTTAGATTAAGAGATAATAGACCATTTTAATCCCACATATTTTTATTAATAAAAATTTTATTACATATCAGTGAAATGAATATGGTTTGACACTCTTGGGGAATATGGGATGAATCCCACGAATATGGGATAATTAGGTATGACACTCAACAAGTAATAGTGTTGTGTTTTAAATAATTTATTAACAAAAGAAGAAACATAAAAATCATGTCACCGATAGGAATAGAACTGAACCATTGTGCCTAAAATAAAATAAATAAAATTAGAAAATTCAGCACAATTAAATTATATAACAAATTCTGCTTTAGTAGCAGGTTTAATAATGTTTTATAATTATTAAACCTATACTTTTCATAATGTTATTATTATCATTTATTTCTTTTTTTTTACTTTTGATTTACTTTATGTATTTTTTTCTTTTTTTATTCCTTTTCCCTTATATTTGTTTAAATTTTTTGTTTAATAGCTAAATAGTATTTACTATTTAAGTATGTTCATTTTTGCAATAATTACAACTTATTAGTATTTATTACCATTAATAGCTGTATTATTTTTCTTTCTTTATTTTATTATTATTGATATTTGTTTTGTATAATGCTTATTCTTCTTTTTTGTTTAATTTAAGTAATTTCTTGTGTTTCATATTGTTTATTGAGAAATATGTTTTTTGTACTGTCTATAATTAGGCTTTGCCTCTTGGTAATTATTGTTGGTAATAAGTTTGTTGTATAAGTTTACAGTATTTTAGGAATAAAACATTTCCATTAATACATATTTTTCATTGATTATTTAAACAACAAGTTTAAAATAACAAATATCAAAATCATTTTTAAAGTTGTTTATCTTATAACTCTTTTCTATATATATATTTTTGTTTACTTATATACATCTATGAATGTAACACCGTCGTTTAGGTAATACAGCACTCAATGGGAGGATACACCCATTGCAGTTCCGAATGTATCTTCTTAATCCAAAATTCAATTGCACCACAAAGGAATTCGTTGAGTGGCGACTGCAACTCAGTGCGCAGTGGAGGGGGACGCGCCACAGTTTGTTTCTCCAACTTTTATAATTTCGACGTAGTATAACTTTTAACTTCGACACGGTGAAGCTTTAATCGACAGTTCCTATCAAGATCTATCGATCGAATGAATGAAACGATTTAAGTTAGTTGTTTTAGTGAGTTTAAATATGGTCTAAATTAAGCATTTATGTCCTACTGTTCTGTTCATAGACCTATCATTTATAAAATTATAACCGTGCAATTATTTATTTATTTGATTTTTCCCTCTTATCCTAGCAATAAGAAAATATTTTCTTCACAAATAAAGCAAAGATCTGAAGGGCTTAGTGTTCAAAAATGACCACGAGATGCTCTATAACTCTGGTTCCACACCAGTGCCAAATCATTTGCCATTGGTGTGGATCCGAGTATTTGTTATTGTTGGAGTATTGGTGAAAGTACTGGCCGATGTTTGCGTTGGCCGTTCCCGAGCGGTTTTCTTTCAAACATCAAAGCGATTTGCCATTGCCATTGCGTTATATCCACATAAGTGACGAACTGTTTGCCCAAAGTGTGCCTAATTTTTACGTAAATATCGGATTTTATAATAAGTTGTTACTTTAAAATTGATATTGAAATAATCAATGATTCATAAATTGATAAATTTTGATTGTTAATTGGATATATTATTTTTATTCGTACTAGTTTCTGCCTAACTTTTGTTTTTAAACCACATGTTTTCTCAAACGATTCGTCAAATGCTTTACCATGAGTGTAGATTTGTACTTTCACATTTCAAACTTCACAAACATTGGACAAATTGTTTGATAAACACATAATTGTTTGCCATTAGCCGGCATAAGAAAAAAATTATCTTTAACGTGGGGCGTATTCACGTTAAACACATGGCCGTATTCTTGAAGCAGCGTATTTTAATGTTACTCTCGACTGGTTTTTATTTTCCCTGTTATAAAGTATAATAAAATTAAACAGAAATAGGAATAAAATCATTCTATAAAGTATACTCCCGTGATTAGCTAAAAGGTGCTAACTCCAGATCATTTTTTTAAATAGATCTTTGTATTGTATCCGAATTGCTCTAAAAAATACTCCGCTTAATGATTACTGCTTTAAAAGCCCTAAATCCAATGGTTGGATCCCGATCATTGGTTTTAGGGCTTTCTAATGTCATAAAAAGGTTTAGTTTTTAGAGCAATTGGGTATAATTCTTCTTCGTTGAGGCCCTACCTACCGCCGTTGCAGTGTTAGGGTTCCCTGACTGAGCCTGGACAAAATATCTCCATCTCCTGCCAATTCTCTTCTCCTTCTCCAGTCCATTCCTCTGACTACAAAGTCTTCTTTTATGCCTTCCTCATATCTTCTTCCTGGCCTTCCTCTTGGTCTACGACCATCTACCTGTGTCTCATAGGTTGTTCTGGCCATCCTTTCATCCATTCTACTGACATGTCCGTGCCAACGGATTTGATTCTCCTCAATCGTTGTTTGGATAGGTTTTACTTTTAAGTTCGACCCTATAGTGTTATTCAGTCGCGCCTTGTTTTTGGCATAATACCTGACCTTTCGACATCAAGACGAGTGAAATAAACCATGCACAAAATTATTTAATTCAATGATTATATACAATAATACAATAATTCCACCGACTTGTTAACTTTAAAGCTAAAGTTGTTAACTTTAGCAGCTTGTTTTAAATATATAACGCTATAATAATATCACTGAAATAATTATTGTACTTATGCGTTCCATTTTACATTACTACACGCATTTCAACTATGAACAATAAACTTTCAATAATAATAAAGAAGAATAAAAAAAAATCTAAACAAATTTTTAATAATAATAAAGATATATATATATATTAAAAAGAGTGTCACTGAAATTAATTAATAGAAAGAGAAAAATGAATAAATTGGTGTACTTTCGTGGAGTAGTTAATTTATTTAAAAAGTCCTTCGAAATGTTAATTTGGCAGAAATATAGTAGTGTCATACTCCCTATATTTTGCCAGACAGTTTTAAATTTAACTGAATGATTTACAGGTAATTCACACAGAATACTGAGAACACAGAAAATTCCGGAACTTGGGAATGAATGTCCCAGCAGGATTGTGGATAATGAATACCTTCACTGTGAGTTAGTAATGAGCTAACTTGGAACGCAATGCAGTGGCTTCAAATTCTCAAATGAAGTTTTTCAAATACTCATACATGAATTGTTTTATTGGTCTAAGCTAGCATATTCTACATGCATAATGTTTTAAGAATAGTAAATCTGAAAAAAAAAATATAATAAATAAATATTTTTCATATGGGAGAATCCACAATTGGAGTTGACTGTTTTAGTTATTAACAAAAGATCGATAAAGCATTGAATACAAATTAAAAAATGAACTGACTTAAATTTTTAAATTAATTAGGATGAATAAATAATATTTTGTACACGCTCAATACAGATTAAAAACACAAAATTGATCGTATTTTCCCTAAGGACAGAAATAAAACATTTGAAAACCAGTAGTGGTCTGTTTATTTGTGCTTTTACAATTTGAAAAAAACATTTCTTCGAAATTAAATAATAATTTTTACTCAAATATTCCCCGAAAATAATAGAATTTTGCACTGTATCGAAGGTCATCAAAGAGGGGAGGAAATTCTTTCTCTCCTGCATTTTTTCGAGGTTTTAAAGTTTTGAGCACCTCTATTGCCCACCAAAATTTTTGTTTATTTTTATATGGAGTAAAATCTTATAAAAATTAATATGAGCGTTTCGGTCCAGCAGAACTATATTAATTTATGAAATAAATTTTTTAAATTTTTACAGGAACGATAACTTTTTAGTAATAAAAGAATTTAAAATTTTTCAATAACAATTATTAAATGAAAAATAAATAAAGAAGACTAGTGATTAAATGATGTATTTTAATGAATTTATTCAAAATGATAAATAATGTATGAAGTAATTATAGGTACGAATACAATATTCGGTTTTATATATTTTTTAAATACATTAATTCTAATTTACTATTTTTTTTTTTTTTACACTAATACTTATTAGGTTAGTAAATACATTACAAGCATCCAAGCATTTCTATTTTTAAATATTTATAAGACCTAAAGATCCAAGACTCTACTAATGAAAGAGGGCACATCAATTACCTAGGCCTGCAGGACACTAATTTTTGAACAGTTTCCGCACAAACAAGAAAAGTTATCTGTTTACCGGCGACTGGGAGGCTTCAATTAGTAAATTACTTTCTCTTATTCACAAGAGAGGTCAATGGACCTTGCCATACCCAATGCGGTGCAACTCCTCTTCAGCGGACAGTCAGAGGAACGAAAATATTTCACTTTATGCACCGAAATGGTGTCCGGTGAAGAGAAGTTGCTTTCAAGGCGTGAACGAATAGATCTGTAGTCAGATAGAAAAATGTTATAAGGCACTTTTTCGTCTATTCAAGATGGCAAATCGTAATTAATATTTTAACAATTAAAACACGTAAAAACACGCTATTCCATGATTTTCGACTTGTTACGATTTTCCATCGGTTTTTTTCTCATAAAATAAAAGAGAAAAATAAAAACGAGAAACTTTAACGAATGAGACACCGGAATGTGAAAAAAAAACCTTTTTTTTAGGCATAAGAGACTTATAACATTTTTCTATTTAATAACAGAGATCATCATCCCCCTCCCCCTTGATTAGAGGAACAGGGAATACATTATAAGCATTCCATAATTAGAAAGAGTACATTTATTTGTATTTTTTTAAAATGAAATGCACTATTACACAAGATTTCTAAAATGTTTCTCAATCAATTTTAGAAATAAAAGCGTTTAATAAAAGTTTTAGAAAATAAAATTCTAAAATTCTCCGGAATGTAGTAAGCAAATTGTGATTCAGAATCACTTTTTGAACCACCGATTTATTGTTTAATAGGCGTACAAGGAAGTCGTGTTGTGTCCACATCAGATACTTTATGAAGGAAAATAAAGATGAGGATACATAATTAATATAATAAAAACATGGCTATAGTAAGTATTCAATTTATAATTGTTACTAAATACAAAGTTTTCATAGTAAAGAATTTTAGGTATTCGCATTATTTGTTTTGTGAACGCAATCGAAAGATGATAACTTAGGTATCGTGTACCTTGGCATTGTCTTTTCCAATAACTAATATGAAGGTTTTTCATACTTCATTGACTTCTGAAGCCTTGGGCTTGGTTGTTTATTCCTGCTTCGAAGAAGCATTCTAATCCACTTTCTTAGATCACTGAGCCGAACGAGTAAGTAGATACAAGCAGTTTGCCCTGAAATTTACTGTTTTACATCCAAGAATTCCCTACCTTGGGAGTAAGAACATAAAATAAACTTTGTTTCCTTAGAAGTATTGTTCGTCTAATATTAAGTCCTTGCGAATAATTGAGATACTGATTATTTTCAATCCCCTCAGCATACAACATGTACCAATAAGGACTTCAGGTCTGATATTTATTTTTATTAGGCTTTGTTTATATGAATATGGTTTCGTTGTAATGTAATTGTTGCATATCTTATTGGAACAATGGGGACTTATAATGCGTCGGTCAGCCTCAAAAGATCACTCCAATAAAGAAACAGAATTTGGTAACAAAATTCAAGGAATCAAGAATGAGAATGGTCTCCTATCATTATCATCAACCACAACACACACCACGAACCACAAGGCCATATACAGCAACTTAGAAAGCATTGAATCAAAATAAATAGAGGTGGAGTAGGCTGGTTAAGCAAGGTAAAGTGAGTAAATAGCTTTGTAAAGCCAGCACACACAGAAAAAAAATCTGATTTGGACAGCCCATGACTTCGAATGTACTCCTATTAAACTAAATATAAATCAGTGGCTCAAAAAATGATCCTGAATTTGATTACTAGTTTCCGAAGATAGCTGTATCTCAAAAACGATACTCGGCGTCGCGACATCTATCTATTGACACATAACACATTGCCACATACATAACCTCTTGTTTCTGGAGCTCTCATTCCGTTATTATAAGTAGTTTTCTTTCAGTTGGTAACAAGCTCCTAACAGATTTCTTCGTGTTACTTGACAAGATTAGAACTATCTATGTCACTATATAAAGCATTGGAAATCGACGGTTTCAACATTTTAAGTGGAAGAACCCGCTTGACTTATATCTTATTCTCCTGCTACAGACTTGTTCAGCTCACAAATGTGGAGAAAAAAATGTATTTTACAGTCAATTTTTAACACTTAAAACAAGTAATAAAATTAGAGTGGAAAAAAAATCGCGTTTATAACCTTTATCACCAAACCATGTGATCTCTGCATTAAATGTC
Source organism: Rhaphigaster nebulosa (assembly GCA_948150685.1). Taxonomy (NCBI): domain Eukaryota; kingdom Metazoa; phylum Arthropoda; class Insecta; order Hemiptera; family Pentatomidae; genus Rhaphigaster; species Rhaphigaster nebulosa. The sequence goes on from OX411312.1 coordinate 58,272,417, forward strand.
AATAAATCTTTTGATGTAAGTTTATTATGACCTTCAGATAAACTACCCCTTTCGACTCTTCAATTTCAACCAAAATCTATTATATTATTTATATTGATATAAAAGTCTAATTTACCAAATTTTGAGATTTTTTACACTATATTTTAATATAATTTTTGATGAAAGTCTAATATGAACTTCAAGTAAAGTACCACTTCCGGTTTGCCAATATTAACCAAAATTTATTATTTTGTTTATATTCAAATGTGAGTCTTACCAAATTTGAGAAGTTTTGCATCATATGTTAATATGATTACCTTTACTGCTTACAAGGAAGTAAAAAAAAGAATAAACTTCGCAATACCTCAAGAAGTCTGATGATTAAGAATAAAATAACATTCAATTTCGCAAAATTCTAAGCATCGGCTAGTTGCTAAGGCTAAATGGTTACAGTTCTTACGAAATTAAATATTTTTCTTATTTCGGACCCAATATTAACAAAAATCATTCTCTCAGAACTGAGATGGCAAACTTCAAATTTGTTGTATGCATCATTATCGACACATCAAACCTTCTTGTCCTTGATCAAGAATTGGAATGCTTCTAAAAATAAAAAAAGTACCACATAACTCAATCCACCTTCCACACAATTTGAGGGTGAATAGGGAAATTTCAATAGGGTGATGTAGGGCTTACAAAAAGGTCATTATTGAAACAGGGGAAGGAGACAGACGAGCTGAGGTCTGAAAGATGATAATTTATTCCGAGAGAGCGAAAAGGTCTAATAGAATTGCGGACCTTGTTTGCGAGCCCTGTAATGAATTTGCATCTGATTCCACAGACAGTGCCCTTCGCCCTTCCCCCCGGCTGCGGAGGTGTTGGGGCCACGGTCTTCGGGCGAACACGAAATTCTGCTGGAATCATCCCTCCACAGGTTCATTAGCTGAAACGGTGATTACTTTGGCCAAGTATTCAAAGGGAACGGTTTCATCTTTTGTTTCATCTCGTTCTGAATAGCAAAGTAGGTGAGCATTAACTGAGCTCAAAATTAAAATCTATCTCTCCAGAAGAAAGGCTAATGGTGTCATCAATTTATCACGAAAATAAATTTAAAAAAAAGTTTCCTAAGCTATTAATTGCATCTAATTTTCTTTTAGAAGGAAAGCCGTGATTAGACGATTTGTGGGTAAAAATAATAAAAAATATTAATATTAATATTAGTACGATATTGCTGATCTAGATAAAAATGAAAAGAAGAAAAACTCGCGGTGGTTCGACGAAGAATGTCAAAAAGAAATCGAAAGAAGAAAAGGCTATGTATCTTATGAACCCCGGATGACTAAAATTAAAGATTAAAACGAAGAAAACCGGTAACCACAGTGGATAAGTTCAATGAGCAATTTAATAGTACGCATTAACAGAAAGCAAAATAAATCGACCTACCTATCAATATGCTGAATATGTGAAAATTAATTTTTATTTCGAGCTCATTAACAGATGAGCTCCTTCATTATCGTTGGTCGATAAACAGTACTTTCTTACCATGTGCTGAAGAGGCCATTGTTAGGAGGGTCTCAGAGTGCCAAGAGAGAGGGAGAGGAAATGTTTGACTCCTAAACCATTTGATAAAGAGCTTAATAGCAAACTTATTATGCCTTTTCTTTCGTTCATTTTCGTTTTCTTTATTTTCAATTTTAAATAATTTATTTTATTGTTATAATTGAAGGGGTTAGTGGATGAAGGAGGTACTAACATTTTCGGTCAAATTGATCTATTGTAGAAAATGAAGGTATCTGTTGGCCTGATTTTTGGTACTTACAGCAACCCTCTAAAAGATTTATTAAGCTAGCTGTGTAATTAAGGAAGTATGAGACAACAACAAACTATATTTCTAATGGTAGGTGGTATGTACAATGTATATTGTATTTTTATTTTTTAAACTTATATTATTATTATTAATTTCTTAACTTATTTTACCGCATACAGATATAACATGTCTTCGTAACAGATTAAAACAAAAATATTAACTAAAAATGTAAATACAACAGTGACAACTTTAAGGTTCAATATCTCAAAACACACTAGCTGTGTTTGCATACCTCCTTCATCCACTAACCTCTTAAATTATTTAAATTTCATTATAATTATTTAATAATAGCATTTTTTTCATTTTACTTTTTATAACTGTTCAAATAACTATTTAAATTTATTTATAACTAAAATCATTAATTTTAAATATTTTACGTGATAACATATACCTATGCTAAATAGTATCGAGTGTGTATAGCTTAGATGTGTGACTGCAAGCATAGACATCATATAATCATAGAACATATAGTTCTAATCAGTTAGGAGACAGGAAAAAAAATACAATGAGTGCATTAATTAATTACCCTCCCTCAAACCATATTGATCGAAATTTCAGCAAAGTTACACAAAATTGATGAATGCATTTTATTATGAAACTGTAAAAAAATTATTGCAGTAGAAAAGCCTCCGTTAAAGAACTGGGAGAGCGATCTAGCGGGTAACAGACGAAGCAGGCTATCGATTTCTAAGCCTACATGCGCACAAACGGACCCAGGACGAAGGCAACAGCTGTTCCATTCATGAGATATAAACAGATTAGTAATCTGCTGCTGTTATCAGTAATCTATTGTTTACATAACTAACACAATTGCTGCCTAACATGGACAAACTTACCATTATTTGAAACGCTTCCATCCAAGAGATACGGACACTTTTGACTAAGAGGGACAGACTCCACAAGCATTCCAAAACATTTTATTCCAATGTAATCTACGAGAAAGTAACATATCAAGTTGAATCAGGACTATCATAATGCAGGGGAACACTTAGGCTGCTCCTGAAAATATTCTGATTACTAATTACAGGAAGGAGTAGCTGAAAATCGCCAACAGCTTTTGGCCCTTAAAATCAAACAACAACAATTTGCCATCTTAATCGACCTGCAATAATAACTTACTGAAGAAGAATAAAGAATTAAAAAAATAAGAAATCACCTGAAGAACATTAGGAAACAAAAATTAAGAATACTCAATACTCAAACTTGGACTTCGACCATCTTTTGTTTTGTATTTGTGGTGATTTAGACTGGTCAATCTTTACTTATTCTGTTTATAATTTATTTAATTCTAATTTAATTTTTAAATAAATAATTAATAATTAATTAATAATTAATAATAATTGATTAATAATATTCATTAATTAATAATAATTTAATTAAATAATTTAATTTAATTCTAAATCTATTGATTCACTATTTTTTTTATTGTCAATATTATTTCATTGTACATTATATATTATTGTTTTGCATGCTATTATTGCATTTCATTTTATTGTCCTATTTTGAATTTTCTATCGATTCACATTTTTTTCATCTTTTATACTGTTGATTTTCCTTGTTTCTTTCATATTTCCTACTTTTGTGTTTTGTATATATACATAAAATATATATATATATATATATATATATATATATATATATATATATATATATATATATATATATATGTGTGTCTCCCCATCGTGGTGTTGACTGAAACGTGTATAAGAAATATGAAGGTGCAACAAAAAACTTCCGAAAAAAAAAAAATAAAAATTTGGTACTATACGAGTTAACTTCTGGCGTAAAAAAATATCCTCAAAATAATTTGTATACCGCCGAAAAATAGCAAGCAAAATGCTAAAATATTGGAAATTTCTTCAAAATGATTCTTGAAGATCGATATTTAATCCTTAATTTAAACCTTATAAGACTTTAAACCTTATTATTTCCCAAGGTTAGATCAATCATGCATTGGTAATGAAAAGCGTCCATTGGTTATTTGAGACTCAGTTGGAGCTGGAAAGCATCCAGCGGTTATTGGAGATTCAGTTCGAGCTAATTGAAAATCCCCCACCCCTAGAATTCCAGCCGTCGAGGACTACCGGACCCTTGGGGGTGGCAGGGTGACCGATCTCTTTGACCAATACCTTCCGGATAATAGTCGGTACAACAGACCCCTTTAAGGCTTTCCTTCATCAAAGAGTAACGCTATTAAAGCCCCGTTATTAAAGATATATACAAACATGTTACTGAATTATAAAATATATTTAGTTATTAGCCATTATGTATTTTTTAATTTGTTTATGTTAGTAGTAAAAATCAGCAGTGAAAAAAAACAAAAAAAAACGGACACTACAACCCATGAAGGGTCTTGCGTTCAGTACTTGGTAAGAGCCTTATTGTTTCTAGGCCAACGGTTGTACAAGTTGGCGATTCGGCCGAGATCACGCTCAATCGCCAGGCTTTTCTTCCAATTAAGGGCACCCACATTATAAACACTGGGTGGGCCACAGGAGGGTCTCCCGATCTTCCGACAGTTGATTGCAGAATAAATAATTATCTGTCACAAGTGGTCTCGAATCCGGAATAAAGAGAATAGAAGCACAGTGCCTTAACACTGAGCTACCCCACTCCGTGAAAATAAAATCACTGTAAAAAATATTAATCAGCATGATAATCTAATATAGTGAAGGTGATGAATGGCCCCACCGAAAAGGCTCACTTCCCACTCAAATTAGGTTTATTCTAAGTATTATTCCTAAATGATTAAAGATAAGAATATCTTCAATCACAGCAGGGACTAAAATTTAGGATAGAAATTTCAGATATAGCAAAAAGAAAAGAACAAATATATCAATTTATGAAAATAGAATAAAAACATGCAATAGAATAAAATCAAATACACATACGAGTATATATTCGATAGGATAAACATAAACCTAAAATATTATAAACTGCCATGTCAGGGTAAATTTTTCTATTGATAGAAAATTAGTGAGTTTCATCGGAGAAGGGTCTATAGATTGTATAGACGCCTCCTTTGCCCATTCAGCCCTAAAATGAGTAACCATACCTTTACCAGGGTCTGCACCTTTGGCCCTTCAAGAGCTGTGGCTATAAATTCATGACCAAATGCGCTGTAAGGAGCATTATTTAAATTAAAAAATAAAGGAACAAAGAAAGGGACATACTAGCAGAATAAAAAGTACAAAAATAGCATTTTTGTTTTTATTTTTCAGCAGAGAAGACATATAAAGCAGGATTAGAACGTGATAAATTCATGACCAATAAGTCATTTAATGGGCTTCACTATTTGATATATAAAAAAAAAAAAAAACAGAATGAAAAGTTCAAGAATAGTTTATCTATCATTATCAGTAGAAAAGAAAAAAAAAATATAAATCAGGGATGGAAGGTGACAAATTTATGACCGACGTGACATTTAGTGCGAAGGAGAAATATTTGGCTTAAAAAAAATTTACACTTAAGGTATCAACCGACAAAATGAAAAATGTACAAATAGTATTTCAGTAAAAGTCTTTTTCAGTAGAAAAGAAATATTTTATAAAACATGGTTGGAAGATGATAAATATACGTGCATATACGAGGGTGGTCTGAAAAATTTCGGACCTAACAAAAAACTAGACATTTTTTTCTGAAAATTTTTGTCTCATACATTGTATTCTCACATATGATCCACATGGTTTGTGAAGAAATGGGTTTTTCATCCCTCAATATATTCATGATATAATGAATATATATAAAAGAAACATACCAGCCACTCACTGACTGGCACAATAATCACTATATCTCACAAGCAACAATGCCTATGAAGCTGAAATGTTTAATGGTGGCTCATCATAAACTGTAGTTGAGCAACAAGGCTGGGTGTGAAAAATTCGTGTCCTAAGTGATAAAAAAAAAACACTTCTAAAACAAAAAAATAATAACTATAAAACAATACATTCCATGGAATACTATAGATGCTCAAATAATTTAATTCCCTACAAAATAAAACAATAATCATCTAGATCGGACCAGTATTAGCTCAGATACAAGGAATTCGTATCCATGTTTTCTACGCAGGTTCCCACGGAAACCCGTACAATTTATACTATTTTATTTCTTTTATAATGCAGAAAAGATGCATACCACTCACTGACTCACTTCATAGTGGTATAACTGCATCTCTAAAACATTAGGAGAAATGAAATATTCGCTAGCGAACCCGCTAGTTGAATATATCTATATATTATTTTTATGAGTATTGAAGAAATACGAGTTTTGACTAAGCCTGGCAATTAATTAATGCTTAGATCAGTCATTTTATTTGTCATTGTTTTCTTTTCTTTTTTTTCGGCCCAACTTACTAGGAACTTTTAGAAAAAATATATATATTGTAAAAAAGTAATACTAAAAATAAAAGTAAAGACTGAAAACATGTACAAGGACTAACCAGGATTTATTTATTTTATGTGGTTTATCGTTCGGCCGCGAATATGAATCATGAAAAGGCTAAAAGGGAACGAGAAAAAACGGCTCATCGGGCGGCTAATGGCTGGCCCAGCTGAAAGCACCATAAACCCGATTAAGGAAAACTTGCTACTTCCTTTGCCTGGCACTTACTGCCAATCTCCCTCCGGACCGATCCCATCGCTTCTCAATGAACTGTAAATATTAATAGGACCTGGCTGCGTCACTCACTCCACCTTGCCTCCGGCTCAGGGAGGCCAAAATGGAACCGACGACCAATATTCTAAAATGTCTTTCACCATCATCCTATTATAGAACGGAATTCGATAAATGCGACTTAAGGAAACGACTTATAAAGAAACTATTTTCAAACAGCTCTCCACTGACATTTCCATTTAGAAAGGCCAAGTTGGTGCAGACGGAATCGACGAGAGCTGTTTCAGACTTCGACGAACGGCGAACTAACTTCTTCTTTTGACTACAATATTTAAAAACTATTAACAGAAGCTCTTTGGTACGCGAATATGAAAACAAAACATACTACCTTACACCAACCAACATACAGTACTCTTTAGCTCTGCATTAGGAATGGGGATTTCGAAAAAAATGTATCGATTTATATATTATCAATAGTTTTCGAATACATCGAAATGATAGGAAACCGATATTTTTTCCAAAAAAGTATTTAATAATAATAAAATAAAAAATCTATAGATTTAATAGGTTTCAGACATTATTAATTTAACTGTAATTTTCTTCCTTTTTTTTTTTTAAATTTGTTTATGTTAAGCGCCATATCAGCGCAAGTGTTGCATCCACATATTTGTATATTTATATAAATTAGATATTAACATGTTTTTATGTTACATTTCTAATTGTTTCTTTATAAAATAAAACTATTTTAGACCGAAATTAACAGACGACAAATGTTGGAATAGCCGGAATAGCAGCGTGTAGATAGGCTAACTATCTAAGCTTCTGTAAACCTCCTTTACATGTTTGCCGTTTGGCTTGGCGTTTGACTTGCCTAGGTAGGTAAATGTGTAAATGCACCTTTAAGAAGATGGCTGGCTTGAGCATAGCCACTAAAGATAGTAATACGAACACACCACATAACAAGCTTTCTTGGTTATTTGTTAATTTTTTTTTGTTATTGGAAAAAAAATTATTTTCGATAATCAAATTTTAATATCGATATTACGATATATCGGATAAAAACCTTCGGATATATTTAAAATACGATATATTTAAAAAAATATATATCGATATTTTTCCAGAAACCCTACTCTGTATCCGTAATATACTTCACGGACTTACCAACAAGCTGATAAAAGATATTTTACTAAAAAAGACCAAGATTAGAGTTCACTTTTTGTGAATTACGTCATTTAAAACAAGACCGGAAAGAAATTATCCTGGGTACTGTATTGTCATCTACTTTACTGATTGTCACTGTTGTGTAGGATAGGTGTGAATCAAGAGTTAAAGACGAGTTTTTGGAAGAAATAAATAAAAATAGAAGGATTTCTGAAATTTTAAAATTACTTTGGAATAATAAAAAAAAAAAAAATATTTAGCATTAGTTTCCTTCTCTCCGTCCGACTTAAGTCGTATATTAAATTATCTTTAATAGTGATTAAAATACAAAACTAAAATTATCAAAATAGCGGGGGAGGGAAAAAAAGTCGAGACTCCCAAAAGGCACATTTTAAACACTAACTCGATTCACATATAAATTTTCAACCCTCTAGCTCATTTTGGAGGGGCTGTACCTTAAAAACCGCAAAATTCCAGGTAAACAAGCCAACATCTTGACTGAAATTCAGTCCCACTTTTATGGCATTATTCTGCCTGGAAAACAATCCTACATACCGAATTTCAGCTCATTTGATTCAAAGAGGGCCGCTAGAAGTGCCCAAATGTAATGGGGGAGAAAAGAAAAATTATGTATATTATGCATCTGCAATTAAATTGTGTTCTAGGGGCTAAGAAACTGATATAAAATGCATTCCCAAACCTCTCCCATGATCTTCGATACAGTACAATTTCATAAAAAATATCACTAAAAATAAAATAAAATTGGTAAATTAATTAATAAGATTAATATTTTTCATAATATATATTCAGTAAAATAATGAACTATCATTTGCATCATTGTTATATAATGTAAAAAAAAATAATTGAATGTTGCTTTTTTTATTGACTATACCACAGCCTCTCCATAATCATTCACACAAAAATAAAAAAATGTTTAAAAATACAAAGAAAACTTGTAAAATTTCTCAAAATTAACCTATTTGAAGAGTCAAGTGGATAAAGATGATAAGTGGTATATTTGAAAAAAAAAGAATATCGTTGTGGATATGGGTGTAAAGTGTTATATTTTTAATATTTCCTCCTTCCATTCACATAAAATAAATAATTGGTTCAGAACTGAGTAGATAAAGGTGCCATGTGACAAAACACTTCTGCCTCATAGTGGATAAAGGTGATTTGAATTCGAAAAATGTTTCTTATCAAAGATTTATATGCAGCGCCCCACCGATCCGCAGCTTTCGACAGATCTTATCTTATCAGATCCTCATCTTTATGGAATTCCATCCCTTCTTCCATCCGTCACTCCAATATCCTTCCCACTCTCAAGTCCCGCTTATTCAATCATTTCTTGTCGATCCAGTTCCAAAAGAATTGTAAATAGAGTTTCTTTCACTTCAATCAAACTTTGTAAATATGCACTAATAGATTTTGTACCTTGCTAATAATTCTTACCTCATTTTTAATTTTTATTATGTTTCATTAATATTAGAAGGTTGAATGCTTTTTATTTAAAGGACTGAAGTCAACAATACCAATTCCATGTGCAATATGTCACTACAATATGACTTGTAATTTTCACTTCTATTTATTTATGATTTGCTTTCCCATTTCATTTACTCTAAAACTATGACGCCCACCTTTCACTGCCTGTAATTGCTATTCTACAGGAACTTGTCCCGGAATAAATAAATAATTTATTATTAACACCTTCATCAACCAGACCTTTGACTGATTGTATTTTTAGTCAATAGTATATCGAACCAGCAACATATCATAGTTCAGTATCAATAATTATAATTTATCTGGCAGACGTTCCAAATAATACATTGAATTATTACTTTTTTCCATATCAGGTTTTAGACTTTTTTATTTTTTTAATCAGTCGAACTTGGTAGGTGTTTGAGCAGAACAGGTGCCGTAACTATAGAACAGGTATTGAGTGAGATAGGGTAATATGGATCAAACTAAGGTTGATCCTAACTAAGCAGTTGGAGCTAGGTTAAGCCAATATCCTAATCTTTTGATTAGCTAATGATATTACCGTGGACGGATGGATGGTTTCTGAACAAAGTTAGCTCAGTTAGGAGGATAAGCTGATTACTAAAATGGTCTCTAGCTTACCGGGATCAGCGCGGCTACCGTAAGGCCATTCAGCAAACTATGGATATTTTCTTTAAATTTATGTGTTGAGATTTACAATTAAACATCAATCTAAAAGAAGTAGATGAACTGAGATACCATATTAACATGACTAGTGGAGAAACAAACAGTTTGTTCCATCCAATGACGGTATAATTTTAAATGTAGGCCCCGGGTCTATTTTTTAAGAAACTTCAAAGGTTTATCGACAGCATCTTTTGTCGTTCAAAATTAATCTATTTCTTGAAATAATATAATTTAGTCATAAATTGTCCAAAAAAAAAAAAAATCCAGTAGGAAAAAGAATGCATAACAAGTGAAATATTATTTATTTCACTTTGGAATTTCAATTAAACGACACATTGTTGGGTCCACCCGAATATCTTGTATTTTTTTTTCTGTATGCTGTTATCATAAAAAATCTATAAATTTATGAAAATGCATTTCATTTTTCCTTTGACTGTCTGTAATGAACTCGCGTAGTTTATATGAGAAAATCATCACAATACGATTTATGGCAATTTATTAAAAAAAAACAAAAAAAAAAACATGGTGTGGGTACCTCTGGGCCCCATTTGGCATTTTACGTCTCTATAATTTTAACTAAGATTTCCTATGTTTACTTTTTCTTTGCAATGTTTAAATAAATTAATAAAAGTAACATTGTAAAACAAAATTACGTTGCGTAAAATTCATCAACAATTTATCCTCGGTTTACATGGCCTAATTCAAAAAATGCAACGTACATAATACTGGAAAAGAACTTATTTTAATATCTTAATATCGTTAAATGTCCTTGCATTTGTAAGCCTTTCATTGCATTTTTATATTATTTTATCTTCTCTAATTTTTATTATTCTTCAGATTTCTTTTAACCATATGACTACATTTATGTATTTTTCAGGTTCCAGATCTCAGTGTTTTCGTTTTTTTTTTTTAAATATTTAAAACAATTTTTGCAAAAATAAATGCTTCAAACTATTTGGTTTCTCATTAATATTGCATCCATTCTATTAATTTTTTAATATCGAATGAGTTTTAATTAATTAAACTAAGACAAATAACAAAAAAATTTGGTGGGGTGCGAAAACATTCCACGCGGTATTTGTCTTATTTTCTTCACCAGGTATTCTAAACTGGGTGTAGGAGCAATTTGTAATCTAATTTTTAATTAATCTGAAATGTCCAAAATTTGATAGAACTAGGCAAAATTTTCGTTCAAAACATTCAAAGGATATTTGTATTGCATAAGTTTTTGCTTCATAGCCATTATTTTAATATTTTAAAAGCATGTTTAAAAACATGAAATAACCATAAAAATAATTGAATAAAAAGAAATAATCCTGTGAGCTAATAGATAGTTTTAGAAAGAAAAACCGATGTTTTTAATAATTGCAAAACCAAGATAAGTTTTTATAAAAAAGTGGTACATTTGTTTTGTTATTTAAATTATTTTTTAAAGATTTTGTAGCTATATCTCATCTCGAGATAAATACGGTGATTATATGATCTACAGTTCTGATATAGTAGGCAGCTGCTCACATAATAACAGCTGTTCGATAAAAAAAAAAAGAGGCTTAGCCTTGGAAATTGTCTAGAAGAAATTTCACCTGTCTCAGAATTTCTCCGAATATATCAATTTTGAATCAGCAAGGACACGTTAAAATCTAATAAAACATTTTTTTTTAAAATCATATAAAAAAGCCTTCTAGAGCAATAAGGAAGCTTATAAAAAGCCTACTCAAACCATAAAAATTAAGTTAATGAAGGTTTAAAAAATATATATATATATATATATATATATATATATATATATATATATATATATATATATATGTGTGTGTGTGTGTGTATAATCAAACATTATTCTTAAAAAAATAATAATACTAGATACTATATTTAAAAAAAAATATTTAACTATTAATTTTTAATATAAGTATAAATATATTTTTATCTCATGGTACGTTAAAAAAAGAGGCTTGAAACAGGAATAAGTCCCAGACCATTGACGCCCACTCCGACTTTAAAGACGTAATCACGCGTAGCTCCCTTATCAGCATAAATAAATTTCTTCTCGGAAGAGGAATAAAAAGTTTTATCTCGAAATTCATTTCTCAAGTTGATACTGAGTATAATAATTTTAGCTCAGTAAAAGTATGAAGTTTTATATATTTTATCTTATTAAAGTTTTAATTAAAAGCTTCTTATTAAAATATTCGCAGGTTTTTGGGTAAATATTAATTGATTAATAAATATTGCATATTTTAAAAGTTTATTAAATAATTATGAAGAATAAACAAATCTACAAAATCAGTAGAGAGAGTTAAAACTTTTGGCAGTCAAAAACCTCAAAGTTTTAGGATTTGTTTTGGTTTTCACCTATCATTCCTGAATGGTGGAGTCAATCGAAAATTTTAAATATGATAAATTAAAGAACATCAAATTCTGCGTCTAATAAGTATCACAGCATAATAATTTGTCTAACTAATATGTTCGAAAACCACAGTCATAAACGAATTTTATAAAAACTGAGACAGAGTAATATATATATATATATATATATATATATATATATATATATATATATATATATATATATATATTTTTTTTTTTTTGATTGCAAAAGGTGAAGTAATTTTTATTTTCAGATATGCTGAATGCATTGTCCCTCTCGTGTAAAATTCAAGTTTTCGACCTTCACCTTCTTGTGCTTGTTCCGCCATCTTGAAAAAACACCGAAGAAAAGCACTTTTTTCAGTTATTCCCCAGTAACTCACTTCTAGTGCATATAAAGAAAAAAATATATCGTTACCAATTTTAAAGAACGTTAAATTTCCTACATGTATTGTATGTAATATTTTTTGAAATTCGGAATAGTTACTGAGATACCGGGCCGTGAAAATCTGCGAAAATGTCAAAAAGCGCAAAAAGATAGATTTCGTGTTGCCCCAATAAATACTTTTAGGCCAGTTTAATAAATAATGCATAATTATCAACTTCTAAAGAATTTAATTTCCTACAAGATTCATACTGATTTCTGAAAACTGAAAATATCACCCATTATTCAAATGCTTGAACCCGTATAAACAAGTTCGAAAAATAAAAGCTTCTACCACACATTTTGCATTATACAAATCCACTACTGGCTGACCTAAAAGTGATTTTTGATTTTAAAAATGTCATTATACATTTTATAGCTTGATGGACTTATGTTGTAGTTAGCCTAACTCAACGAATTTAAATGGAGCAGCCAAAAAAAAAAAAAAAAAAAGTTTAGCATGGGTAAATAAAATATTTTGAATCACGATAAAATTAAGTAAATAAAAATATTTTTCTAGCGACTTTAAAATATAAATATTATGCATATACCTATTTTTACCGTCGATGGTAAAATGTCGGGTTTCCAATAAATGTTATATTATTTTTTGGTTGGTTATAAGTCGTAATGAATTTAGCATGGACTATAAAATACGATTTTTTTAATAGTTCGAAAACTAATTATTATTTCATAGATATTAAGGGGTCATATGACGGCAATTTTTTTTCTTGTTTTAACGCGTGAGTCAAACTACTAACTACAGAAAAACTTCTTGATCTTCCACCTAAAAACCTTTTTTCAGGAGCAACGTAAAGAAATATTAAATAATTATGCAACTTATTTTTGTTTCTTATATTAAAAAGCATATTATTAAAACATTAAGTACTCTTTGCAAGAAGGAGGGAGGGACAGATTTATATCTAATGTTAATTAAATTGGTTTAAAATCCATCCCTTGTACCCTGCAGACAATCTGTCAGTTCGTAAGAAGACTATCTCCAAAACATATCTAACAAAGGTATAAGCAATAAAGAATAGCTTGCAGTATTACACCAGAGGCCAACAAGTTTTTTCAATAAAGAATGTGTCAGCATGACAGTGAAGCCAACATAATAATACAGTTTATGATTGAACAATATATCATTTTTTATTAATCTTTACTCTTACAAGACCATCTTACGATTTTTATCTTATTAATTTTTTTTCCCTGAAATCTAAAGTCGAAATTTTAATTAGAGAACTCATGGTCAAAATTTGATGAGATAACTCACGGAGGGTTGATTGATAATGAAGGTTTTAATTGGACTTTCGCAGGCTGTTGATAAAACAAGTCAATTTATCAGGGTGAGGACACTAAAGCAATTAGCCAAGGGGAAAACGAGCGAGAGAATATTTCTTCTCGGAAGAGAGGGAAATTATTCAAGTCTTATTCAAAGTCATTATTTCCTTAGATAATTAGAAAAAATAATTACAACTAGTAAAACGAGTCGTAAAGTTGCATTAATCGATATTACTCGACAGGCGAACAATATCATAGCAATAATCTTTTAATGAGGAAAACAGAGGTTTCATAAAGCTTTAAAAGATATAGGAAAAACGTAAAGTTTTTTGAAATCAGCATGCCAAGGCAGTTAGAAAAAAAACACTTAATGAAACTTTGTAAACGACAATAAAAAAAAATTGTTAACCTCCCCTCAAAATTTGAGGATTTACGTTTAATCCAAATTACTGATACGGAGAATCCAAATACCGAATAAAAAAAAATCTGTCCGTTCATTTAATTAATATAGTTAATCGAAAGATAATCTAATTCCATACAAAACAAAACAAAATAATCGAAATCGGATTAGTAATAGCAGAGATATAGCGTATTGAATTTCGTAGACTAATTTCCCGACGCACTAGATCCTTGGCCTTCCAATCGCGGATTCTCAGATTTCTCACACCTCTCCTCACTTCATCCTTCCTCAGATCCGTCCTCCACTTCCACTTGCTTCTTGGTCTTTCCTTTTTTCAACATCTTCCTCTGTACCCTTTCACCCTCTATTCTGACCTCATATCTTGTCCATCTTAGCCTACTTGCTATAAGGAAAATCGTGTGAATGGACACGCCAGATATTTTTGAAATATAACTATTTAGAAATAATAAACCACTATGTAATAATTTGCAGCGCTTTTCTGATTTGTTAAGCTGAAAATAAATTACAAAAGTTTCCATGGAAATTCGATTTAGTTTCTATTAAATAACATAAATATAGAAATTATTTACCACAATCATCAGTTGAGTTTAAGGCATTTTTCGTCGCTCTCTATTACCTTGTATGATTTCATATGTTAATAATAATAATAATAAAAGGCTTAGCGAAACCGAAGATTCAATACCTCCAATCGCTGTTTACAAACCTCTGTACACCGACTAACGTAACGTCCAATCCCAAATCCATAAGATCACCCTCAACGCAATCCTCCCCCCTACGTTTCGGTCTACCCCTCGGACGTTTACCAGTCGTCTCTGCGCTTATTAACATTGACTTCATATGTTAGAAATTAATTTTTCTAAACTCTGTATAGCTTTCAAACGGTATATTACTACTCTCATTTCCGAAAATTTGTTTTCGACCTTGAAAAATATTTCTCCTTTAGTTAATTATTAAATTATTTCATAGTTTATATATATCAAATTTTTATTACTACTAACAACAAGAGGCGGTTAATTATTTTAAAAAAAATTAAAGGCTCTGTAGAGGATGCCATTTTGAAAATTCAGCAATTAAGCCTTACCAGACCATTTCATTCAGGATAAGACCTAGCTGGCATTAAAGAAAATTTAATTGTTCATTAATATGAGTTTAATCAAAATCGTTGGAGATTGCATTTTCAAGAAAAGTGTTGATTTGGCACTTCCAAGTTTCATACAACTTTTAATTTTGAGCTGGGCTATTCACATACACAGAGCATTTTACGAGACTTATATTAGTTATATAGACTCGTGGTACCTTAAAACGCCTATTTCCGATCAAAACTTGGATTCGAAATTTTTACCAACGCAGTACTTTCCCTTGCTATATATTTCATATATAGGTAAGTCAAAGTAACTAAAGGTCTAAATCATTATTTTTCCTATTTGAGAAATCTATCGACTATGAACGCTATGATTTTATGAAAATTTTCAGAATACAACATAAATTTTCTCTTGAAGTATGAAATATTTAACGAACTCCTAATGATTAATTAAATTAAGCTTTAAAAAAATATTGTTTTTTTTTTTTTTATAGTCCATTATCGACTTAAGCATAAGCATCAAAGGGCTAACACTACGAAAAGTATATTAAGTCAGTCAGAATAATATATCCTAAAATGAAATAATTCAATGTACCTACTATAAAAATTTTAATACAGCACCAATATAAAAATAACATATGTTCTCGTTTCTCAGAAGAGAAACAGGTCGAGATAAACGTATAAAATGTCAGACGATAAATAAGGTTCAAATATAATCTAGAAATATTATAAGCATAATATCTCTTTGCTGCTGGTTTTAAAATTTGCCATTACATGAGGGAGAATTAATATTTTCATTTTGAAATCATTACAAAAAATACAAAAACTTCATGAACTGAGAAGAGAAACCTGATAAGAGAGTAAACGAATTCCATTAAAAGGAAAGCTTTTTCTTACAATAGTCATTAAATATAATGATTCTAATTTAAATGACGACCGAGTAAATTCGAAATGGTGATTTTAGGTTTGATCAATTAAGCAGATATATTGCAGTCATTTGTCCATAACAAAAATGAAAATAAAATAAATTAAAAAAAGACAAGAAAGGGATTAAAAATCTTAAGAAAACGTTATTTTCATATATTTATACAGAAATAAATAATTTATTATAAATTTATGATTTGATTTTGAAAAAGTAATATTCTATCATATTGGGAAAGACAGCAGTTAGATAATTTTGGTATAACCAATATTTACATGCTATATTGTAAATATCTTTCATTCTATCACAGCCAAATTATCGAAATTTCCTCCCTTATCGAAATGAAAAATTGCAAAGATACTGAAGAGCAAAACACGCAAAAATGGTTTCCTTTTTAAATGATTTTTTTTTTTCATTTCCGCTCTTTTTGCAAGAAGCGTCCTAATTCAAAGCATCGCACATTAAAGTATAAAGTATAATCTGCTAAAACGAGGTATACTTCCGAACTACTTCTTATTTATACAGCGTCATATCTTTAACTTCAAACCTAATCGACAGAGAACTCTTTTCATAGAAATGTCCTAATTCAAAAACATTTCATTATAACCGCAAGAGAGTTTTATCTTTAGTTACATCTTTAAATCTACATCTATCTTGAGACATGGCTCTTTAAAAATAATTAAAAATCAAGCTCTTAAATCTTCTTTCCCCTTTACAATGAGACTTTGAAAATATGTATGTTATTTCTTCAGAAACTACCAATTGAGAGTTAGGACACTATACTACACTATATTTTTTATAAGATATAAAAAATCATTTGCATAACACACATGATGGTTAAAATTTCTCTTATTTTATTCCCTTCCTTAGAAAGAAACGGTTACAAGACACATCCAAAGAACATGAGAATGGTGAAAAGATGTGCTTTTATTTAAAAAGAAAACTAGCATAGAAAAGGATATGTAAGTTATTCAGCAAATCGAAAAAAGGCATTTCTATGAGAAATGTTTATTGGAACTGAATTTAACATGGGAACTTCACCTGGAAGTGACCCGATACAATGGCTTTCTATCAAAACGTAATAACATCCTAATAGACTAATAGAAGATATAGCTACTGCAAGCATTCATCGCAATTAACGCCGAAGTCTGAAAAGGATTTGGATGATGGACCTCCTTAATTAACTAATAAAGTGAAATAAAGTCAAGAGGAGATATCAATGGGTGCTGGTAATAATAATATCTCACACGGTATTGTTAAGTTCTGTTATATTTTAGCATATTCGAAAGTTGTGATAGCAGAGGTGTGAATTAACAGGTAAAAAGACTAGAAAAAAAAACCAAATGGTCCGAACCTTGAAAAAACGTTTTTAAATAAATAAAAAGGTTCCTATAAAAAAAATATAAATATGAGTCCTCTACTGAAGTTTATTCAACGAAGTGAAATTCTGACATCTAAGCAAAATATTATTATCAAAAATTATTACTAACAATAATAAGAAAAATTATTACACAATGGTAAAGTACTACTAATTATCATGATTTTTTTTTTAAATTTACTATTAATTATTAATAAAATTATTGAAAGATTTAATATTGCTCATCTATCTTCATAAATGACCGAAATATGTATGGGAGTATAGATTCCCATTTCTATTTTTCTAATCGACCGCCATTTTGAAAAAAACGGAAGACGTCGGTCTGTTTTTTTTTTTTTCTTTTCGGTTTTTGAATTCTACGTATCGTGAATCGTAAAACCTCAAATTTTAAGGGAAGTTAATTTTTTTTTTCTTGTTCGATTACAAAGTTTTAATTTTGAAAATAATAAAAACAAAGCTTAATTAAGAGCTATTACGATTGTTTTGTAGCAAGTAAAGATTGGCTATGATTTAAGCAGAATAGTATAAACTTTTATTTTTGTAACTAAGAATTTCACGTCATAGAATAAAATAATTTATTTAACAAAATATAACAATTCTGTCGGAAGAGATGTTAACACCTATCGGTTGGTGCCAAGAATATCAAATAAAAAATTACACAAACAAAACAAAGTTGTGTGCTGCGGAGGCTGCAACGAATATGACTATAATTTGAAAGTTATTATTGAAAAATTAACCATATAATACATATAAATTA
Organism: Rhaphigaster nebulosa; assembly: GCA_948150685.1. Taxonomy (NCBI): domain Eukaryota; kingdom Metazoa; phylum Arthropoda; class Insecta; order Hemiptera; family Pentatomidae; genus Rhaphigaster; species Rhaphigaster nebulosa. The sequence goes on from OX411312.1 coordinate 58,290,829, forward strand.
CAATTAATAATAATTTTACATAACTATTAAAGAATATACTTAATTAATTAAATGAAAAGAATAAGAATTTAAAGTATTATAGAAATAATAATGTAAAATTAATTTATTATGGAATAACATAAATAACACAGGATAAGAATTAAATAAAATAATAAAAAGTAATAATGTATAATTAATTAGTAGAAATAATATTGCATATTTAATATTTTTCAGAATAAGATATAAAAACTTAGAACATAATAATACGATATAAATGATAAGAATAAAATATAAAAACAGATATTTATATTCATTAGAATAGTATAAGAAAACTTAGAACATAATAATAATTATATTAATAATCTAAGACATAACAATACTGCCTGAAGACATAATAATACTCCATACAGAAAATAATATCAAGATTTTATTAGCTTATGTTTTTTCATTAGTAGCCTCATACCACTATATACATAAAAAAAAAGCTCAAATAATAAAATAAAAGGAATTTTATTTATGCGTTGATTTAATTCTATATGATGCATTCAGTTATTAAGTAAGGACTTGTATAAGCATTAGGATGTAAAAAGAGGCATTACAAATTTCCGAATAGACAAAATTTTCCAAATCGAACCAGAGGAGAAATTTTTAAACAAAATAAAGCATTGATGCGATGCGCACACGGTCGGCCGAACACGAAGATCCCAATTCATCAGAGAGGGACTGGAAATATATCGGCCGGTCACCGCGGTTTCCGCTCAACGAATGATTTATAAACTCATCCCGGCAGTCAGCCGCCTGTACAAATTTAATAACTCGTGAGTTATCGCTCCTGAGTATATCCCAATTTCGGCACCGCTCTGAATTTCCATATCCATTAGTAAAAGGGGAAAATTACAAAAACCCCGACCTCCCAAAAGCTTTAGAGCGAATAAGGATGATAACGTGAAATGGTTATTGCCATAAACCATGATTTGCCCAGGACAAAAAAACCCATCTCTTGATTATATCAATGAATGAAAAATAAGTTTAATTCAGGAGCAAGTAGTACTCATACAGTAACATAATTACAAAAATTATATGTCAATAATTACACAGGGCAACAGTGATTTTGCTGAGGAGAGTTTCAGAGTCGATTCTGGATAATGCAAGTCTTCTAGATACGAGAAAAATATCAGATTCGCCGAATTGACTCTGGTTTTTTAAATAAAGGCAGTAAATACTCTTATACTGAAAGGAAAACGAACGTTTTTTTTTTGGAGGGGTTTTCGGACAACAGTGAGTTTGCGACGCAGTTTCAGTGTCGATTCTGGAGAATTTCTGTTTCCTAATTACAAGAAAAATATCAGATTTGCTGAAATTACTACTTACTGAAAGAAAGTAATTTTTTTTTAGATTTTTTTTCTTCGGGCAACAAAGATTTTTCGGCGGAGGGTTTCGAGTCGAACTTGGATAATTTCTGCCTCCTAAATTCGAGAAAATATCAGATTTGCCGAATTGACTCCAGTTTTTTAAATAAAGGCAATATATACTTTAACTAACCTAAATTTTTTTAACAAAAAATAGAGTCAATTTGAAAAAAGTAACTATACATCGTGTACCTTAGTACATTAATGTATCTATATTCATACCCAATAGCTATTCCGCAAGAAAAAAGTATTTTTTTTTGTTCCCCAGTGTTATGGCTGTATTCCAAGATATAATTTGGCGTTGATACATTAATTAAAAGTATTTCCTACAAGCAAAAGATATTAGCTGCAGCACAAATAAATATGAGGGGTTGCGATGGGAGTGGGGGGGAGAGAGAAAAAAAGATTATAGTCACAATTTATTAATTTTCTGTAAAACGAAAAATTAACATGTACATGAAATGCTATGTACAAGTACATGAATGTTAAAGGTTATAAGTTAACCTTCTGTAATACACATTATTGGTCGTCATATTTGGTGTATGTATATTATTTTGGAAGTCAATAGCAATAGAAACTACTGTGTCTGACCATTTGCTTTTTTTTTTTTTTTCTCTACAACTTCTTCAACGAATACATTTTTTCCGCCTTCTTCTAATAAAGAAGAGTGATTTTTTTCTCAGTACGGTTGCTGGAATTGTCTATTCCTTCCGTTAATGCAGCTTATTTAATTTCAAGAAGATCACAAGTGTCCCCTTTCATGGGTGGCGAAATGAAATATTATGCTTGCTATTAAATTAATGGTATTCTTAACTCATTTTTTTTTCTTCAAAAAATGGACTTTTCTTGTTTTTCCTTTTGACCCTTCATATTGATTACATTGATGTGGTAGATTAAATACGAATTAGGTGGAGAAATAAGCGGCGTTTAAACGAAGATGTGAGGAAAGTATTACGAATAGAAATGGATAAAGAACTCAAAAAGGAAGTAGTACGTGTAATGACAGAGTTGCTAAAGGAAACAGTTCTATGGGAAGTGGTATAAAAGTTTGTAGGATGGGATTTGGCATTTAAAGAGTGGACATAGAAAAGAGGAGTGAGCAAATATGGAGGTTTTTAGGTTCTAAAGGATCGGGAAATAAAGATACCTATAAAGTATTGCCGTCGGAAAGCAGAGTAAATCCACCTTAACTCGGCTTAAGAACTTGGAAGAGAAATCTGATGAAACAATTTATTAGACTGTTCAGGTCCTGGCATATATCGTCGGGTTACTGTCAAAACCTCTTAAGTCCGAATTTTCAACGTTAGAGGGTTTTGTGATTTAAATTTATTATTCCTTCATCTTAGATATCGCCTGGAAAACCACTAATGTCGGCTTCAGCTAGCTCATTCATTAGCTGCGACATATACAAAACTGTTTTTTTCCGATATACTATCAGAGAACTGCAAAAATATTTTTAAAATTAGATAAATTATTATAAAATAACCCAATTAATAAATTTAGAACCGCAACAGAATCTTTCTCGACGCAGAATATGTTTTTGACTGAGTCTGGCATCCGGGACTGCTTTACAAAATCCGTAAATTCCTACCCCTCCCCCCCACATACTTTCAATGTATCCGTTTCTACCTCACTGATAGATTATTTAAAGTAAATAACAATAATGTCTATTCATCCCTCTTTTCTCAGTCAGCTGGTGTTCCTCAAGGCAGTATCCTCGATCCCATCCTCTACACAATTTATACAGCTGTGTAGAACATTTAACACTTTCCTCACAACGGATGCACCACGTATGCTGATATCACATATTGCTATCAGTCAATAATGATCCATTCATTGCATCCCAAACTCTTCAATCACTTAACAAAGACCTTGAAGAATGATGTCAGAACTGGAGAATTAAAATAAATTTCAACAAATCTCATAAAATCATCTTTGCCCTTCGTCTTAAACCTACGACTTCCTTTTCTGCAGTATCCTTTGATAACATTCAACTTATTCCTGTTGAACAGATCAGATACATAGGACTCCATCTTGCCAAACGTTTAACTTGAAATCCTCAGACAAGACTGAAACGACAAGAAACTGCTCGGCGTTTTCGGTTACTTCAACACTAACTAGAAAAACGCTCTAAGCTTCCAAATAATTACAAAAGGCTCATTTACTATAATAAGTCTACTTGGACTTATGGAGTTTAGCTTTGGGACCCCACTAAAAACTATCGAATTCCTCTCATATTTAAATCTCATAATCCAAAAACCTTCGTGAAATCCCAATGCTTCTTACTTCGTTACGAAGAAAATCAACTGTAATTGAATGATCATAAGTAATGACCTTAATATTCCACATGCTCCCGATTTAGCTCGAACTCGATATCTATTCTTCCATGCCAAACTCCATTCCCACTCAAAACCACTAGTTGGATTTCCTTGGATTAAACCTTGCTTCCTCCTGAATTTCTTGATAATCCAACAAGGCGTCTGAAAACAAGATGGTCTCAGGACATTCTATGTTAGAATTGTTATTGGCGTGCTACCAATGGATATTTTCTCTACATGTCTGTGTCATGTCATTATATCATAGTGCATTCACATTTAATTGTTGTATTTTTTAGTAACTTTCAATAAATAAATATTTGTAATATTTATTAATATAAATAGGCTGATAATTCGTAGGAAAAAGCGTCCTGTCCTAGCTGGAGTACATACAATACTTAAAACCCCCCAAAACAACCAATATACAATTCGCTGCGTCAATCCAAGAGTACAGATGTTCTGTTCGATAGCAGTTCTTATTTTTAGCAAAACTCAAGCAGCTCGCCAGATGTTTAGGATCTGCTTTGACTTTTATATAGCTTCGTCTTAGAAATCGGTTTATGTTCAATTCAGTGGTGTATTACCAAAAAACATAAAACTAAGCAAGAGTTTATTTAGAACAAAAAAAGTTCTTAACAAAGTGCAAAATATCTAATGTGTCCACTCTTCCACCTTTCCTAAGGTTGTTTTTAGTGAAAGCCCAAAATAAATTTGTTTGCTATATCTTCGCTAATATTAGTCCGATCCACATGTTTTTATTTTATTTAAGATATTTTTATTTGTTGATAGTTAAATTTTTTTTTAAATAAGCCGTTCCGAGAGATGTATAGTTGTCGAGTTATAAAAAAAAACTAAAAAAGGTGAATCGGCTTCCAAAGAATATTTCATAAAACATCTATAAAACGTCCAATACCCTATATCATTACTGGTTCAATTAAGATGATTTTATTTTTTATTTTATTTATTTTAGGGAATTTAATAGTCTTTCGAATAGACAAGAAAAACAAAGGGGTTCTGAAATTCAAAGATCCGTTAAAAACTGCACATCGAAAATTTCACACGATTACAATACTTTCCTAACATAGTAGCGGTAGGAAAGCAAAAAATGAGTTGTACATTAAATTATGAAGGGGCACACTGTAAAATATCGGTCAGGCGGCGCTTATCATTTAATTATTATGTAAACACAAAGAATACAAAAGAATAAATAGATAGATAAACGTGTTTTGTTTACATAATTCACTTCTTCATCTACATTGTTTACGATAAACCCAATACAGCCATGGATATACTGTCTGCCAGAAAGTTAGTTTACGTGCATGGCCAAAAAAAAAATAATAACATATAAAACTTTACATTTTAGATATCTAACGATGAGTAACATAACATAAATTATATATATATATATATATATATATATATATATATATATATATATATACATATATTTATTGTATAGTAACAATCTGAACTTCATTTCCCAATAAGAATGAACTGGGATAGGCAACATTAAATATAAACAAAAACCCAAAATATAGCTTATCTTGCCCGGCCTATGCTAATTCTATTTAATTGTAATTGAACTCAGTGATTAAAAACTGTGTATAATTTAAAATGCATTTCATATACTCGTACATAAACAACTTATACCAACACCTTCCATTTAAAATCTCTATCATTTCCTCCTCTGTTAATACACTTTCTCCAAAATATTTGTTTCAATAAAAATTTAAAACAGAACACCTGCCTAATAAATGAAGCATGCTTTCATATCCCATAATATTACACATTTACATTATCAGCGTAATAAGGAGTGTTTCAGTCGGTGGTAGAATCCGTTTTGCGATATGGTGAGCAATTCAAGGGATAGAGCCATTTCCAACAAGTGGGAATGCATCCACAGGTTGTTTATAAAGAAGCTTTTCCGCCTCCGAAGAAAAAAAATAAAATAAAAAAAATGCAAAAATATAATTTAGAAAATCACAAATATTAAAATAAAGAAGACAAAATTAAAATGTTTGATTGACGTTTTAACCTTATTTTATTTTTTAATATCACATATAATTATGTTATTTAAAAGAGTATTCAATTATTCTTCAAGCCAACTGATATTTGAAATATCAATGCTCATTTTATAATCCATCTGTAATGATTAACCGAGCTCAGTTCAACCATTTTCGACTTTATACTTAAATTGGAATAGAATGAGTGGTAATTTCTGAAGAGAAGGGGTTTTTTTTTTTTAAGTTACTAACAGAAAAAAGTCCATTTAAAAGCCCATTACAGGATAATATAGAAGTCTTTGAGGGGATTAGAAATGAAATACGATTGATATAAACCGAGGAAAAAAGTATCGGAGATGCTTTATTGAACCATTCCCAAAGGTCAAAAGAAATCAAGACATCGACAATTACATCCTAATCAGATAGCATTTCTGCTATTTTTTTTCTTTCTCTGACTCAACCCCAGGCTCGTAAAATCCTCTTAAAGAAGCTTGCAGCTTTGTAATCATTTCTAAAAAAAGAGAACTTGCAAACTGAAAAATATAATCCGATATTAAGTACGAACAAGAAGAAAGGATAAAATCTCAAAAGAAAAAAATAATCTCAACTCATTAAAAATAAAATATTATAAAATATCAAAGCACCTGCATACTCTAATATGCCTCAAATGGTGCTAAGGCCTTTTGAAACAACTCTAGATTATTATACCAAAAGGTCCAAGTGTATATTAAAAAGTAAGTATAGAAATATATAAAACTATAATCTTACAAATTCACCCTGCGTATGTTTGTGTTCGCAAAAGTCGAAAAGTAGTCGGTAAATTCTGATGCGGTTTTCACTCTCATTTACAGAATTTCTTCAGAAAGGTTTATATACATTAAACATTTCCGAAATACTCCCCTTAAGGGAGAAATGGGGAAAATTATAAAAAAAAGAAGATAATTTTGCAATCGTTGTCATATAAACGGCATCCTAATTACTTATTTGTATAATACGTAATGATTTGGCATTTAATAATTGTTGATTTCTAATTAACAGCCTAAAAAATTCGTAAAATAATTTTGAATCCGAAGCAAATTTGTTTTTACTCACTTTATATGATTATTAGAGTTAAAATGACTACTTTATTCATTGATAATAACTTTAATAAAAAATTATGGATTTTAATTTTTTTAAACTAAATTACAAGTATTTACTATTATTTATTTTAAATATATATATATCCACGTTGCTGAAAACAAATAAGACATCACACCTTCAAAATAATAGAATACTATATATTAAATATATACATTAATTATTAAATGTATTCTATTCTATATAGATTAAATATATAGAATATTATATTATAATAGAATACTACCTTTAAAAGAAATATTTTAGTGTCCACATATATCTCTGAAAAATTCAAATCAGTTTAAAAAAATTTAAACCATCATTACGCGGAGGTACTAAGCATAATTAATTTATAATGGTTTGGATATGACAATATATTTTCAAGAATTTAAGTTAAATGATTGAAAAATATTATAGGGAATAAAATAAATGAACGAAAACAATTTGGAACAGGTCTTATAATTGTTTAATCTTTTTTAATTTAATAAATAAATACACTTAGGAAATACAACAACAAATATAATTAAGTTATTATTCAAAGGAAGAAATATAATTTTTGTATTAGAATATATATATATTTAATAATATTAGCGATTGCTTTATAGTAAAAATTAAACGTGGGTTTAAAATGAATAGTTTGAGTATTAAATTGATGACTCTAAGATGATTGTTGTTGTCCATGTTCAAGACTTTACGATTACATTGTGGAAAATTGAATTAGGCTAATTAAGTAATAATAAAAAATTGCTAATTTTTAATTATCATTAATATATAAAACTAGCTCTGTTAATGTTTAATCAGTGAGTAATAATTATAATGTAAACTGAAGGTAGGTTTAATACTGTTGTAAGAGTTATGCACATTAGCCTGTAATAAATATTTATGAATATTGACAAGGAATATGAAATAATAAAAACTAGTAAGGTAGTTTAATTGCTAATTAATGAGTTAATATGTTTCTTTTTTAAAAACTGTTTGATAAAGGTGTGTCCTTGATGATAGCCAATAGACGTAAAGTTGTATGTGAAATATGAAAAATAAATAAGTTGATATATAATAAGAATTATTAGAATTTTTATTAAATCATTTTGGAGCTGAATTAAGCTAAATATGTCTCATTTACATAGGACAATGGAATGAGAGGTGATAGACCGACCTAGAAACTGCTTGAGACAGCCGATTAAGATGTTATCAAATCCGGGATTCAGGTTGATAAGCAAGTCGTCGTGGACGGGTTCCTCTAATGGGTAATGCGGTTCTGTCTCCTTGTTGGGACGTCACAAGCTTTCCATTCATTTCTCTTATCTTCCATTCATACCAAGGTTTCAGATTAATAGTATAGTCTGAAATCTTGGTATGAAGAAAAACGAAGTTTAAAAAACTTAGGAAAATTAAGTTTTAATCTCATATAAGAGACGTTGTCTACTGTTTTGAGTGGTGCTGTCTCTCAAGATAAGTCAAAACTAAACAGTATTGGAATTAAGGTGTAAGTAAAGAAAGCAGAATAATCTGTAATTCAGAAGCACGTATTCAGAAGGAAAGTATTAATTTTAGACTAATTATTAACTAAACATCATATTATTAGATAATAACTATATTAGTAATTAATAATCATTAATTGTATTTATCATTATTATTAATAATCACTAATTATAGAGAAGGCTATTTACAACCAATCAACCGCTGATACCCTAAATAAATACATATATTCTTAAGATTGTTATATATTTACAATAATAGACTCTCACTATAACTTAAATTAATATTAATATAAGTTTGGTTACGCCATAATCAGGAATCATAGTACCGCTTGATTCTAATTATTTTTCATATAATTACAATGAAAATATTTGTTCTTTTCCTAATCCGAACTACACATTAAAATTATTTTTAACCTGTTTATATTTTTTTGTTCTTTTCCCTTCCACAACCCTATGGGCGGGTCATGCATTTCTAAATTTTGCAGATTCCATGCTGCGATAGACATCCGATCTGTATAGTAATATTCTAGCAGCTATTGATATGAATATTAATTAATGGAAAAACGTAGAAGAAAAATAAGCATTACAAAATAAAAAACAAGAAATCAGTTTACGTCCGCATGATAGTATAGGAGGATAAATCCCTAATTAAAAAAGAAGTATGTAGAAAAAAAAGAAGCAAAATAAACAACATAAAAGAAAAAACAAAACAATAATAGTGAATCAAAAGATAATTAAATAATACAATTAGGTGATATAGATTAATATATAGTATGCAATAATAATAAGTAAATCAAAAATATATAAAACTAGTTTATATCGACAATAACCGAATTTCTCAGACGGACACACATTACCTTACCTTAGATGGGTGATTCTTAGCAATTTTCGGAGATGAATTTTGAAAAAAGTAAACGTCTACAAAAAAAAAAATTCAAAAAACCTGGGCGTTCTTTGGACAATGATTAAGGAAATTAACCATATTTTTGAGTTTAAAAATATCTTATAAATATGAGTATTAAAATAACTTTTTATAATAATTATAAATAATAAATTACATTTATGATTAAATTAAATCTTACGGAATAATGCTAGTCGTCCATACAACCCTATCGAACATAACTTCCTTCACTTCATGAAGTGTTTTTATAAAATTTAGTTTCCTTCCAGCAATAACTGAATGTAGGTAGTAAAATAAAAGTGATTTTAAATTTGTAGGTTTCTAGACAGAAGTCGTAAAGTTACAGATTTCAATGAATAACAGCGGGGGAACGAAATTATAAAAATAACTGCTTTTAACAGCGACCTTATTTTTTCCAGAATTTTATTACAGTGACAGAAATAGAGTTCGATAAAAAGAAGAACCGACGGGCATGGTTTGGATTAATTGGTCCACAAGTAAATCTTTTCCTCTATATACTTAACAAAAACAAATGTTAAGTAATTGAAATTTACATATAGGTAAATATTTTCCTTTATCAAACAAAAATAAATGTTAGGAAATTTAAATTTATTTTATACCCATTATATCAAAATATTCGATTTTCGGATTTTCAGCTTTTCGTGGCCACAAAAACTAGATCTTTCAGCTGGTCAAACACACTAAGTCGTAGCATTATTTTTTCATTTAAAGTTTTATAATAATGCTAAACACTTGAATAAAATTCAATAAATGTAATCAATTATTATAGTTACTGAAATGTATTAATTCATAAATTAACTACTGAAGCAGTATAACACATTAATTTAAATAAATAAACAATTTTGTTAAATAATTATATATATATATGAAAAATATATATGTTATATAATTATAACATATTAATGTTATAGGTAAGAGGTTTTCGTTAATGGACATTTAGTCCAAAACATAAAACTTACAATGTATGAAAGAAATCTGAAGGTGTTTTATTATGTTTCCTATATTCTTTTCGAAAAGTAATGTCAGTATCAAAGTAGTTGAAATAAAAAAGCCTTTGCTTCGTCGTTTTCTTAAAATCCGTTTTAAGTTGTAATCCGACGATATGAATAAATATGCACTCATTAAAAAAAGTAATAGATACGATAATTTCAGAAATGTCTCAGCTGCATATTACATTGTGTTTGTGATATATCATCAAAGGCTACCTACAAAGATAATCTCAATTTTAAATTCTAAAAATTGTTAACTTAAAAATCATAGCAATATCTGAATTAAGTAATAAAAAAACCAAAAGTATGTAAAAGAAACTATATCTGTGGTTTCATGTAGTCTATCTGTGTAAGTCGATGAATAAAATTAAATTTATATTTTTTTACATAAGTCTATTTGTTTACAAGACAAATCGCAACAATCAGGAGGAAAATTATTAGAGGAAGGTGCTTAAACAAAGTTTTCGCAGCTGCCAACAGCTTAGGTAATATCGCACACGCTAACTCCTAATGAACGGCTGCAGCTCACGCGAGGTAAGATGAACCTCAGCAGACAATCTCTCTACTCCTAGAGACATCTTCATCGGCTAATTCTTCGATGAACAATACCCCGGAGGGTACGTGGGCGATGGGCGTGGGAAGATACGCGTGCACTTAGAGCGCCGTCCAATCAACGGGGAGCTTCTATTGTTATCTTTCGCCATGGATACTCAGCGAACATCGACCTTGCTTCCATTGTAGTTTATCACTATTATATTTTATATTTATAGTTGTTTGTTTGCATTTTAATTCATTTATCTAAATAAAAATTAAACAAAAAATGATTCTTGACTAAGTCAAAATTTCGGAAACGTCTCATTGTCGGTCTATTATTTAGTGTGCATGTCGATGACTAGGTTCATCGGCTAATATTAATGTTTACTGAGCAGATAATAAAGTGAAATTATTCCAAATACTTTTTGGAATTACTAACGTAGCTTAGTAATTATTAGTTGACATCCACATGATGGTATAGAAGGAAGCAATTCACAACACAGTTTGGTATTATTATACATATTAAATTAGATGTAATATATATCAGTATTATACAACATTTATAAATTATGATTTTAATAAAGACAAGAAATCAAATACATGATTATATCAAACAGAAAAGTTTTTACTGGTTTCTTCTCGCACTGAACTAACAATGAAAGAAAGGTGGGGTTTTTATAGACAAACGGTTTAAGGATCGGGGTTTTTCCAGTCATTCCGGTGAGTAATTGGTTTTTCTGTTGTAGATGGAAATAAATTTAAGATTGGACTATTGGAGATATTTTATTTGGTCATTTAAGTAAAAATCTGGATTGGATTTGAAGGATTTTATTGTTTCAAGTGCTTCATATATATTTAATTTGAGGCTGTTTTCAACGTGATGTATTAATTTAACTCCTGAGTCTTTGATGAATTTATGATTATTTTAATTTAAATTAATTTGGAATTATTTTTGAATTTTTGTGTGTTTTTAGAACTGAAGATGAATGAATAACATTCTAAACTAGTTTTCAATAAAAACAAAATTATAAAAGCGGCAAATAATCACTAATCAGTCATTATTTATAAATAATTTGTTTTTCTCCTTAAGTATATTAAATTAAAATTATTTAAATTTAAAGGATATAGCAGGTAGGCTTACCATTGGTGGTTCGCAAGGATCCAGGAACGCGAGAAAAAAAAATCAGGAATAAAATCATCTTTTAAACACGTTCAATGAGGGATAAATTTTTTTTAAAAATTATTATTGAATTTATCAATTAAAAGATGAATAAAAACGATATAAAATAAATAAAAATGATTCAGGATGGTTACTGTACTAAAGACGAAAGCACTCAGTGTTGAAGAGGACTTGAGAATCAAGTTGAGCTCCATCAAGCCTAACATTGATACTCTAATTTTAAAAACACGCTTCCAAGAGAAAAATACTGATGCTTTTGTTCAAAATGTCCAAAATTCTTATTTTTGATGGATACACTTTTATTTGCAAAATTTTTGTTAGTTTTTTTAATCCTACTAATACGTGATATCAATTTCACTTTTGATTTTGGATGTTTGAAATTTATTTTCAATTTATTATTTCCTTAAGCATATTAACAAATATTGTTTTGTTTGTTTAGTGAACCTTTGTAAATCAGTTTGTATTTTTTCAAGAAGACGAATTTTTAATATTAATATCAAATTAGGTAAATTCTAGGGGCACCTACGATAGACAATGTTCAAAATTGTAACTTTTTTTTAAATTAAAAATTAATAGCTTTTCGAGAACTTTACTTGTGCCGATTATTAACTAAAAACGCTGTTTCGCGTTCCGCGCGCGCTCCAATTCTCATTTATTTCAATTTAAATTGTTATTTTAAAACCATTTATTTAAAATTTTAAAAACCTCAATAAATGTAGCAGGAAAAATTAAATAAGATGAATATGATTCCAAAACATCCAGTAAAATTATAAAATCTGGAATTGTAATATTTTTTTTCTCATAAATCTTCTTAGTTAATGTTTTATATTTATTTTTATATTCTTATTTTGTTTTTAAATTCAAAACTACTTACATACACAAGAAAATTGTAAAAACTAACGTGAGAAAAAAAACTAAGTACTTGCTTATTGTGAAAACATTTAAATCAATACTCACGCATCAGCTAATTGAAATCATAAACCTTTCGACAAACCTGAAAAAAAATTAATATTAATAAAATTGAATTTAAAAAAATCAGATATGCGTGATTATAGTAATACAAATAAATCAATAAAAAGAGCAAAAACTAAAAAAACATACAAAACATATCACTAAGATATAGTAGGAAGATTCTAAAAACAAAGCCTTTAGTCCCTCAAATACCAGTAAATAGCCACCCAGTCAACGTTACAAAAAACACCCTTCAACTAGAGATAGCACATAACCTCCAAGACACCGCAAGATTTCTTTTATAAACTGTATAGTTATTTATTGGTATTTGAGGGACTTTACCAACTTAATTTATAATAATTATAATAATAATAAATTATAATTATAATTATTATTATTATGACTTTACCAACTTTTCCCATTTTATTAAAAAAAGGTGTGACCAAAATTATCAATTAGGTATTATGGGTAGCAAAGTTGCTAATTCCACCCTTCTGAATGTTAATATAATTTTCATAATATTCAGAGAAAATGTTTCTTATTAATGTCTGGCATTATAATATTTATCAGTTAGGAATAATTTTGAAAATGGCCGTAGGAGCATGAACACTACCTATCGGTAAAAAATGGAACGATGGAGTTTTATGATCGTCAATGAGGCCATTGAAATTGTATTCACTCCAGTTGCTCCAATGTTACACCTTTAAACTGTAAACAATCATTTATCGTGTGTTTTATTTCATAGATATAGTTGATATAATAACGTTCTTGTACTTAGCATAGGCCAGGGTTGGACAAAAAAAAAAAAAGGAGCAATATTATTTGCCACTGCCACATAAATTAGAAAAAATTTTGATGAAACTTAGTTAAAGTTTTCTCCTTAAAGCTCTTTAAATTTTCATATATAGTACATTTCTGAGAAAATGGAAGAAAAGAAGTTATGAAAAAAACAAAATTTTACTTATGCATAACTCGAAAATTAAACATTTTTTGGTTGATACAATACATGATCACTCGAAAGGTAATTAAATTATTATAATTTATTATTATTATACTTTATAGAGACTGGGTGAACCCCAGGAGGATCTTCCGATATATCGATCCACGGCTGCATACAGAATAAATAATTATCTGCCTCAGCCGGTCTCGAATCCGGGAGCAATTATATAAAATACAATATTTTTTTAAATGTTATGAATGAAATGATAAAAACAGTTGATGACTAAAAAAACTACTTTCTTCTAGATTTTTTTTAATAAATTTAATTCAAATATGTCATAATATAAAATTGTGTATGTAATTTATTCATATAATTCTTTATGCAATACGTATTATACAGTGAAAATTGTATGAATTTGGAAAATACTACAATTTTGGCCGTCTTTTATCGGGGGAAGGAGAAGAAAAAAAAAGTATAGCATAAATACTGGAAATCAACTGAATAAAAAAACCATGATTTTGAATGAAACTGAGTTCTATCATTTAGGGTTTTTAGAAAAATATCGATATATCTTATTAAAATATATCTGTATTTTAGTCCGATAATCTTTATCCGATATATCGTTATATCGATATTAGAATTTGAGTATCGAAAACCGATATTCTTTCCAAAAACAAATAAAAAAATTAATAAAGAACGGTGAGTTCGACAAAGAGCCAAAAAAACTTAAGTAGTGGTGTGTTCGTGTTACTATCATTATTGGCTGTGTTCAAATCAGCCATAGTCATAACGGTTTCTGGTCAAGGATGTAAATATCGAACTAAAATATCGATAAATATCTTATTGAGAGTTTTCAAATATATCGAAATAGTGGTTCGATATATCAATGAAAAATATCGATATTTCGATATATCAGGTCTGGATGTTTTTAATCTTTGAAATCAAAAGAAGAGGAGGGGGTTTCACATTGAATTGAAGGATAGGGTAATATAAATTAACAAGTGTTAGATTTGCAATAGCTTAATAGCAAGAATTTAATATTCATAAATAGCTTATCGTGGAAAAATTTATTCATTTATTAATATTTGTCAATAAAAAAAAAATAAGGAAAACCTATCAAAGTAGGAACATATTAATATTTATTATTAAAAAGACTCATAACTGAGAACTAGAGAAAAATGAATTAAATTTCGTAACATAAAAAAATAAAGGAAAATCATATTTGAATTAATAATGACTGAAACCGTTCAAACTTACAGACCTCATAGGCATTTTTTTTTATTTGTTTTGTTTATTTAATTCTTTTTTTTTTTTGGAAAAAACATTTTTTTTTTATACTCAAATTTTAATATCGATATTACGGTATATCGAACTTAAAATTATTGGACAAAAATATCGACATAATTCTCTTAAAATATTGATGTATCGATATTTTTAACTACCTAAAGGTTTTAAAAATTAATAATAACGAGGCCCGAAATATCGAAATTTTTTCGATATATCGAAATATTCGAAAACTATCAATACGATATAAATCAATTTTTTTCTTCTCGATATTCACATCTCTACCAAAAATATCTTTCCTGAGCAGA
Source organism: Rhaphigaster nebulosa (assembly GCA_948150685.1). NCBI lineage: Eukaryota > Metazoa > Arthropoda > Insecta > Hemiptera > Pentatomidae > Rhaphigaster > Rhaphigaster nebulosa. Next base: position 58,306,240 of record OX411312.1, read on the forward strand.
ACATGCAAATATTTTTGTCCGAATCAAGATTCCAACAGAGGTAAAATAGCATCAAAATAACCCCATGAGCACACGCTACAATCTGATACAACCAGTAAAACGTACTTGAAGCAAGCAATGGAGCCAAACCCGAGGTTATGGGAGGGAAGTTACGATAGATCCGAAAGAGGAAGAAGAAAGAAAGGAGATGGAGCGATCTTGCACTTTCTGATGCTCATCATTCCCTTTCTGCTGACTCGCATGAACCCAACGCCGCAAACAGAACGGGTCTGCTGAGCTGGTAACTTCTTCCTCTTTAATAAGTAAGTGAAGGAAAGTCTAGAGTTCTTTGGACCAACTTTATACTAGTTTCATTCTAAGTAATGGGAGAAGTAGAGGAACAAAGAATAATAGGACTTAAGGCTACGAGTAATTTGATAGGGAGGGATTTTTGCATGGTAACCTCTTTACATCCGTTGGATCATTCTTTTTATCTTACTTTTGCAATCCAAAAGATTATTATTATAATCATAGTAAATTAAATCGAGAAAAAAAAATTTATGAATTGATATATTACCAAAATAAAAATAATAATAATTATAAAAAATAAAAGATCACTCTGAAATTGATTTGCTTTGGCGTATCAATAATCCTTCCTACATTTTTTTTTAAAGGAGACAACGAATTTTTCTTTTTTGAACACAAGACTTTATAAATATTCAAAATAGAGAATCCCCATTCTTCATGTACTAAAAATGTACCTATAAAAATCTATACCTATAATTTATTTTTAATTATTGTAATTACTATATTAAATTTATCTTATAGTATTTTACAAATTCATCAGTGTTTATATTTTTCTCAATAAGTCTTTTTATTTACTATTTACTTTGTAAATATTAATATCATTCACGGTATATATCAATATTCTATTTATTGTATCTTGTTTATTTAGCCCTGATGAAGACCTGCAAAATGGGTCGAAACGTTTATACTATTTATGATCTAGTTTTTGAGCGCCTTCCGGACTTAATTATAATTTATTTCTACATTTTGGTGACATTTACCACTGCATTTTATATTGTACTGTTCTCAGTTGCACAACTCTCTTTTTATTCTTTTAAGTTTATTTATAATTATTAAACTCACCCTAATGTATTTTTTCTCCCTGTATCTACAAGACACAAGGCAAGTAGCCAAGTTAAAATTTAAATATAAAAAGTTTAAAAAATTTAAATTAAAATTTTTTTTTATTACTGTTCCTAAAAAATTATTGAACAGCAATAAACTTGTGGAACACGATTATTTATTGATTTCTACATAAATGTATCGCTTAGTCCTAATGACTCATAACACGAATTGTTTTAATATCCATGACAAGTGATGATTTTGTAATTCAAAATTCTTTATATCATAAATTTAGAAACAAAACAAAATTATTTGTAAAGTAATATAGTTCTACGCTAAATAAAGTAATTAGGTTTCATTTAATATAATAGTAAAACATTTTTTATTCATTAAAACCTTGCCATACAAATACTTTTTTAAAAACTGATTTCAAATAGTTGGCATAAAGAGCGAAACATGGTGAAGGCAAAAATGTTCAAGTCAATACCAAGAAGGAGCTTAAAAGAAAAAAAAAACAAGTTTATTATTTTTTTATATTCAATATAAATATAATATTGAATATTGTATCGTATAGTTATTCACTAATTTATATTTAGGTAACAATCCGATATTTATATTTGTTTATATTATATTTGTCCGAGACTACATTAATAGTTTAATTTTATTTCTGGCAAATAAAACTGATAATGGTATATAATAAATAAGGTTAAGTAATAAAAGTTTATTAGAAAAAATGAAATACCCTCTGGAAAACTTTCAAATGATAAGATGGTCTGACAAAACTTTTGACTTACAGGTCCCTAATAAACTCGAAAGAAACTAGAAGAAAACTTTAATATATTTTACTAACTTGTTGAAATAAGCTCTCGAAGGCTAACTTATCTCCTAAGGAATTGAAGAGAATGAGGGGAGAACAGAATAATGGACTGACTACAAACCAGCTTGCTAAGAAAATTCTAATACTTAAATACTTGCCACAAACTTCCAGATGTTCTCTTAATATCCGGGTTTTGCGAAAAGTGATCTCTTCATCATTTTCTTATATAATATGAAAGTCTATGTTTGTAACCATTAACAGTGGAATGGGCAAAAGATTATTTTTTTTAAATTAGTATCATTTTTTTTTAATTGTGCAAAATTTTCAAACTGAAAACAATTAACTGCATTAAAATCAACAAAATCTTTAATGTTACATCATTAGTTTTATATAAATGGCGTAAGGAACCTACCTATTCTGGTTTATTATTTTCAATACTGAAACTTTGTAATCGACCTTGAACCCCCCCTCCTCTCCTCTCAAAATTTGAGGTTTTACTTTACAACGTAGATTTGGCACCAAAGTCACAGGTCACCCACTCAAGAATGATCCTCGACGTTACCATCCGTTTTATACAAAATTGCGGCCCATTTGATGTTTCATATGGCCATAACATGGCCATTAATGAAGATGAAGGAAAAATATAAAGTGTTTTAAAATCATTAAAAAAAAAAAATACAATCTAAATAAATATTAAATTTTTCTTTTTTGGATACTTAACTATCTGGAAATAATAAACCAAAGTGTAATAGTTGCAGCGTTTTATTTTAAGCCATTTAAAAATTAACGAAGTACACATCAACGCAAATTTAATTTACAAATTACATCAAGATCCATTAAAGAAATTATAATAAAATAAATAAAACGGTAATTTGAACAATATCTCATCCTTTAAATTATTCAAACCTTAGACTGTTGTTAAATTAAGTGGATTTACCAAAATAGCTAGATGTGGGCCAGTAGGGATTACTTTTATAGAAAAAGGGAAAGTCACCTACATTTCACCTTTACAATGATGGTACGTTCTTTTTGTCCAGGTAGAGAATAACGCAAAGTAATCCACCGATACAAAAACTTTTGCCTAGCCTTTTGGAACGTGGGTAAGCGAATGTCTTTCTTTTTTTCTGTAAGATCCTCAGATAGTTTCTTGATCCCATTTGCAAGTAAATGCTTGGAGGTAACTTGTGTAAGGTATTTTTTTATTCTAAAGATATTATTGGACTTGTAACAGTTTTGTTTAAAAAACAACTGCTCTCTAGCGGTCAAATGATGAATATTTTTGTGGCACTATTAACCATAAAAAAAAAATAGTCATCCTGTTTTTTAAGATTACATAAACATTGGAAAATCGTTAATTTTTTTGAGCTAAGCGGTCTTCTTCAAAGGTGTTGTGTTAAATACGATTCAGGTATTCATGTATGAGTCAACAACATCTTTAGCAATTGTACAAACAATATTTTTATGTTACTTGCCCAGATCCACCGAACGGTTCTCAGACTCATCCAATAAAAAAAAAAATAAAATAGGGTTATTACCTAAGGAAATCAAATCATCCCATTCATGTATGGTTTTTATACAAAAGATAGATAAAAAGTGTTAAATTATTATAATTGGTAACTCTGTTCCATTTCTCCTAAAAAGTTAATACAAGTTTTGACATAAAATAATAAGAACATATTACTGTAAGATTAGAAAACAAAGTCTCAAGTCTCTTAAACGGCAGTAAATAAGTAACCAGTCAACGTTTCGCCAATTCAGGAATTTTCAGGACAAAAAAAGGTAATCACTTAAACGCATCAAGCCATTAGGGAAAATATTACCAGTGTCTGATCTAGCCTGAGTGACTGGTTACTACTATCGAAAATCCTCAGTTAAATCATACTATTATCACACAAGTTCGAAATTAATGGTAGGAGCTGTACCAAGACGTTGTGTCATGTGGGTTCCTTCCGATTGCGGGGTAGAAGGGAGAGCTGCTCGTTTGGCTCGAACAAATTAAAGATTTATTGCGAAAACGTTCTTTACTAAAACTAAACAGGTCAGAACAAAACTTACAATCAACCAACAGCTATCTAAAGGAAAAGAAAAATTATGTTTAAGTGAATCGAAGCTTGGAGAGATTAAACCAAAAACCATTAAATGGAACACACCGCAGTTCCAGAAGAGAAGACATTTTTTGACTCTGCATAGGACACTTTGAATTTCCTCACGATAACCTTCTGAGGTGTCTTTTGAGGAACCGACCCGTAAAAATTTTCGGGTCATAGACACTGTTAAGCATACCCACATTAGAATACCAAAAATTGCCCTTAATCCGAAGGAATTTGGGATTGAAAAGCAGACTTTTAGAAACCGTTGAAGGCACTGTTCTGACCCTGCTGACGTTAATATTAGGTCACAAATTTCAATAAAACATATTATTCTATATTCGTAAAATAGAGCACAAATCAAGTCGAGTAAAGTAACATTTCTCATAGTTATTCTGTTTCTCATAGTTTCTGAATCGAATGAACCCCATCTCAAAGTGATACAGTTAATATTTAAAAGTTATTACTGATTTTAGGTAAAAAATAAATTTTTCGGCTGAACTATATACATGGTTATATCGTATCCGATCAAGGGAAATATTTAAAGAGGTGATCATAGACCTCAGGAGGGGGAGGAGAGGGAGAAACAAACAAGTTCATATTGACCCAAGTTCCGATTCCACACAGCAAAACAGGAAATTTAAGTATTGTGCTTAGTTAAGTAAGTCACGTTTCTTGATTAATAGGACGTGATCAAAAACTATTCACGGCAATTAAGTTGCAAATTCATCATCGTGAAGTAGAAAAAAGTCCCTTTTGTTTGGCTTAACTAAATCCATTGATTAGGGGCCTTTATTTTATAATTTTATTTTATTTTTAAAATCATACTTTACTAGTAAACGTTTTTCTCAGCCCCCTGGTGGGCTGCAGACACTCCACTTTTAGGAGAACTTCTTCAATTATTAAGCTTTAATTTTGTATAAATGATGTAGAGGTTACTTTTAGGTTTAGTCTAGAATTGGCTCCTGATTTGCCCAAAAGTGGGTTGTGGACTAAAAAACTTTTCGCTATTTGTCCTGTCGAAAGCCCCGTTAAAATGCACTAAGTTAAACCAAACTATATTTCTGTAATTAAATTTCTAAATCTGTAAATTAATCGAAACAATTCTGAAATTAAAAATGAAATGTAACTGTCTCTGGAAAACAAAAAATAAACATTGGCAAATTAAAATGAATAAAGTTAAATATTTAAAAGAATAAAGTAATGAATTTAAGAGACAAAGTTAATTTATTCTCAAAACACATCTATGTCGGGAAAGCCTAATTCCACACAACAGTTTTTAGTAAAACAGGTACCGAAAGAAATCTCGAATTAAAGCTTATGAAAGTAATACTTTTACTGGAAAAGGGGTATCTGTGGCTAAACAAGGGGCTGAGAAAAACATTCACTTGCAAAGTGTTATTTAAAAATAAAAAATAAAATTGTTCGCTATTCGTCCGTCCGAAAGCCCCGTTAAAATGGATTAAGTTAAACCAAACTATATTTCTTACAGGGAATTTTGTCTGTTTTACGTTGGTGCAATTGGAACTTAATTACTTTGAATATTTTTTAATGGTCGCTTATTCAACAAAAAATGTGACACTTAAAAAAACACAAAACTTAGGTTTCCTACTTTTCTGTGTGGAATCGGACCATAGGTCATTATGAACATTTTACTTGCTTTATTTTCACCCCTTTAAATATTTTCTATGACTTACTGTACATCCTTTATATAGTTCTGTCGCAAAATTTGATTTTCTGTGTTTTTTACCTAAAATCAGTCTTTACTTCTTAGATATTGTCTTTATCGTCATGAAAATGGTCTCATCCGATTAAGAAAAACTAAAAAAAAACTATAGGAAACAATATCTTACTCAACTTGATTTGTGCAAATTATATTGCGAATATTGCGAAGTGCCCAGATGTTGCAGGGAAAATAAATATACATATGACATCTCCGAAATTCCCACAATCTTGTTCTAGGGGTTATGAAACGGGTTTAAAATGCACTCTCATCCCCTCCAATGATCTTCGATAAAGTGCAAATGCCTATTATTATGGAAGGAAATACGACCAAAAAAGAGAAACAATTTGTTGGTTTATTGTTTTTTTTCCAAGAGTTACTTAATTACGTTAATATACTGCCGTACGCCTAATATTTACAATATGTCCTTGTTAATTGTTTATTGTTTCCATTATTTTCTCTTAATTATTGAGTAGAACAAAGATAACAAAATTTTATTTCATGTTTTTCTTTTATAAGTGTATTTTTGACGACTGAGGGAAGTATACTGGAGACAATTCGAGTAAATTATACTCCAGCATCATTTTTTCCGGCCACGACAAGGTCTACTTTTTGCTTGAAAGAAGTATGAATTTCTCTCTTACTGTTTCTGAACATTGCTATAATGTCTCCTTCATGCTTCGTAGAACAATGAGGCGGTGCAAATAGAATTAGATGCCGCGATGTTTGTTCTAGTGCTGATAATATATTTTAAAAAATATTTGATAAAAAACAATTTTATGTAACTATATCGAAAACATATATGATATAATTGGAAGATTCCACAAATTCTTCAGTGTCCAAAATACCGGTAAACATCTAACCATTCATCTTCAGTTTAAAAACAAAAATAATTCAAAAATAAGCAATTCAAAATTAAGTTTGGTATTAGGGATTGATCCTTCTATATCATCATGCGGATATCAACTGAAAGTTTGGTATTATTATATATATTAAATTAGATGTAATATAACATAAATATTTATATTAAATCTAATTTAATATTTATAATAATACCAAACTATATTTTGAATTGCTTATTTTTGAATTTTTTGAGTGTTTTTAGAACTGAAGATGAATGTATAACTATTGTATTGTTATTCCTAGAACATATTCATATTCAGTTTGAGTTGGTGTTAGAGAAGTGCGTTTTGTAGGTCTTTTTACTCCCATCCCAACTATTTTGATATTTTAAATTTTGTATATTAATTTCTATTAAAGATAATTAAAAATAAGACCATTGTGCCGGAGCTTTGTTGCTTACGTTTTTGTTGTAATAACAAAAAGGTAATGGAACTGGAGGAGAGAAAAATAAAAACTTCCATTAAGAAAAATGTATAAATAGGTGTAGTCAGGAAAACAAAAAATGCATCCATCTCAGATATTTTAATTGAAGGAAAGCCTAAAAATAACACCAGGAAAGGAATGTTTGTTCCAAACGCTCTCCTCCTCAATCGTAGATATAAAAAGAAACACTCAGAGGCAGCTAAAAGCAAAAAGGGAAACGGTCAGGGAGTAAATGGAAGGAAGAGGGATAGAGATAGGGTGAGAGAGGAGAGAAAGAGAGAGAATGTTTATAGGGGTAGTGAAGCTGAAACATTTGTTTAGCACAAGAGGATTAGCATGGCCTTAGTTATAAACAAAAGGTCATAACCCCGGCTTATCTCAAGCTTATATTAGCTCCTCTCTGTCTTTGACAGTTCAATCTCCCAACTGCGACTCTTCCAGACAGCAACAGCAAGACCCATCAACTCCGAAACTGTTTCCAACAATAATTTGGCGCCCCAAATGTTATCGGCGACAGATGAAAACAAGCTCGACGTCTGGTAATGCAGTAAACGTTAATCAATTTAAATACAAATCCAATAATCTTTTTAACTTCCTTAAATATATGAAAGTTGAAGAAGGTAAAATGTTATCAACTCCCCAAAAATCTAGTTTACTTGAGTATTATTTTTTACAAGCCAAATAAAAACAGTGAGGCTTAAAACACTGCCCAATCTTATTATATTCTCAACCATTGTTTCCACACATTTGCAAACATATTGCAAACTATTGCAACTTTTTCAAAATGCAATAATAAAGAGAGTAAAAGTTAATAACAGATCATCCCATAAGTAATTTCGGTTTTTAAAAATCTGTCTGCTTATGTTGATATTACTAATCCTTCCTTCACAATTGAATTGTGCTTACATATTTGGTTTATTATAGCATTACGTACTCTTCTATTTGTCATGTTTTTGTTGGAGAAAATTAATTAGTTTGTGCTGAAATTTCAATTAAAATGGATCTCCCCCAAAACCACTTACGCCATGTTATGCATTCGAAATTTGATAAAGGAGAAAATTCTGCTTCAACTTATCGGAAAATTGCAGAAATATATGAAGAAAACGTCATTAGTGAGCGGCAAGTGCACAGAGGTGAAAAGTTTATAGAGCTTGACGACGAACTGCTGAAGACTATTGTTGAAGAAAATCCTGTTGTAACAGCTGAAGAATTAGCGGAAAAACTTGGATCGACACATTCTACTATCCACCGCCATTTGCCACCAGATCCATTTTAATTGAAATTTGAGCACAGACTAACTAACTTTCTCCAACAAAAACAACATCATGATAAATAAAAGAGTACGTAATGCTATAATAAACAAAATATGTAAATAATTATATCAAAGGAATTACATAATTACACCGAACCAAGGTTTTTAATTGATAATCATTGGTTACAATCATCGGTATTTAAAAAACCCGTAAGGAACGCAATCGGTTACAATTTAACGATTATTTAATCTCTAATTTGTTTTTGTTACAGGCCTAGGAGGAAATCGGCGATTACAATGCGTTACTCAACTTTTAAGGTTCGTCAGATTATTCACGATCCTTTCGAAGAGAAAGTTGTACGCCTTTAGTGTCGTATTACAGGAGGTATTTAAGACAATTTGGATAAATAATGAACACTAATTTATATAACTAGTATCAATATATATTTACAATTTAACAACAGGCGCGCCGTCAGGGAAGAACAGGGGGAGGGGTAAATTCACAGGTCTCGGTAAGAGTTCACTAAAGAATATATACAGTCAAAAAGTTTGTTAAACAAATTTATGTAAATAAAAAAATCATTTCAATCAATAATCAATAATATCACGTACTTTAATTCTTACAGAGTAGCCTAACCTGTATCACTAAGACCCATGAACGGTCTTGGGTTCAGTACTTAATAAGGACCGTACTGTTTCTAGGCCAACGGTAGTGCAAGGAGGTGATTTGGCCGAGATCACGCTCAACCGCCAGGTTTTCTCCCCAATTAAGGGTACCCATTTTATAGAGGCTGGGTGATCCCCAGGAGGGTCTTCCGATATATCGATCCACGGCTGCATACAGAATAAATAATTATCTGTCTCAGCCGGTCTCGAACCCGGGAGAGCATAGCAACACAGTGCCTTACCACTGACCTACTCCGCTCCAACAGAGTAGCCTAATTTATAAATATTTATGTTTTTTATAGTTTAAAGAGAAAATAATGTATTGTCTAATGAGTCTAGCTTAGATAAAGAACATTGAATTTTGACTCAATTATTTAAACATTCGTAGAAGATGGTAAAAAAAAAAAAAAAAATTACAAAAATCAAAACAGTTCAAACTCTAAAAGATGTTTTAATGAACACATCAATATACATCACATTATCGATATTAAGTACTTTTATAAAACAATTGTTTTGCATTTTATATGAAGCGAAAAAACACTTGTTATTAAAGTGTCATCGTAAGTTTCGTTTTCGTAAAACCTTAATCTATGTACTAATATTATTGACAGAAAGGAAACATGTGGGAAGATGCCCGCTGTATTATTTAGCCCAGCTGACGACGGTCCTGTTTAGGAATTCAGAGGAGAATCAAACCCACACCGCTATGAACCACGAGTCGAAGGATCTTCGCTGCAACATGCCCGACCATCACAACCTCTCTACCATCATGAAAAATGTAATTAAAATTAGAAATACATAGTAAGCAGTCCACCCACAACTTTTAATTGATTTTAACAAGTCTATGCATTCCTGTACATACTTCATAAAAAATAAAATAGTGTAATAATTACTAAAACACTGAATACCTTACAAATAGTTATTAAATAATTCTTCAATTAGGTAAGACTAGATATAAATTATTCGTGTATAGGAATTCAACCCAGTTCAAGTTCCGCATTGCAACGTAGCAGCGTGTTATATAACTTATTCTGCAAGCCTCTATTCAGAAGCCTATATGTGTGTGTAGTAATATCTTAAACTGTTGAGACTAGATAATTCATAGTTAGGAGCGCCCACGTCTTCAGTTTAAATCGTTGGTAGCAGGCGCTCCCTTTCTAACTATAATGGCGGTATTGCGTCAAGAATATATTTATACCGGTCAGTAGCGGATTAGATTTCATTTCAGATAGATAATAAATAAATAAAATTATCCAATAAAATTTTACATAAAATATAAATAGAAAAAAACCCGTAAGATTGGAGATATCATATGAAATCAGTTTGAAATCGTATTAAAAACTACAATTAAATTACTAACTCACAAAAACTTCAAATTTTTCAGTCAAAAACTTTTAGGACTATCACTAAAGCTCCGTGGTATATCAGCAACATTACCTTACATACAGACCTCAATATGCCAACAGTTAACGAACACATACGGACCCATTACAAAAGATTTCACGATAACTTACACGGACTTCCTAACACACTTATACAAGACATGGCGATAACCAACATGCCTGACAACACCCGCATAAGGCTGAAGAGGAGCTGGGTGAGGGATCTCCTAGCCTAACCATGCACGATAATCACGACAGGAAGAGGTGCCGCTGGGCACTACTCTTTCTCATGCCTTTCATGCCACGATAACATGTTCTTCGCGAGCATATTCACTGGTTGTCTCGTCGACAGGTGTGAATATAAAAAATAAAGGCGAACAAAAAAAAGTGAGCTTCATCGTTGGATACAGAAACATTTGTCAATATTTTCTAAAGGAGGCGATATCAAACCTCGAGTAAGTAAACAGCTGCTTTTAACAGTTATCTTTATTATATATATAGATAAGTTAAAACGGTTAATTATTTACGGTGATTATTGTATATTTTTTTATAACGGATTTATCCGTTATTCATATTTTAGTCATTATTATTTTGAAGTACATTTGACTTTTATGGTACTTGTCGGACAAGTATGGATCCAATAAGAATAAAAACTTTGTAAATGATGTTGCTAAAGTGGAAATTAGAAAACCGAGAAAAGAAAATGGCACTAAGGCAGTAAAAAAAAAGCGATGCTCTATGTAGTGTGAAAGAGGATAGGAACCAACACTGAGCCTTGTATCCTTCCCTTAAAGTCCTTTTAGGCAGTTTATTGCTTCTGTTAACAGCCTTTGAGCCCATCGTCTTCAGCCTGCGTCTAGAAATAGGCCATTCACCTTCAACTGAAGCACTGATAACAAAGATCAGGTCTGTATAAACAGGGTGTGAGGAGTCCTAAGGGAATCCTAGAAATATTTCATTTGGTTGGTACTGCTTGCATGTATCCATCATAATTCTTTAACTCTAATTTTGAGATTTTAGTATCTCTTTTTACAAATTCACAGTATACATACAAAATCTTGTAAGTCCCATTTTAATTAAAATAAAAGTTTCGTATCTCTATAACAAAATAAAAAGGTCCGAATCGAATCTAGTGCGTCAGTTACATTATTACCTTATAATGTATGTAACTTGTCTATGACAACTTACAATATCTGTAAGTTTAAAAGACTTCAGAGGGGTTGAAGTTATTTATTTTTTTACATCCTCAAAAATTATGTCAGAAGCTCTCACGAGGTTTCGCCGGTTTACTGTCAAAATACTAGCCCATAAAGCGCCCATAAGATGTTTCGTTTTCACAGCAGATTAGTAAAAAATGTATACCTGTTTATACGTCATAATTTATTGGAATAACTTTAATTAAATCTTCGGATTTTATTATACTTTGGACAAATGCTAGCAAAAGGAAATATATAACTATTCATAATTTAAAATATGAAAAAAAAAAGAATGAGGTGAAAGATAAAACATTTTTTTTTTTATTAACTCACTTCCGTTTTTAATCCGGTCCCTTTTGAAAGCAGAAGTTCAACCAACCGCGTAATTAAAGTATTAAATGAAACCCCTCGGCTTATGGAACAAAATCTCTCATGGAGTCATAACAAGTTTTTACTAACGGATTTCGTTTCACCGTTGGTAAATAAGACAGGAAAATTAATAATAAATACAATTTTAGGTATATACAAAATAAAAAAAAAAGATAACTAATCACGATAAATTATCAACTATGACTTGGGATGGCAGAGACCGATATTCTTTTTTTGGAAAAATCGATGTTTTCAGGCCAATGTGTCGGCAACATCGATATTTGTCTATTGATGCTTTTGATAGATATTGTTAACTAATATAATATATTTATGCAATTATTAATAACTATTTGTCTAAATAATGCCATACATTCCATAACAGTTAACATTATTATTTAAGTCATTATTAAATTAACATTGTAATTAAACCACACACACACACACTCACACACACACATACATATATATATATATATATATATATATATACATATATATATATATATATATATATATATATATATATATATATATATATATATATATATATATACACATATATAAACTCATTTGAAGAATTTATTAAATAACATTGATTTTATTTACCTTGGCTATATAATAGGCTACTTTTGGAATCGAAATTTGATATTTTACTTATACGAGCTACAAAGGCGGCTTCCAGAAGCATCAGCGTTCATCAGTCTCAATATCAATGACCTGTCAGAATGATGGCGTCACATTTGTCATCCATGGAATGAAGCATCCATCACCCACTTTTTCCTCGAAGGTAACTATAAAAATATATTATGGTATATGCCGATCGATTGGGTTCGTTGTCCTGATATTAATTTTAAAAAAAACGGCTTGGGTGCAATCTATGAACTCGCACGAATTTTTTTTAAATTATATAAAAATTAATCTTCAACGGAGAAAATGATTAATTTTACAATTATATGGAAAAACGTACGAATTATTTTAAATCCACGACATGAATATTTTTAAATAAAATTAATATTAAAAATAAAATTCTCAGAGCCTCATGGTGAATTATATGAGATCTCGAAAAACCAATTTTACTGATCACTAAATTTGGGTTGCTAAAAATATTTAAAGTCAGCTTAAAAAGAGAAGTAGACCTAATGAATTGAACCGTTATAAAATAGTATAAAAAAAATTGAAATAAAAAATTATAAAAGATACTGTTATAAAGAATACTAAAAAAAAAAATTAAATTAAAATTCATTATTTTATTAATAAATAACTAGTGAAACAATATTATTAATATAAAATTGTATATAATTTGTTATATATAATTTATGAATGAAAAAGATTAATGAATGAGGATTATTATATTAACCAACAAAATATGTATGCTGGAATATTATGCTAGAATAAGAAGATCCTGAAATTGATGTAGAGAACCTCGAAACGTCGAAAAATAAATTAATAAAATATAAATATTAAAGGAAGATTGTTTCATAGGTTCTTTATAAATTGATATTTTTAATACTTCCTTAATTATTTTATTATAATTGAATTCAGGAAATGATAATTACCTCTATAATAACGAATATTTAATAAGTAAAGTACAGAAAGTGAATAAAGTAGACCAGTTTTGAGTTTCAGTGGGTGACGTTATCGGTCATTCTTAATCCTGTGACTAAAGTTTGCGACGAATTTAAATTCCAAAAGGAACATGAAGTTTTTTCGCCCAAAAATAAAGACCTCAAGAAATTCTATGCCTTAAAAAACACACGTGCGTTTGGTATGCACAGACTCTGTTCGATATTTTTCATTTTAATTGTTCATAGAACAGATATATGATATCCTATAGCAACTATTTGAAATTAAAACTAAAAGTTCACATCGTGTTTTAAATAATTTTTGAGTGAGGTAGGTTTAACGTTTATCATTAACATAATAAATACTGAGATGGATTTTTTTTAATATAAGAAACGATAATCGGATGCAAAAACCAGCATTTTTTAAATTCCCTTTGTCTATCTAATTTCGTCTATCTAATGAAATCAATTGTATAAAATGAAAAATGATCTTAACTCTGAAACCAACTCCCCTAAGAAAAATAACAAAATGCATAGATGAGTACATGAGTACAATTGTCCAGCTGTCAAGTAATATTATTCTAAATAATCAGAGAGTATATATTTACATTTTACATTTGATCGTAAGATTGAGACTTGATTGAGAAGGTGAAGAAATAGTTGATGTTGGAGGAAAACTAGAGAAGAGGCTTTACAGATTGAGATAGCCAATGAATTCCAAAAGGAGGAGGAACAAGAAAGGATTCGTCAAAGAAAGCAATTCTATGTGATTAAGTAAAAATATTTATTGGCTGGATTCCGATGTTCAAGGAGTGAATGGAGGAAAGCAGGGCAAATCCAGTGATATAGGAAGGCTCATTATTTTTTAAGGGATAGAAATATGTAATGAATCATGGAAATATTATCGCCGGAGAGAAGTATAAAGTCTCTTTGACTCGAAATAGACAGAGATATGAGCTATTTATGTCATATTCCTCTAATATTGCGTTATATCTTAATTTGATTGGTGAATCTGAAATTATCACTGGATAGACTGGTTTTGAATAATTTCACTTATGTGTTAAGAAAGAGGAGAAACAAGACTGGGGTTAAAGCACAACCAGGGACGTTAGGAGAACTATTTTTTTTCGGGGAAGATTTAATTTTTTTATCGAGGGTGGAATATTTGATAAGAAGCAGACAAGTTTTAAGGATAAGTATAAAAAAAGTTTAAGGATTAGTAAGGAAATTGGATAAAAAAAATATGGTTAAAAATACAAAAAATATTACTCAAAATACAAATTCCTCGCCTTGCGTAGACTGCTAAAACTATACATCAATTAAGGACGACCTGGTAATTCAATTTCGGGTTCATACAACTCGTTTACTGTTGGAATAGAAACTTTTAAAGCTGTCATGAATTTAGTTTTTTTTTTTTCCTATCCCCATTTTATTTACTTCTAGTTCAATTTTCTTTATATTTTTTATCTTTTATCTTTCTTATTGTATCTTGGATACATTTTAGGGTATTTCGTTGAGATACCTAAATATTATATTTCGATATCATTTATCATACGGGACTCACTTCTGATTTTGAAATATCCCATGATTTTTTTTTTTTAACCCCAATTTTAAAAGTTTTGTATATTAATGCACAAGCTCAACATCCTTTTACTGCATTTTAGATACATTTTAAGGTTTTTCTGTTTCATTATTATATTTTAATTTAACTAACTTTTTCATACCTGTCCATCATGGTGATGGGGCTCACCTCTATATTGAAGCTGTTCTTAATCTTAATCTTAAAACTGCATTAAAACTCTATCTTGCCATCGCCGAGGAGCCGAAGAAAATGTGAGGCAATTAAATTGTGGATTTGATAGATGCTTTATTGAATCATAAAATTTAATGGTTCTTCTCTTTATGAATTCATCAACTGCTGGTAAGTTCAATAATTCATGAAGATTTTCCGCCTTGACTTTTTCAAAACACGTTTTTCTGATTTTTCAAAATAGCATTTTGAAATGGCTGCAGTCTCTTTTATGTATTTACTGATATATGTGAAAGTAATGGAGCGATATATAGGACAGAAGACCGAAGAATGATTTTATAAATAGTAATGAGAATAGTAAATAGTAATTCACTTAGAAAGCATTACATACCTCACGTCAACAACATCATTGAAAGTCAATTACCTACAATATTAACTATTGAAAACCCAGCAAAAGCTAAACTAATGTATTACTACCTAGTAGGCTGTTTAAAATTAAGATCTTTTATTATCAATCAATGAGATATTATCTTTTTTATCTTTTTATTATTTTTATTATTGTTTCTTTTTCTTTTTATTATATGTTATTTTTTATAGTAGCAAATAACTATGTGTTAACTAAATATGCACTTAAAACTATTCATATACATCATGGGATGATTAAAAAAAAAAAAAAAATGTAGATAAACAATAACATGTAAATGCTAGCCCATCCTAAGCTATTCTCTATTGTCTATTCATTCAATAATACAAATATCCTATCTCATAAATACGAGAAATGCTTATTTAATTTTAAAAGTTGGATTTTCAAACAGTTTAATTTTAATTGTAATCAAAATATAAGTATAAAAATATTATTTTTATTCTTTCTTGCAACACTTCTAAAATTGTATTTAATACCTGTATATAAGTTATTAACACTAATAATGTTTATTGTATTCTTTAGCCAAGCCGGGCTCTATTTGTATAGGGAACTCCCCAAAGACTCCCCCAAATTAAATTCTATTCTATTATATTTATATATGAGCAGTTTTAATCTGAGGCTGAGATTTGGAGTTGTTAGGAGGTGGCTGGATTTATATGATTTAAATACATAAATTTAGTTCAATCACCCAGATAACAAATACTAAATAACAGATAACCAACACTTTTGATAATATCAAATGCTAAATATTTATCAAAAACGAGAATGTAAGATTGTTTTTGTACCTACTACTACATGTAACGGAATTAGAGTTGTATTGACTAACCTTAATGATGCCTGCTTAGTGAACTCTATAATTGTGACGGGTTACTTTATGAAGACATATTTAACGGTTAGGCATTAAGCTCCTATGAATTATGCTCCCTTCATTTGATAAAGTAGGACGATTGGTCTGGTAAGATGATGGATGGAGGTGCCTCAGCATGTCCCGTATGGGCGATGAGATAGCCGTAGAAGAAACGTCTCCAAGACAGCGGGCTCCGGGGTCCATTGTCAGGGAACATTGTGGCTTAATGTTGTTATCTCCATTGTATGGCTACAAACACCTCGACAAGAACGTGATAAATGAACAAAGGGGGTCTGAAACGGAAATTGTATTTGTTCTAAAAATAAATAACTGATAGTGATTCGAAATGTCTGGAGTTCGAGAAGCATTATGGGGTATTTACTGTCAAAGAAAAATACTTAATATCAGCGTTTCCGCATCAAATATTCGCCTTCTTAGTTTTTCTCAGTTAATAATATATATTAAGGTTATAAGCACATAAGATTATAGTTCAACAATTTTATTATAAGACCGCAATTTATCTATTTTGGGATAATATGAGTAGACAAAAGCTTTTTTTTTTTGTTTCCCCGACAGATTAAGAGTATGCAGCTATAGGTCAGCGTCGTAAAGGGGGAAGAAAAGAGTTTCAAGAAAAGAATTCTTTGGAGCAAACATGAAAGATTTTGTCAAATGTAGCACAATACATTGTCCAGCAAAATCTTGATTAAAACAAAAGGGTTTATATACAGCTTTTGCAGCGTTCTTAAATCATTCCACAGGACTACAGTCAATATTGAAATTTCCCTCAAAGAATTTCTAAAAAAAAATTTTAAACTGAAACTATTGATTACCGAATAAGAAGTAAATATTTCTTTTTTACTTTTAGATGATTTCATGTATTTTTGAATTTATTTATTTTCTTTCACAATAATTTAGTGTTTAATATTACTAATAATCCGGATAAAAATATATTATATAACAAAATGTGATATAAAATAAAAAGTATATTTTATACAGGTTCCGATATTCAGTTAATGATTTGCTCATTTCGATGTTTCCATTTAATCTTATCTATTTCATTTTCTGAAGCAAAATATATCATACAAACTTTTGATTTTTTTTCTACTCTTAGTTGTTTTTAAAAATAAATTTTGACTCAAATTTACTAATAAAAACTTGCAGATCTCAAATAATTCCGTCTATCTAACGAATTTCACCAACTTTATCTTTAACATAACAATGGCACTGTAACCCATTGAGAGAGGACGTGACGGCCGAGCACGTATGCGCTAAGGCCCCAAAGTGCTCGGTTCGGAAGGTTGTGGGTCCGATTCCTACCTGGATCAGTTAATATTTATTTCGCGGTGGTCCCGAGAAAGCAATCTTGACACTCCCACTCTGGTTAGTACGGGCGGTGACCTAAAGCCGTTGGGGGTGGCAAAAAATACCACAAGACCCACTTGCCGGACTAGTTTCCCCCACCAGTACCAGTTCCAGTACCAGTAACTTATAAAGAGTTTTGGCTCATTACTTATTTATGATGTAGTGGTTTTTGTGTTCACAGTTACGCAAGGAAGTGATCGGAACAAAATAATGTGCAGCCACCAGGTTTTATTCAGAACTCATTTACCATAAGGTCTAGATGTGCCCTATTATCCCAACTGGAGAATCGATCCTGGGTTGTAAATTTGTTGTGATGCATACTTTTATAATTTTTATGCTTTCATTACAGTGTAATAAATTCTCTTAATTAACTTATATTGACAAGGAAAATTATAATGACAATTGTAAATAGTTTTACTACCGTATATAATTCAACTTAAACATAAGCAAACCATATATAATAAGTTACAGTTGTTAAATTATTTAAGAAATACTGACAAAAATCGCATGCATAGGTTTCCATATCTATAATGTTGGGGAAAAATAATTATTTAAAATATATAATTACTACTGATCAAAATAAGTTCCAATTGGAATAGATCAATACTGAGTCACAAAAGATTGGTGACACTGGGGATGGTGGGGGGAGAGAGGATTATCGTTCGGAGGATTGGGAGGGGGGGGGAGCAGAGGGACCACTTCTGAAATTACTGAATTAATCATTTCCATTGAGGCCGATCAAGATCCGGCTAATCTAAAATTCATTGCATTTGGAATTACTAAGATCATAAGTATGCCTTGAATAACTGATTTCCTCGTTTAAAGGCAAGTCAAATTGCCAATATTTAATCCTTTGAACTATCAAAAAGATAAAACTAAAAGAAAAAACCCGACTGGACACACAGTTCTCTGATTTTAAAGAGCCGCATTCAAATTGAATTCAAACTTTTCTTTCAAAAACCTTTGGACTAATTACATAAGAATATTTATGGAGTTGAGTGGTATTTGAAGCGTATATTTATTTTATATTAATATTTAAGGACATTTGCCTGAAGAAGAACAAACTGATATGATCAGGATTCGGCGACATTGTCTCTTCACTTTGATAAAGCTGTTTTCATATAATTTTGTACATGGTTATCTCCAGTATTGCTTAGCCCTGATGAAAAATTACAATTTTAGCCTAAACGTAGGCACACATTAAAAAAGGTTTTGCACTTATCTGTCTTTACCGCAGCCCAAACCAATCAACATTACATATGCAACCAACAATATCTTCAACATTCTTTATGTTAGTTTTAACTGTTAATTTTTTGTGTTTGTGTTAAATGATTTACTCACATGTTGATTAATACTGAAATGCATTTAAAACTCTTTTTTTTCAATAAAGACAGGTTTGAGAAAAAATAAAAAATGAATTATAATTGTGTTGAACTTCAAGAAATTAACACTTTCTTTAAAAAATTTCAACCTACAGCAGCACTTCAAGAAATTTTTTTATTTAGTCAATATGGCCAAGGTAATACATTATGACTTTGGTTTATCTATCTCAACACCCTAAAGAGAAATAGTCCTCTTTCTCCAAATTTTCTTAAATTTTTTTTTTTAGTATTTCCTTAGGAGCACAACACGTTCCAACATTTAGAATACAGCAATTTAATGCAGTGTTCTAAATTTTGTAACGTGACCTAAAAAATCTTTTTGATAGTTCATAACTACATGGCTTACGGCAAACATTGAGAATTTTTCAGACGTACAGCCACAGAGTGCTTGTAAGAAAAAATGGTGAAAAAATTACAGCGTTTCAGGTATCTAAGGCTAATTATGCGGCATAGGAGAGCACTAGATAAGCCTAGATAGAGCCTAAACTTGAGTGTTAGGCATTTATCGCTCCGGTGCACTTTTGCCTACTTTATCCGGACAGATCATTAATAAATTGAATTGATACCAAGAATATTCATCAGCAGTAGATGCTACCGGTTTTTGGCAAGAAAAAAATCTGTCTATTGACACTCCCCAACATGTTTGGTTAGGGTAGTTATAGCTTCAACATCAAATTGAACTTTCGCTGAAATGGTTCACTCTTTACAAATTAATTCCTCTTAAACCATAATTAATGATAGTAACAGCTATTGTCGATAAATTTTATTATTACGTTCAGGTGGTTAATTAAGTCATGAATATTGAAAAACAAAAATGTACATTTATTATTTTTCGGAATTGTAGAAATATATTAGTCTCATAAATATTAAGAAATTAACACCATGTAATAAATTAAGTCTTAGTGCGTTTATCCTTCTAAACCGTCCCATGCTTTTAAAAACATGGATGCAAGGTTCGATTCATAAAGTCTCTGATGTATTTTCCTCACACGTATTAGATTACACGATCAACAGATACTATCCAGGAAATTGAGCATCTGCCTGAATAAAAGAGTAGCATAGATGTTTACAAAAGTTAAGCTTAGTTAATATGAAATAACTTATGAATCGCCAACAGAAAATAACTACCAAGCCAAGTCCAAATTTTCCAATTTTCTTTTTAATGCATTTTTTGCCTTTGGACAATATAACTGTTTCGGTTGGTGCAAGAGCCGGGTGCAAATGTAACATCAGTAATCTCCTGTATGGTAAATAATGTGGGAAGGACATCATCGGCCATTAGAAATTCTGTTATCCGTTACTATAAAAACTATATATTTAGTCTTATCTTGTTTTTGACACCAATGCTCATGAATGCATACTATCTTTCTCCTTTGACAGTTTAATTCAGATATTTTCTGATTTATTCAAAGCCAAATGGTTGGCTTACCGGGTGGCTTATTTAATTTCATTTGCCTCTCACAAAAATTAGCGTTTCTGGACTTACCTGATTCTTGCACCAATGCCTTTTTTTCCTGAAAAACCTCACCTACGCTCCGATTTATCAATCTCTGTAATGTGGGTTGAAACATTGGCTTATAAAAGATAGTTTAACTATTTTGTGATCCATTTCTTGGCCGTCACCCGGACTATCTTATCCTTCATTATCACTTATACCGTCAACCAATAAATATTTATTATAATTTTTTTTTTAACTATCGAAGAATGTTTCGGCATACATGCATCTCGTTTACCAGAACAATAATAGTTATTTATCTAAGCGGCTGTCCCATAGAATAGCATTATCAAGAGGCGAGAGCGTAGAGAAAACGAAGAAAACGCTAATATTTATAGAAGGATACACAGAACCGAGTATGAAAGGACACTAATAATTTAAGAGAGAAAGAGAGCGGCCATTGAGTCGTATAATGGAAGGTAGGCTTTAAGAGGAACAGACGACTTTAGCGGCAGTTGGTTTATTTCTGTTTCTGACGCCGCTCTCAATACAGCTCCGGTAATGAATGGAATGGGGTAGGTTCTATTTACGAAACCGTTAATTAGGAGCTTTAACTCGAAATAAAAGGATCAAGTTTAGCTCAAGGATAAATAGAAGTCTCGAATGGGTAAAGGATTTATCGGGAAAGGTGAAGAAAAAAAATATATAGCTGGAAATTTATGAAGGTTTTTCAGGACCTTCCATGGGATAAGCGCAGGTGGTGAACCTAATATAAAAATTAAAATCTGGTGCTGTACGCGTATGACGCGACTTTCAATTACCACCCTACTTTGAGTAGAAATTAATTTCAAAAGTTCCCATTTAGTGTCCATTAAATAATATAAAATTTAAAAAAATTAACTACTACAATCACTCAAGTAAGTGCATTTTTCTTCATTATCCAATACCTCGTAAGACCTTATATGTAAGATATTAATTTTTTTTAAATCTTTAGGTTTCCAACGATATATAATAAACTTGTATGCAACCTGGACAAATATTTTTCCTTTTTTGCATTAGTTTATAATCAAATTCTATCATAGTTTATATTTGTGAACTTTTTATTACTATTAACAATGAGGGACGATTAATTATTTCAAATAAACATAATTAGAGGTTCCTTAGAGGAAGCCATTTTGAAAATTCGGCATTTAAGTCCTGCCAGCCTATTTCAATTAGGATAAGACCTAGATGATATTAAAGAGCATTTAATTGTACATTGATATAACGAGAACATTGTAAAAATGTGTAAAATCAAGCATATAAAGTGGCATTTCCAGTAAATCGGTTTAAGCAAAAAAAAAGCTGTAACATCCCAGGCATAAACAAACTTACCTTAAATACGTAATTTCAGTTTCCTACAACTTTTCGTTTTTGAGCTAGGCTGTTCAAATACGCACGCACAGACTGTTTTGCGAGACTTGTTATCCGGAATCAAGGAGATCGTAGTACGTTTCGGTATTCGAAAATGTTCACGATTGCCATACTTTCCCTAGCTACATATTTCATACATAGGTAAGTGAAAGTAACACGGTAAATTCGACGCTCTTAGACTATGTTGACTAACCCAAATTATCAGCAACCGAAAGGATTGAGTTCGGTTTAACTTGAGGCTCACAATCAGTTGGACAACAGACAGATCGGCCCAATTCTGCAGTAGAAGTAAAGAAATTCGAATAATCAAATTATACGGTATTTACAAGATTTGAAATCCAAAACACTAAATGCCAATAATCAAGGTGAATAAAACATAAATTCCATAATGTCTCTGTAATAAAAGCATCCCTATTATGTTACTAACACAAAAATAAACAAAGCAACATTGTGTTATTAATGTATCTTTGAAGCATAGGCTGTGAGAATGCTTCACCAAATATATACATACGTATGTATATGTGTGTTTATATATATAAATTTGTATATATATATATATGTATGTGTGTGTATATATATATATACTTTTTTAATTTTAAACTATTTTTAAATTCTTTAAAACAGCGGCAGTTGCTGCTGAGAGAGGTAGATATATTTCAACTGACCTTGGAAAGAATTTTAATTAAAAATTTATTAACCCAACTCTGGGCTAAAACAAAGCCCTTAGACCATATAAAGAGAGGTCATACATTATTCACAGATGAAATTTAAAACTCTTCTCTCACAGACCCATCCCTAGTATGGTGGGTTAATAATTTAGAAAATCTTTAATATTTTATGCAAAATTAATATTTTACAATATCCCTATTTAAAAAATCTGGTGCGGTGCGCGACAACCCTACTTGAAAAAAAAATCAATTTTTGCTCAAGTACAGCTAATTTTAAAAGTTTCCATGGAAATTCTATTAAGTTTTCATGGATATTCCATTTAGATTTCATTAAATAATATAAAATATTGAATAAAGTATAAATTATTAACTACCGCAATCACTTAAGTTAATCACTTTCTTTTACCTTCTACAACTTAATATGTTAGATACCAATTTTTCTGGAATTATTAGCTTTCCAATTGTATATCATACATCTATATTACTATTCTTACTTCCGAAAATTGTTATTTCACCCAGGAAAATATTTCTCTTTTTTTTTTTTTAATTCGAAAAAGTAAAAAAAAAGATTGCAATATTTATGTTACGAAGAGGGTTCTATATACCAATTGAACTATGTGAAAATTTTACAATTACAAAAGATAAAAAAAAAATAAATCAGTAGTTTCTAAAAACTATGCAAGATATCTCAGACTGTATTTAGACAAAAGACTCGTCTAAAAAGACATACATAGAAAATTTAGAAGACAAGAAACAAGCGACCAATTTACATCACGATACAAAGACATATTGAGACGTATGCAGCACAACTATGAGATTCAGCAAAACACGATCATATAAAAAAAACAAAAAAAAAAAACACCACAACCCAAAAATTCTTCGAAAAATCTTTAAGGCCCAATAGTTTATTTCAAATTACACCATACATACAACAGGCCATACCATATGTACTAATAGTAAAATCTTATATGCATAACATATACATCAAATTTTATTCTTCAGTTCACAATCACTCAGATCAATCATCAGATCCACTCGTGCATAGCTTTCATCCTCCCTGTTACGCAGTCGACCAAAGTAGCCCAGAGATCTCTTATTCAGGGCCGGAACTAAGGGGGAGGGAGGAGGAGAGGTCAAAGGGGACACTAGCCCCGGGTAGCGGAATTTGGAGGGCGGCAAATTTCGAGAGAAATTTTATTTTTAGGTCAAGTAAAAAATATTTGTTTCTGCTTTTTGATTGTTTTGACCATAATTCAGTTAATAAAATGAGTTAATGTTATGAAATGATTAGATTTATTTCGAACAAAAAAAATATATATATATATAAAATACTATCATAAAACAGTTGACTACGGGAGATAGGTGAAAGAAGGGGTAGCGAAATTCAGCTTGGTCCCCTCGGAAAATCCTAGGCCCTGCTTTTACTTCACCAATATTAAAAAAAAAATTAAAAAGACTCAACATCAATTATCATATCGAGGCAAATAAAACATCAAAATTATTCCGATGCGTGACAAATATATGATCAAATAATAATAATTATAAAAACTGTTCGTACAACAGTGTATTTATTCTATTAAAAATCACAAAATATATTATAGGCTCATATTTATCTAGAAACTTTTCATAATTTTGGTATAACCGTTTTGTTACACTAGTACCATATGAAATTTCATTAGGTTCAGATTAGATCAGATTTGAAACAAAAACATACTCACACATAACATAAAAATACGTTTTTCAGTACAACAATAAATCAAAATATAGCAAATTCAATATCCATATTTCATACATATTTTTATAGGGAGAATCCGGCCCAAATAAATTATTTGAGCTAGAGTTCGGATGAGGGCCGGAGATCGGATTTTTGCCTAGCTTTATATTGACGCCACTTTTTTCAACCCCCGCCCTCTCCCCTCAATAAAAGTCAACAACACTATTTTAGGTAATATATTTCTAAATAAATATCATCATCTCATAGCACTAACTTATTTTATCGACTGAATTAAGATTAGAACAATCTAAAAGCAGAAGCAAATATTTTTTGCTTAACCTATAAATAAAATTTCGTTCGAAATTTGACGCTCTCTAAATTCTGCTCCTCCTCTAGTTCTGGCCATGGTTCTCGGATAAAAGTTATGAAAAATGTTAAAAAATTAGTTTCCTATACCTCTCTCTGCGAGGAGTAAAAAAAAAATATGACTTAAAAAAAAAAAAAATTTTTTGTTTTGTTTTTTTCAACAAATCATGTCATGGTTCAACAATATATTGTACATTTACCGTATATCTCTGTTCCAGAGATTTATTTTCAAGAAGCTCTACTTTATTTGCAACTGAAATAACTGCTTCATATACCTTAAGTTATATTGGATTTTTTTTTCTAATTCTTTCATAATCCTAACGTGTTACAATTGCATCTAAATTACGACCATAAAAGTATGTAATACTCGATAAAATATAATAGTATCTAAATTACCTCATAAACTGCAATTATCAGAAATCATTACGAACATAAACGAAAGTTAAGGAAACAATTTATAGAGAAGGGTAAGGTCTTCCTCATTAATGTACGTCTGGATCGCGGAAGTAATTGTAACCAAGAAAATTAGGATATTCCTTACAGTTAGTGTAAAAGGCAGAATGCCACTTACTGACTATAAATTAAACGCCATTATTGTATAAACGAAATAATTGTTTCTTATCCAACCATAAATTACTTTTCAATTTATTTCGAATTGTTTAGTCATTTCCACGAATACTGAGATCGATAGTAATAATTCGAAAATAAAGTATTAGAGATGCAGCCCTTATTCATGGAAATAAATATTCAGGACTCAATCAATTTGATTTTTGACAGCTAGAGGCGATGCGTTGCCTTGTGCAGACAAGAATTTTTGAGCCTTAAAATCGAACAAAAGTTCGAATCAGAAATTTCGTGAAAAAATCCATTAAAACCATCATTCTTCAAGCTTGATAGTGGCTCATCAAATTGTAATTGAATAAATTTCCCCCACTCTTGCCACTTCTTTCAAAATCAACCGGAACCCAGAAATTGCCAAAATTTCAAGACTCTTGTTATTAGTGTTTAGTTATGTATGTATGTAGTTCTTTTAAGTATAAAGTCTACCGTGCTAAGTCCATAGATTTTAATTGAATTTAATTTTATTTGTGACACCCGTTCATTGTAAATATTTAAGATGTTAATATAATTTTCGTAAGTTTCAATATGTGAAGCACACGTAGATCCTGCCAAGAAATAATAAAGGCATAAAGCCACATACAGCGAGTCAAGCCAGTCAAACCTTAGAATGCCATGAGGCAATAAAAGGACCTGGAAAATTTGTATATATATTATATTTTTCTATATATATTTATATATATATATAGAAAAATATATATATAATATATATATATATTTATATATATATATATATATATATATATATATATATATATATATATATATATATATATATATGCCAATGACTTGTAAATGAACTTGTTTCAATCGAGCTTTACATTAAGCATACAAACAGCCTGTTGACTTTTGAGCACAGTGAAATTTAAACATACACTTTGAGTTGCGACGTTTCCGCAATAAACGCTACCTATTGGCTACTGATCGTTGAAAAAAGTCCGGAGCCTACCATTTACTAAAGCCTCGCTAAGTTGAGATGCCCCGGACGATAACGATTGGCGGAATTACTGTAATAGAGGAGGTGAGGAAGAGTTTGAGAGAGAGAGCTTGGTCACAACAACTGCCATTACTCGACTGCCCAAGGCAGATCTGAATGCCGAAAGCAATCGGGGCAGAACAGGGAAAAGAAAAAAGAACAAATAGGAAAACCGGTTGGAAGTCAGCAGTGGCTAGCGAGAGCATCAGATTAAAGTTATTAATTTGTCTGCGACTCGATATTCCTTTGGTACAAAAAAAACACATGTAATGATGAAGACATCACTGTGTTGATTGTAGAAATTCTAATTGAAATGCGGAATTCGTACACAAGGTCTCCCAGGAGAAAAAGTCAGTAATTGAGGGAGAAATAGTCAATCAAAAGTGCAGTTGAGTGCTACCAACCGCACACTCTTATCTCAATCCGTTTTCGAGATATGATTTTTTAAATGTTTTTTCAAGAAAAACAAGTTTTTTCCACTAAAGTTTCAAATTTCTCTACTGCAACTGAACATCTGTAAACTTTTGTCACCATTTTTGGAACCTACGATGAATTTCTCACATAGCAACCAATTAGAGATTGATTAATTATTTGTCACTTAATTTTTTATTTTTATTGAAAACTAGTTTCGAATGTTATACATTCATTTCCAGTTCTAAAAACACACAAAAATTCAAAAATAAGCAATTTAAAATATATTTTGATATTATTATACATATTTAATTAAATGTAATATAAATTAGTATTATAAAACATTTATGAATTAGAAAGTAGAAATCTACTTAAACCCTGGTGAGTAACAACATATATTTGATTTCTTGTCTTAATTAAATTCATAATTCATATAAATGTTTTATAATACTAATTTATATTACATTTAATTTGATATGTATAAGAATACAAAACTGTATTTTGAATTGCTTATTTTTTTAATTTTTATGTGTTTTCAGAACGGAAGATGAATGTATAACGTTCGAAACTAGTTTTCAATAAAAACAAAATTATAGAAATGGCAAATAATTTATCAATACCTATTAAGATTGATCCTTCTATACCATCATGCAAATGTTAACTGAGAATTTTTGCTTCGTCAGGCGATCATAGCAGCCAAAGTAAAAACTAATAATTTTCAGTAATTATAAATTTTCTAGCTAAGACCTTCGGAAATTCAAAAAAGTTGCTTCATTTCATCAGCTTTCCGACGAATTTTTAACTTTCCGAAGCTAATTCAATTTCGAAGAGATATTGAGGATGAGAGATCAAAAAACGTTAAAAACCTACAACAATACTTGTACCTGGTATTTGTTTTGTCCTTGTTCTGTTATCTTTGTTATACATTGGTTTTTTCCACCAAACATTTTTCTAAAGTGGGTTACTACTGCAAAAACAGTGTTTTTCGATTTTAATGGTTTTTATTGTTTGTCCAACAATTTCACTTTTTTTTTATTAATTTATTTATTTTTTATTTGGGGTGAAGGTGGATATCACATACGATAATTAGAAAATTAAGTGGAATCAAATACTATAAGAGCTATCCATTTATTGCATTGTGTTAAGCACCTTCATCCCTTAAAGAAAAAAGAAGAAAAGTTGTTGGACAAACAATTAAAAAAAACATCTACATAATACCAATAACAATAAACCAGCAACAAACACAATAAAACCAAATTTATTACAAACATAAAAATGGCTCCAAATTTCTTGATATTGATCGAATAGAGAAAATAAAGAAATTCAAATACTTGGGAGATAATTATTTAAGAAAATACTTTAGAAAAATCTGCTGTTGAAGAACGGTTACACAACATGGAAAGCTTATAGTATCACTAAGAATATCTTAGACAAGAAAATTTTATCTAAAAATCTTAAAATAAGACACTACGATACAGTGGTAAACCGGAATGCCTAGGAAAGCAAAGGAAGTAAATGTTTAGTTTTGAAATATAGTTCAGATAAACTTAAAGTACTAGAAAAAAAAAATCTTAGATCCAATGAAAACTACGAAAAAATGGGAAAGCTTACGAGAACATAGAAAGTATAAAAATAAGAAGATTCCTACTTTTTGGCCAGATCAATAGCTGACAAAGCAGATATTCGGGTAACTTCGGAAGAAAAAGTCTACAAAAGGTTGGAGTCAAGAAGTCAAGAAAGATTTGGATCGAAATTAAATAAGAGAAGAGGAAACCATGGAGGGAAAGGTTTTCAAAAATAAGGTTTTAAAACTTGAAGGATTCCATGGAGGAACAAAACGGAGACCCGGCCCAAAGTGGACTGAGGAAAGGATAACGAGGCATGAAGAAATGATGAGAGAATATTGTAAGGAGCGAAAGAAAAAGAAACAAGGAAGTATAAATTGAAATTGTTACATGGTCCCTAGTATGTCTCAATGAAAAAAAAAATCCCATTTAAAATGAAAAACACTGTTTGCAGAAGAAATCAACTTTTACAATTACAATTTTGCAAATACAATTTTTTAGAATTTCTGAAAATGATTCGTTTCTATGAAGTAACACAATCTACATTTGCTCATACAGACACATGATACTCCTGTTTCAGGTAAGGTCCCGCAAGTACGGCACTAAGAGTCTCTGTAATTTTTGAATAATTAAATTAAATTAAAGTATTAAATTAAATAAATAATTAAAACAATAAAAAATGCTATTTTTTATGTTTCTATTTATTTATTTGGTTTATTATTTCATTTATATAAAATAAAAAAAGTATAATAGCAAAAGAGGCGCTGTAAATTTTGTTTAATAATTTGATTCTGCCGCCAAACAAAAAAAATTGAAAATCACTAGATAGGGCTATAACAGAGTAAAAAAAAAAATCTTTAGTACTAAAAACTTAAATGTTTTTTTATTTAGATGGCTTTTTCCCGATTCATAATAATTTTCTTAACATCTTATCAATCTCATTTTTTCTGTAATTAGCTTTTTGATAGTAAAAAAAATTGAGATTTGTATAACAATCTTTCCTATTTTATGCAATTTGTCTGTAAAAGATATAAAATATTACACGAAGCAGTGAAAATATTTTTAAAGCAGTGAATAATTTACTATTGAAAAAGTATAATTAAATACAACATGCTTATTTAATTGGCAGTTAAATACATCTCTACATTAATTTTCAAATAAATATGAAAAAGGAGAGAAAGAGACAAAGAAATAGTAATGAAAATTTAAACTAAATTTGTGTTTCATATAAATTATCACTTCCAAAATTTATTATACTTGTTTTATCATTCACTCTCTACCAAAGGCTACAAAATATTTGGGGAAATTCCGCCGAAAGGAGAGGAAAATAATATAAAAAGAACGATCAAAGTGGTTTCTGGGAAATATTTTTCCTTTTTTAAATAAAAGAGAGCTAAAACAGAAGGGAAAATCGTTGCTTTTGCGCCATGAAGTTACTCGCTTCACGAAAAAAAAAAAAAAACGAAGGCTAAAGATTTGTTTTAAATAACCTTTACCAGAATATATGCATATAGTTTATGCATATAACACACCAATAATATATGCATTGTAAAATACCAACGGCAATACGTGTGATAGGAGGACCTAGATTCTAATCATAAATAAAATCATTGCTTTAAAGGCTTAAAATTAGTTATGTCCAATAAAATAATTATTGTATAAATTATAAATGCATTTTTCAAACTATAAATAAATATAAATAAATCATTAGTATTATATATCTATATATATAATTAGCATTATATAAAGTATTTAGTACATTTATTAGTAATATATTTACAATAATAATTATATTTATATTATATTATTATTTATAATATTAATGTTATATATATATATATATATATATATATATATATATATATATATATATATATATATATATATATATATATATATATATATAAAATGGATAGATTATATTCAGTATTAGTATTATTTCCAATTAAAATCAGAACAAAAAATTACAACTTGGAATACTGAAAACCATTAAAGTTTTTATCCATTTATATTAAATATATATATGTTTTTTAGTCTTTTATGTCTTTCTGCCCTATAAAATTTTTGAGGCTAATGCATGCCTGCGAGCACTATACTAATTCGCCATCGTTTATTTCTATTATATTATGTAAATTATACGAAATAATGATCAAATGCATTTACTTAAAAACCAATGAAGAAACACAATATTTGATATACGTAATGAAACTGAATATTTTAACAATAATTCATTATATGAGTATGTTAGTGTGATGAGCTTCTAGCTAATGACACTTTTGATTTTGTGAATGAGTCAGTACGACCAAGGCCTAAATTGGGAAAAGGGGAGGGATTTAAAGGGGACACTTGTCCCAGGTGGCAGAATTCTGAGGGCGGCAAATTTCGAGTAAAATTTAATTTTTATGTTATATAAGAAATATTTTGTTTCGACTTTTTGCTTTGACCTTAATTCACTCAATAAAATAATTTAATGTTATGGGATGATGATATTTATTTCGAAATAAATATTACCTAAAATAATGTCAGTAAGCTGTTGACTTCTATTGGGAGAGGAAGTAGGGGGGGATAACTGGCGGAAAATTCATACTTCCTCCAGACAAAAATTCTATTTCCGGTTCTGAGTGTGGCATGCTTAATAGTCTGGAGATCTTGACCATTTGCATAAAGAACTTGATATAATTGAAGAGATTTCGAAATTTTAAACTAATTTTTTTCACCTATTCTTTCCCTTCTAATTAAGTGTTCCACGCCACCTTAATACCGTTAGCACCGCTTAACTGAATCAACAATTTTTTTACTTTGATTCAGCCAGAAAAAATTAATGGGAACAATCCAGGTTTCTAAGAGATTAAAAAGCGAACAATGGCCCTATAAGAGAAGGAGATGAAGTCGTCTCTTGTAAATGACCCATGGGACGTGACCGAATCGTGTGAACTTGAACAGAGGCCATGAAAAGTCAATCTGTTCCGAGGATGGTAATTCCGATCACGAGGAGGTTTAGCGATTACTATGGTGAAGCTGCGGAGGAGTTGGTAACCGCATCCTTTAGTTTCTGTAAGGTCAGGAATCTAGTCCTTCAGGATATTCACCTATTCCTGTTACTATGAGAGTCCGGAAATGTATACTTTAAAGTGTTCAAAATATGTCCTATGTGTTATAAGAAATTAAGAACCAAACACATTAATGTTATGAATAACAGAAATTTAAAAATCAAAATTCAAATCAGTTACAATCAGCTCGTAAATTTGAAGAAGACACCTGGCTATCTCACAATATTGCTATCTTGTAAGATAGCCAAGTGTCTTTTAAAAAAAATAATAAAATCACAAATCATTTTGCTTATGCTAACTACTATGCTTAGTAGCTGTTTCAAGATATATATGGGATTGCTAAAGAGTACAAGAGAAATCAATGATTACCTATATAAGCAAAATGATTTGTGAAATATTTTTTTTCACAAAAATATTTGTCCAGTCCATATTTTGGAATTTAACATGTTCATTTCGTAACAGAGTCACTACGAGGATGGTGTGAGAAATCGACAACAGATAGCGCTTGGGACGGATGATAAGAGAAGTGAATGATAACAAGGGAGTTTGTGACTGCCAGAAAGCTAGTTTATTGATAATACTTTAAATTGCTGCAGTGTCAACTTTGTTGATTGATAGGTGATATGCTCACGCAAAATGCCTAAGCATTTCACCAAAATCGGAATAACAGTAATAGGTGTTATACGCATCGTTTGGATCGGATTACAGACAGACACGAAATCAAATCTGTTCCTTGATGTGTAAAATATATATAGTGAGTGGAAATTTTCGATTTTGAGACAAAATATTTTTTCACTTCCTGCATGAATACGAAGCTTCCCAACCTTTGATAGCGAGGAAGCAATCGGAGTACATAATTCATGATATTATAAATTATTTATTTTTGCTGTATTACATTATGATCAGAACCTGAAGCTTTTCTCATGAATAGTACGATATATCTACAAAAAAAAAATTCGAACCAAAACAAAGTTCGATCCTTTGGTTATTCTGGAAGCGAACAGATTATTCCCTAGGAGCTGCCTCAAACAATATCCGGTATTCGGCGGAAATTGAACCAGGGTCGTACCCGTCAAGATGGCTTCGCTCAGTTCCAACGAACTTGAATAAATATCAAGTCAAAATGGGACCACAACCATCATATTTTATCAAAGTAGTTTAATTTACTATTCGAATAAAAGGCCAGTTAAACAGTACTCAACGTGGGAGAGAAAAGTCGAATACATTCAAAATTACAAAAAGTATCTGAACATTTAGACAGCCAATTGAACTTTTAATCGAGATCAAAAGGAATAATTTCATCTCACAGAAGCAACGGTAGCACTTGAAGAATCGTAAAACTTAAATTAGATCAGATAATACTTCATCTAGCGAACTTCTTTAAACAGTTTATGATGTACTTAAAGAAACTTGCAGAACTTTAATTCAGTTCTAAGGAACTTCAAATTGCCTTGTCGTTTACTTCAAATTTATGATTTTTTAGAAAATTCTATTTCTGCCACAATATTTGATTATTACCATAATTTTATTCTACAAGACTCGAGAAATCGAATGAAAATTATCAATGTTTGTACGAAATCAAGAAATTAAAAATAAATATATATATATATATATATATATATATATATATATATATATATATATATATATATATATATATATATATTTAATTTTATAAAATATGAAATGGTCACTGGAAGGAGAAGTAAGGGATAGATTAGAGAATGATAGAAGGTTTACATCAAACAAAAGGAGAATATCGACGTCATTTTTTGAAACAGACTTAAAAGCGCCAAAAATTCGAAATTTAGGTTTCAATTGATTTTGGGACGTAAACACAACCACTATCGATTCCCTCTCACGATATATCGAGAAAAAAAAATTATAAATGGTCTAATAATCGAATATTGATGAAGTAAGCACCAAATAATAACGACTCTCAGTCGTCACTCTGGCCTTAACCAGTGCTAGAATCTTTTAAAATATATTGTAAATGTAATTGCCAAGTTAATAAACTCCTACTATTGTTATTTGGAGTAAAATCGTTTCATGTGTTTCCTGTAAAGTTTGCTAAATAGCGCTTACTCATTTTTCAAAAAACGACTTCGATATAATGTGGTAATGTAGCGATGAGAATAATGTAGTTAGTGTTAAAATGAAAGGAAAAAAAAATTGTATATATATTATGCCTAGCATTCAATTCATGAGTTTTATGTGTGTGTAGCAACCCAAGATATTTGGGCAGCTGTAAAAAGAGCATTTCTCTCTCTACCTTTTCAACACGTTTTACTTTTTTTTTTTTTTATTAAGAAGTATTTGGATTCAAAACAGGTTACATTGATTGTTAAGTTTTAAGTCTCTTCATTCATATAAATAATCTGGATTCAACTATGTTTCATAAGGAAATATAGATTCTTAATTATTACGTGGTAAAAAAAAAATAATAATTTTTTTTAAATAATATTAAACACTCATCTCTACTACAAAAAACTCAAACATTTTTATATGATGAAAGTTTAACCCGTGCTCCACACAAGTTACAAATCGTTTGTCAAATATTGTTTGCCACGTGTGGGAATCGGATTTTTGACTGTTTGATTATTGGTTTAAGTACTATCCAATATTTGCGCTAGTGCTCGTGTTGGCCGTTCCAGAACTTTTTCACATCAAAAGGATTCGCTCTTGGGATTGCCGAATATTTCCGTACCATTCGCAAATGTGAGGAACCAATTGCCTAATGGGGTCTCCAGATAGCTTTAGATTGTTCATTGTTTGTAATTCATACTTTTTCTGCATCATCAGTTCAATAAGTGTCAACCATACTTCAAAATCAGCTAGTTTTCGTGATTCAAAGCACAATATTTGAAGATCACAAAATTTTGTTAAACAAAAATTGATTTAAATGGGATTGTCATTCTAGGATTTTTTTTTTAATTTATCAACCCGACTTTCAACGAAATTTTTCGGAAATGATATGTCAAACGGCTGGCCTTGTTTTTGGATATCCCATTTGTTCATTTGTGCTTTCACATTTCATAGATGACAAACATTTGACAAGTGGTTTGACTAACGAAGATTACTGAAGTGGATATTACAGTAACAAGAATTTTTACGCTTTATTACTAATATAAGGTGTTCTAAATTACGTGTTAGACAGAAATCTATGTAACATCTACTCCTATTTTCAAAAATTGGTGCATAATAGAAAACAAAAAATAATCTGGGATTATATCCCTTCTCAATAACATTGATACAAAAAGAAAATAAATCATTTCCGGGCATAAGATATTTTAAGATAACTAAATAAAAAATAGGTGGAAATAAATAAATAAGGTACATAATAATAATCTAAAAAGATATAATAAATAAGTTGGCAGTGGAAATAATTGTAGGAGTTGGTTGAAGAAGAAGTTGAACAATAAGATACTCATTTAATTGTATATTATATATTGTATATTGTATTATTGTATATTTACAGCAACCGTTTAGACACCAATTTTAATGAATGCATAATACCTATAAACTTTTTACTGAAATCAAAATTTATCATATTTTTAGTGATTAGATTATTGTTTAAAGATTAAGTATACATCTCACTATATAATTAACAAATGAACTAAGTAATTATGTGACTGATACATAACGTTCACGTGGTTTTGAAAACTACTATCCCCCTCTCCCTCTGACACCTATAGAGAACATTATGTAAGAAAGCTTGTCGCCCAATAATGATGGATGGGTCGTGAGTCCGTGTTAAAGGTTAACTCAACCATGGTTTCCAGTGAAAGTTTCGGTACTAGGTATAAAGACAGCAAATTTTTTTTTTCCTATCCGGGAGCAGGTAGTGAGTGACGTAATGGGTTCAGAAACCAGTCCACCTTCGATCTTTATCGTATAAATTATGTTCCTTGTATCAATGGTTCAGCTAGTTTCTGAGAAATAATTTTTTTTTTCGATTTATTACGTTTTTAAACTTTAACCGTGACCGAACGATGGAAAAACTTATGTCACATGATAATTCATGCAGTTACTTCAAATGAATTTTTAACTTCATAAATCAACCTTGAAGATATAACATGCCTCATTTTTCTCTCCTATGGCTCAGATATGTCAACACATTTTTGTATAATTAAATAAAATCTGTTAATCTATTAATCTGCTAAAATCATTAATCTGTTAATGAATGGTGGATGGCTTACTTATAACAAATGTGCTGCCATCAATATTCAAAATATTTAATTTTCATACATCAGATGAAATTAAAAAAAAAATTAATACTTAATTTCATAAATCCAAGACCTCAAAAATTAACTGTTCTTTTAACCAAACCATAATAATTACAACTTCGAATAAAATGTCTATAAAGAATTTCTTAGACAGTTGAAAATTAAAAAAAAAATATTAAAAACAAATCATTTTCAAATATTTTAATTTTTTTTTAAGCTTTAATATTTATAATAAAGAAAAAAAAATAGTATGTGATTAATTAACTTATTTATATTAATTGTCCAAGATTAAAACTCCACTTTTTTTTTTTAACTTTTGTATTCTCTTAAAACACAGGCAACGTTTCAGCCACTTTGCCCTGATTATTAAACCTGTAATAAATGAATTACAAAAAAAAATATGTGTCTAAATTTAAATTTTTAAATATAAAAAAAAATTGATATTAATTAAGGTTATAAAATGATTAAGCTTGGAGGATACTCATTTCTTATAGGTCCTTGTATGGCTCACTTATTATTCCACTTATAGGCTTTCTTGAAATAAATGAAAAGGTGGTGTGTCCTGATATTATATTCTCGTGTTTTTTCTAGAATTGTTCGTATGGAGAATATTAAATATACGTACATATCTAATTTAAATTTAATATTTTTTTGGTATTAAATAATTCAAACTTTTTCTATATTTGTTAAACATACTCGTATATTAAT
This sequence comes from Rhaphigaster nebulosa, assembly GCA_948150685.1. Taxonomy (NCBI): domain Eukaryota; kingdom Metazoa; phylum Arthropoda; class Insecta; order Hemiptera; family Pentatomidae; genus Rhaphigaster; species Rhaphigaster nebulosa. The sequence continues at coordinate 58,342,645 of OX411312.1, forward strand.
TAAACATGCATATTAATGAAAATTAAGAAAGGCTCTCACAATTTTGTAGGAAACGGGACAGAAAAAAATCCAATTTTCTAAATATCCTTTCGACCCCCGAGGACCTTCCCGCGAGATAAATAAGGAGCAGGAAAATAAAAGAGCAGAAGGAAGGCCCTTTTTCCAAACGAAGCCTTTAATAAGAAGCTTTACAAAATGCTGAGTCAAGCATCTATTGAATTACACAGAAAGAAATTGACTTGCAAGGAGTATTTTTTGATGATATATTAACTCACAGCATCAAATTTTGTTTTTACATAAAAAACGATAAATGTTTTTTTTGTTGTTTTTTTTTGGCGCCTAATACATTATCATATACAACGATAATATATTAAGGATGGCATGTATTAATTTTTTTTAATTACATATTTAACCATTTTTTTCCTCGCTAAAATAGACTTACCAGAAGTGCAGTGATTTTTTACATTTTTCCCGTAAACAGTATAAACGATTTTGATTAAACCAGTTATATCAATGTACAATTAAATGGCATTTAATACCAGCTAGGTCTTATCCTCATTGAAATAATCTGGCTGGGCTTAAATGCCGAATTTCCAAAATGGTTTCCTCTAAAGTAAAGCTTATTATGTTTATTTGGAATATTTAATCGTCTCTCATTGTTAGTAGTAATAAAAAATGGATGGAGCTATGAAAGAATTTTATAATTATCTAAAGGAAAGCAAATTAGTTTTTCTCAAAAGGACGCTTTGAGCTGTAAAATGGTTTTAGCACTGGACCCTTCATTTATTACGGTCTCAATGTTAAACTGAAAGTTAAACAGTGTACAAAGGAATATTGTTCTAGGCTTCTCTGCTGTATTAAAGAGTAGTCAGGATTATCAACATTATAATAAATTAAAATCTGTAAGTGAACTGTCTTCTTAGCACTTTGTAGACAGTCAGAGGATAGTAAACATCTTGAAAGGAAAGTTTCGAAAAGAGATTTGTTTTGGTCGAAAAGTTTTAACTGTACATTATGCAGAATGTTATTCTCCGCTTCGAAGCCTGTTTAATTTCCTTTTCAAAGAGCTATTGTATTCCTCCAATCTTTCCTTTCATTTCTTTTTTTTTATTAACTTTAAGAGGGGGGAGGGAGGAGAAAGGGGAAGAAATTAAGTTCAGTCATATGATTCTTCAGAATTTATAATGAGTAAAACTTCCTACAAATATCTTACTTGAAAATTTGTAAAATCTCTTCTCATTGTCTGTTCTGGTTCACTATTTATAATAAAAAACCTGACTAATTGATCAAGAACAGAAAAAACTAATGGGTATTCTTGTGCTTTATATTTATAACTGAAAAAAATGATTATAAAATATTATCACAATATAATTAATATTTAAAAAAAACATACTCTCCATTGAAATATATGTAATCTTGGATTCGTGCCTGCATGAGAGAGAGAGAGAGAGAGAGAGAGGTTAGAGGTTCTCCAAAAGGTCCTTATTTCAAAAATAGTCGGTTTGAACATTGATACAGGCTTCGATAGATCTGTAAATACACTGTAAAAATCTATGAGGGAGAGGGGGGAAAAAATAAAAAATAAAAGCCTGTATGAGAGTTTTGCAGGACTTCTCGTTGCATATTGACGGTTATTGCTTCAATCTCGTCAAAATTACTTTGTTTGTGGGCTTAGATAGTTCTGGGAAGATCGGCTTCAAACACTTTTGATTTGATTTTTGTTTAAAAATAAGCCGTTAAACTGGGAGAGCGAATGTAATAATATTAGAGTGAAATAATAATTATATATCGTTATTTTATCCTAAGAGGAAAACTTTAGCTGTATTAATAGAAAAATAAGAATTAAACATTGGAGGGAGTTTTTGTTGAAGTTGGTCGGGGGAAGCGGTCAAAGAGTTACACTTTTATAACTAAACTTATATATTTTGTGCCGACGTTTCGGCCTAAGTTTTAGGCCATCTTCAGGGCTAAAAAGAAAACAATAATAACAACAATAATGAAAGACAGAGGCAGTAGCAGTAATAGTAAAAAGTGATAAAAATAGAAATTACAAGTAAGATAAAAAATTATGAATTATAAAAAGAAGAAGATAACACTAAATTACATAATACAAGAGACAAATGAAAAAGTAAAATCAAATAAAATAACAATGTAAAAATTAATTGAAATTAAAACAATACTTTATTTACACAGGGAATAGTAAAATATATGAAATCTATTAAGTAAAAAGACAAATAGTATGAAGGTTTGGTAATATGTAAAGCATAGAGAGATAGTTGTGATGTGAAAAGTTATGCAAAAGGTGACAATGATGTTAAAGAAGTTGGCATTGTTGTAATTAAATAATTATGAGATGAAGGAGTAAAATATAAAATAATGTAAGCCCCAAAACAAAAATAGGTCAATAGGACCTAACCAACTCATAACTATCTCTCTATGCTATACATATTATCAAACCTTCATACTATTTGTCTTTTTGATTAATAGATTTCATATATTTTACTATTCTCTGTGTAAATAAAGCATTATTTTAATTTCAATTAATTTTTACATTGTTATTTTATTTATTTTATTTGATTTTACTTTTTCATTTGTCTCTTGTATTATGTAATTTAGTGTTATCTTTTTCTTTTTATACTTCATACTTTTTTATCTTACTTTTAATTTCTATTTTTATCATTTTTTACTGTTACTGGTACTGCCTCTGTCTTTCATCATTGTTGTTATTTTGTTTTCCTTTTAGTCCCGAAGATGGCTTAAAACTTAGACCGAAACGTCGGCACAAAATGTATAAGTTTACTTATAAAAGTGTAACTCTTTGACCGCACCCCCTCCCTCTCTCCCCCGACCAACTTCTCCCTTTAAGAATTAAACATGTAGGTTTAAAGTTGGTGGATCTAGGAGAAAATTCAGATAAGTTTAGAAGGAAAATACATGACTCACCTGGCAACACTGAAGCAAACATAAGTCGTGAATGAGATCTACAGGTGTCTCTCCATGTCCATTTGGCTCAAGGTCATCCGAGAATTACTGGAAGAGTTTATTCGCTCATACCAAAATCAGCCGTGTCTTTGCCGAGTTATTTGAAGACGCCTCGTAAATAGCATGACCGGTTTCAGGACCTATGTAACCAAGAGTCTGTGGTGATATTATTGTCGAATATTTTAGACCTTCATAACTCCTTCCGGTCGCAAGAAACCGCAATGTAGCGGCTGATCATTCGTGGGGTTATAGATTTATAGCTTCTCTCATGACCATATTTTCCTTTTTAATTAAGGGTCTTACTAAGACAAAAGATTTACTTAACTTTCTTCATACATTCTTAGATAATTATTGCAAAAGAGCGGATTTATCTTTAATTTATTCAATAAATTAATACGGTAATTTGTTTTCCTTTCCTTTTACCATTCTTAAAACCACATATTACGTTTTTTCTATATTGATTTTCTCTCGTGAACAAGGCAGAAAGCGGCTGAAGCGAGTACATCGTCATCCGAGCTCAACTTAGTCCAAGCACAAACTCAGTGGCGTAGCTAGGCCAACTGGCCGCCGAAGCAAACTTCAAGGAGCAAGTAAAAACTAAAAAGTAGTGTTTAGAAAAAAATATGTTTGTATTGTACACCAAATTCTTGTGCTTTATATTGGGTTGTGAGGAAATTAATGCAGGTTTATGGTTTTAAAATAAAATAAATGATACGAAACTATTTTTATTAATCAAAATACGCATTTCTTTCATTCATTTCATGCATTTCTGGCGAACGTGTTGGTAACTTTTCCATTCCCTCTGAATGGAACGTTGAATCGTTATTAACAAATTCTAAAAATTCATTTTCTAACAAATTTTGATCAATAAAATTTTTACCTTTAAAAATCGGCATAGTTGTCTAAAAAAATGGTAGTTCGTAAGTGAGAATACTGGAGAGTAGGAGGGGTGAGGCAGTCTTATTTCGGCCAAGAAGTACAGCGCAAACTTCATAACTAAGATTTTTTTGGCGGCCATTTAATGCATGAGGAGCCCAAGTTTCAAGCTCTTTTACCTTCCAATTGCGTGAGGTGTTCGGCGATGATCGATTAGCTTACTGCGGGTTTTATGCAACTCCTCCAGTTGCAAACAGTTGTTCTGAGATTTTCTTCTACTAAAGCTCGCAGAACATCTTCATCAAGGGAAGAAGTCCTTCCACTATCATCTTTGTCTTTCAGGCTGAAGTCTCCCTCTCGAATTTTTTTAAGCCATCGTTGAACGGTGCCCTCACCCACCGGCCTTCGTTCAAGACTTCATTAATCTTTCTGTCCGTTTGGGCCCCGTTCTAACCGATTTTAAACTCGTAAAACGAAATTATGAGAAAATCACGCTCTGACATCTTATAAAAACTGAATTATTTCCAACTAGTGGAATGCTACAGAAGATAAAAAAACATTTTTATTTGGAAGAGGATTAATAAGTGTTTACACCCATACAAAAGAATAATCTCTCAAACGTAAACAGTTTGTTATACAGAGGGTTAATATAAAGAAAGCATGAAATACATACATATATAAAAAAAGAATTAATTCTTTAATAAATAATTTAACTTTGAAATCATCCTGTTTCACTGCCGGGACCTGTATATAAATCATTTAATAATATTCTGCTTTGGCACCACATATTATACTAGATAATTAACGGAAGAAAGCTCAAAGAAGTCGATTGAGAGGATCCTAAGGAAACTCCAGGGAAGCTGGATGAGGCCTAAGGAGCGATGACCTCCTTGCCATTATCATAAACACAGCCTAGAACACTTTCTTCGGCCTACCATTATTTTAATAGCCTTTTAAAAGCTTCCTCCAACACTATCTCTTGCTTTTCTTGTGACAATTTCTAATTGCTTCGCGCGGATATGAGCCTTCTAAGAAGAAAAGAAAACATATATGCTATTCCGAATGAAAATTCTCTGAAAAATAAGTTTGTTTGTGCATATTCAACTTAAATGGATCAGTCATTTGCTTTTTTTTAATACTTATCAGTTCTAGCATGCGCATTGCTACTGCTACACAAACCTGCATTGCCTACAGGCGGATGTTGGGAAAAAAAAATTGTAATTTTATAATTTTTTACTTTTATATGGGTTGAATTCGTTTAATTGGTTCTTAATTTTCAGGAATAAATATGCTACCTATCATACATCTAATCTTTTATTTATACCACTTCGTTAACACGACGTTTTGGACTGGTTTGTCCATTTTCAATTAGTATAAATACATTCAAATATTATATTAATGTTAATTTTAACATTATATCATTTGTATTTTTCTTAAATACCTCATTTTATTATAAATGTTTACCAATAATCATATCTATTTTTTTTGTTTATTTATTTTTTTTTTTTCTATGCCTCTACCATAAAAGATCATTGGCGTCATGGAATAATTTTTATTCTATTTTAGTACTTAGTAATTTTCAAGAATTCAAGCAAAGGGATTATGACTTTTTCGTCAGCACTTCTCTTAATGTTTTTGATAGCCCAATTTGTTTCCTCATTATTTCAAACTGGGTACATTCTATCAGTAAGTATTTTACAGTTTGTGGGTTATTGGCAAGTGAGTGCTTCATTTGTGAGACGTTTTAAAAGGTATACATGAGTATACTGGAAGTGTCCAATCCTAATTCGACACAGTATTATTTATTCCTTTCTTGACGTTCTGGAGCTTGTGGACCATTTATTGCTGTCAGGTTTTACTTATAGTAGAAAAAAGGAATTTTTTCCTTTCCAATTCTTATCCCAGTCTATCAGCAACATTTTCTTTAATTGGCGCACCCAATCTTCCAAGGTACCATCTTGCAGTTCAGCTACTCCAACTACTTTTCTTTTCTGGCCAAAAGGGCTGCATTGTCAGCTTTTTCATAGCCAGATTCCACATTGGCTGGAACCCATTCGAAAACTACAGTCGCAGCTCTGTTGCTAATTCCCCACCATACGTTTATTATTTCTCTAATTAAGGAATTGGTTGGCCATTGACTGTCGATGGCAGCCAAAACACTTAGTGAGTCTGTTACTACGACCAAATAGTTCTTTTTTGAGCCGGTTATCGAATGTAGAGAGCTTCATGATGGCTGTGGTTTCACCAGTGAAAACCCATGGAGCACTCTCCTGGTCAAACAGAAGTTTGTTCTGTTTACAGCACATTCAACATTATCTTTCAGTCTGGAGGCATCGGTGAATACAACTTCAACAAAATTCTCATATTTTTCCATTAGTTGAAAAAAGGAGTTTTGAATTTCTTTTGGGTACCTCTTATATCAAAATATTTACATATTTCTCATATTTACAGTAACCAATGCTTTTTAAATTGCTAGTTTGTATGAGCTGTGTATATCCTTGAATCCACGGCTTTCAGGTTCCTCTGTAAACAAAAAAGAAGATAAAGGATGATGGGTAAATACCTTTAAATTAGAAATATTTTAGTGATAAATATTCTCGCCTCAAGTGTAAAGGTGGTTCTCCACACTCGGCATAGTTACTTTTGACTGGTGATGTCCGGAAAGCTCCTGTGCAAATCCTGAGAGCTGAATTATGGACAGAATCTAACATCCCTAGCGATGTTTTACTGGCTGTTCCATAGATTTGGGCCCCATAGTCGATTTTACTTCTTATAACGCCGTCCTATATTTTGATGATTGGTTCTATCGGCGCCCCAGCTTGAATGCATTTGAAAATCCCAAGCTTCTTCATACATTCATCCTTCAAGTGCTAGGTTTTTTCCGTTTCGAGTACCGGCAGTTACCAGTGATTTCTGTGATAATGTCTATTATTTTGCATGCTTAATTTTAAAGATCTGTTGTTATTATAAACTAACCTCTTTACCTGCTTCGTTTACACTACAAAGTTATAAATTCGGGTAACATAAATTTCTCTACACTTGTTACTGATTTTAATACCGAGGATAGTTGTGCTCGTTATCATATGGATAAGGGTGTCATACTTCATAGAAAACTGTGTCCAAATGGTCATGATATGGAGCTTCTCCATTAAAGGAGTTTCGTCTGTTATTTGGAGGTATAGAAGAACATGTTATGCCTCTATAAACTGGAACGTGGTTTTAAGGCTATATGTTACCATTTAAGACATCACTATGGTCTATATATTCTTGGGCAAACGAGTATTCTACAATTAAGTGGTACGAAAAGGAGTTACAAATGAAACCTGAAGATTTGGATCAATAAATCTTTTTATATTGCATGTTTATTTTATGGCTAAACAATGTAAATAAATGTTTATTTTTGTTGGTCACTGCATATATTATTAATAACCTAAACTTTAGCATCATATGTTAAACTAGTGATCACATAAATCACCGGTTAGTAACTGCAGTACTCGAAACGGTAAAGACCCCAAGTGCTTAACATGTTCTATCCAACTTAACTTCCTGTCTAATATCATTCCTAAATACCTACCTATGCTTTTCTACATATTCGATTGGAGAGCCTTCTAATAATATTTATATTATAATGTTTATAATTATAATAATTAATAATTATATCAATGTTTAATTTATAATTTAAATCTTTTAAAATACAAACATACATATTCTATTATTGCTTTTTTTGGAAATCAATAATTAAGGTATTAATAACGGAAAAATAGAACTATAATATAAATAGTGCAATATATAAATAATAATGGCCTTAATTACAGTAAGAATCCATTTCAATAATAAATTTTAAAAAATTTAATTAATATAATAGGACAATTAAACAATAATTTACAATAATTAAGCCATAAAGATGACGATAAAGGTAATTATAATCAATATAAATTAATAGATTAAAATTAAGTAATAGCTAATTACAAAAAAATCTGTATTTTATAAATGGATAATATTATAAATAAAACAAAAAAAAAATAGAAATGATGATATGTAAACATTTAAGATAAAATGAAGTATTCAAGAAAGATAGGTATGTTATAATTAAACTGCTATAATATTTAAATATATTTATACTTATAGGGCATGGGACACTTGAAAATGGACCAAGCTAGTCCGAAACGTCATGTAAAAGAAGTTTACTATATAAAAGGTATGAAGTATGATGGGTAGCAAATTTATTCCTGAAAATAAATAATTTTAATTTATTAACTTTTTTATTTTTTTGTGTCGCATAATGTTTCAAGTAAATTTAAATATTAATATTTTTAATATCATAAATATACTAACTTAAATACTAAATGATTTTTTTAGTTTTTATTATTTATAATAAATTACCTTTCAAGGTTTGTTTGTATTGAACTATCCTAAAATAGTTGATATTTTAATAGTTCATTAAAAAAATTCGTATAAATCGATTTTGTTTCCTCCAAACGTAGTAATATACCAGGAAGTAAAAATGTTGAATTTGAGGCGTAGAAGAGAGAATTAATGAAGTAAGAAAATATGAGATGATGAACCTTAAGTGAGCCCAGCGAGTTTACGACACCCCCGCGTCCGGTTCTAACTCAACCTTTAGAGAATTGTGAAAAGCAACAGAATAAATCTAAATATTAAATTATTTTAAAAAATAACTATGACATCGCCTTCAATATGACAATTACAGAGGATATACGTGCGTATTAGGAACGGCCTGAGCTTCGTGGTAGCTTCTTCAGATGTACGTAACATCACGTGATCAGTGATTTATCTTGTTTTTTAATTGGTTTTTTCTGTGACTAATGCATTTAAAATTCACTTTAAAAATCGCTCCCAAAAAAATTGTTAAAATACAAAAAAGAGTATTATTGATAGTATAATATGATACAGAAATACCACTACTACTCCAGACTAATCAGTATTGTTAAATTTAATATATTTAATCATTTTTGTAATTTTAACTTCATAGCAATAAGTATGTAAAAAGAACGCTTAACGGACATTATTTCTTCATGGAGCTCTCTTTTCTTGACAACCAAATGCATCAACAACACTTCTCAGGAGTGACGTCCGTAAATAAATAATTATTACAAAAAAAAAAATTGGGGAGGATTACAGATACTATAAAAAAAATAAAAGTATTCACTTAGAGCTACAATATAGCACCAGAAAGAAGATACTGATTTGAAACAATTTTTTTATTTTAAAGTCTACCCGAATTTTAATAAAATTAAGCCGCAATTACTTTTGCATAATTCTAATAAACCTCTTATAATAAAGGAAAGAGTTGGGAGTTATTAATTCTAAATGTCAATCATGTTATCACTTACGCCCAGCTACAATTTTTTTTTTTTTTTTTTTTTTAGAAGAACTTTATTCTGGGACCAGGTCTCTTAAGAATATCGAATCTCTTAACACAATCGAACAACTAAAACGGAAAGAATATCTGGACATAAGACTTCAAAATAAAAATCAATTAATTTTTACAATGTTTTAAATAAAATAAAATGCAAACAATATAAATTATTGTCTCGAAAAAAATTTATGAGAACAAAAAAAATATTTAAAAAAAATGAAAAGAAAAACAGAGAACATGGAAAATACAAAAATAATTTGTTGATTAACCAAGTTGGAGCTTGTGCATTAAAAAATATTATTCATTTCTGATCTAGATGTTAATCATAAATTGAAATTTTGTTATTAGCCAGCATCTATCTGGAAAGAAAAAAGGTGTTGGAAAAAGTTTAAAATAATTGTTTATGCAGCATATTTTGCTACTATCTGTTTCTCATGTTTTTACCGTGACGAAGAGAAATAAATATTATGTTTTGTATTTGTTCAACCGTTAGAACGGGCCTTAGAAATCATTTATACATTTGTGAGATAACCTGTAATAATCAGCCCGAATTTGATAAAAACGTCAAGCGCCATTCTCAAAAGTACAGCTTTTGTAATTATGCCGGTTTTCTTCCATCTTTATTGATGATTATAATAATAAATAACTTTTCATTTTAGGATATAATAGTTAAATGAAACGATGATGCACGATAGTTTAATGTTTGGTAACAAAATGAAAAGTCTATAACTCGATCCTCTTTTGAAATCCTTAAAATTCAACAAGATAATCGTTGGAAGAACGAAGCGACAGATGTTTAAACCTCAACATCTTCAATCCTCCATGTATGAGTACAAAAGATTTAAGAATACAATGATAGCCTCTATACCTGAACCTGGGACTGATCGTTCCAGCCAGGTGTTCTACACTGGTTTAGTTCCTTCTAGGAGTGTATTTTAAAACTTGGCATTTAAATACTTTATTCTATTAGATATTTATATACTATATAATTATTTTATGATGAATATAAATTGGGAAGATTATCGTAACTGGTTAATTATTTTGTTATTTGCCTTTGGGAAAAGTTCCACATTAATAGAATTGGCCTCAACACAACATAATAATGAATACTTTGAAAATATGAACAATAATATAAATAAATTAAAAATAAAAATAAAGCTAAATATGATCAAATTTAGAAGTAAATATAAAAAAATTAGAAATAATTATGTACAAAAGGAATACAATTCTGCTTGAAAATAGATAAACATAGGTACAAAAAAAAGTTTTAAAAAAATAACAAATTAATAGGGACGAAATAAATACAAATTATACATGCAAAAATAATACATATTGTGATATACATTTAAAATAAAAGTATACAGGAACAATAAGAGTTCCATATATTTAATATAAATCATACAAAATATAAATAATATGATGTCATATGGAACAAGTATAAGTATTATTTAATAATATTTATTGGAAATAAAATTGGAGCATTAAATTATAATATCTTTTTTTTTATAAAACATCATTATATTTTATTACTGCCTAGTAATTTGTTTTTAAATTACAAGTATTTTCTTTGAAAATTACGTTTGTTCTTTCAATTTTACCTCCTTATAAAATTAACTCAAATTCTTATATTATTTTAATTTTCTAATGAAGTTTTAAACCTTCAAGCGTCAAAGTATGTTTTATTTTTCCACTGTTACGTTTTGGGGCAACTGCTCATCCTAAGGTTTTGAAATTTTTTTTTTTTTTTCCTGTCTTCAGTTTTATAATTTATACATTTTTTTTCTCATCATCTCTTAATTTTACGCATTTCAAAATTAAATTATTCACTATAATTTCTTAGCTTGTCTTGCTATTTTTATCCTTGGCCTTCATTGATCATAACAGGACTGCCAATGGACTCGCAACGTGGTAACAATGGAAAAATAAAGTTTGAAGGATTAAAAGTTCCTTCAAAAATAATATAACAAAAACTAATAATACTCTTAGAAAAATTATTTCGCTATACGAAATCTAAAAATTGATCCAAACTTTTTTGACGATTTAAAAAAAAAAGAAGAAATGTGTAGTCGGGTTCGCGCAGAGTGACTCAGCAACTCAATCGCTAAAATTTATGACTGTCAAAAATAACATTTGTAAATCAAGTCCTCTTCAGCCAACAAAAAATCAGTTTTGTTCATTTAAATTATCGTTGTAAAAAGAATTCGTAAAGAACGAATTGTTGGTAAACTATCTATATCTTTTGTCTGGAATGTCCCAGATAGGTATGAACCTATCTTGAAACTTTGCGTTCTCCAAATCACAGTTACACTCCTTTAAAGTTTAATTGAGGACAGTTGTAATTTTGTTGATGGATGTTGTTATTGTTAGTTTGTTACCAAATTGATGACGACGATAGCTACAGCAAAACATTTTTTCAGACTCATGGGAATCAAAAAAGACTATATTAAATTAATCTCAAAATTATTTTAACCTCTAGCTTTAATTCCTCTATTTAGTAATGATATTATGTATCTCTAGAACCAAACTTACACACTTAGAATTTTCATATATTTTGCTACGATGATGGTTGAGGGTATCAATTATCGGTGATAAGGATAGTTTGAAAAGTAGAACAAGTAAGCTACAGAAATCTTGACGTGTGGTGATGATATCTATATTTCTCGATAATGTAATTGGTAATTAATATTAATCTCTATATCTCCATAAAATCATCTCTTCGATTTAAGTAGATGGTATCTCTATCGTCAGCACTGACTCCCACAGGAAGACTTGTAGGTTTCCAGGAGATAGCTTACGAGGCCGCATTCGAGTGGGAAGGGATCGTTGAAACCCACGTGTATCCTTTGTCGGCAAACCATCAACTTCTGCCTCGTGGGCCGAGCTCGTCGACGAAGATGCAGAAAGTTCCTGACGTTTCATTATGGTTTAAATTAAATTATGGCTACTATAGAAAAGGAGAAGGAATTTTGGAAAGTTCTGTTTGACATGATAATATGTCAAACAGTAATAACAATTCATGGTTTTATAAATGATATATTAAAAGATGTTGAAATATTCTACTTAATCATAATGGAAGATATCATTCACAGAAATTCACAACCAGGGTTTTTTTATTAATTTTACAAAAATTAATTCTTATCGTAATGAAATAATAAATAAATATAAATATTACCTATAAATTACCTACCCAATTTATTTTCGGCTACAAATTATGGTGAGACATAAATTGTGGCAATTTTCTGGGAGTAAATCGAAGTTATAACTTTAAATATTTTGTAAGAATAATTACTTCTAAAGCCAGGATGTTCCTCGAAACTCGCCATTTGTTTCAAAATGGTGGCTAACAAAAGGTTTCATACGTCCATTTCTCGGCCATTTATGATTGCTTATACACACACACATATTTATATTTATATACATATACATATATATATATATATATATATATATATATATATATATATATATATATATCGGGCGTAGGAGTGATGATCCTACCCCATGTACCTAAATTGAGAATCGCGGTGTGGTCTCCTATGTATGAATACCACATCGGGCGGCCACGGTCTACAGTGCAAACAGAAAAAAAGACTTCTAATTTATTTAAGACTTCCTTAAATAAATTAGAAAACAATAAGAATGTTCAATCTTTATATTTGAAGTGTTGCACATTATATTTATTATACTTAAATTTTAGAAAATGTGACCAGAATAAGGGAAATAAGATAATAAAATCAAAATGAGCTCCAAAATTGGACTTACGATAATTTAACTCTGACGTACAGATATATCCCTGATCATTTGCGGTTTCAATAAAATAAATTATTCTGAGCGTAAGCACTTCTTTTGTTAGCAGTATCAGCATCGAACTTTAGGATTGAGGGGGCATAATAAAAATTATCTCCCTTTCAGAGAGTTGAATTGAATATATAAATACTTCTTCTTTTTTTTTAACATTAACAAAAAATTGAATATCGATGTTCGTTGTCTCAACCATATTTGAATTTTAATCTGGAACCGATAAAGGAATTCTAGGAACTATTTTTACGTAACCGAATATAACAAGTATTTACTGATTTAGTAACGTAATGCTGTTTATATAAAACCATTTACATAATATTGTGTAATAAACGAATTATATATCCGAATATTAATACAGTTGCATTTAATTCAAATAGGCCGAAATTCGAGATAATCTATTTAACTGATGAATAATTTTAGAGAATTAAATAAAACATTTCTCAACTTATTTTATAATGATCAAAACGATTTATTTGAAAAATAAAGCATTTTATGAATGTATGATAGATTACATTATAATATAGTACAACAGGTTAGATTGCATTATATAGACATGTCAGTAACTTTTAATTTGTATTTGAAAATTAATAGAAAATATAATGTACAAATTATTTAAATACCTATATCGTCGGCAAAAGTGAAACCATGTAAGTCAGTTTCATAGTTATATTATACTATGATTTTTTTATATATTATATGTACAACAATTTATTTTTTCTACTGGATAGTGTATCACTTGCTCCAGTATATACAATTAAAAAAAAATATGATGAAAATTAAATTTTTTAAGAGTTTTTTGTCCCTCAGAAAAGTTGAGATTTGACTGTTACGAGGTTTCACACATTTGCCGACGATATATTAATGAATTGATAGTATATCTATGCATGTATGTATGTATAAGCTTCATTTTTCTAAAATATACTGTATAGCTAAATTAATATATAAAAAAAGGAAATAGAATAAGGAAGCAAAACCCTAAAAAAAGTAAAGTCGGTCGTATTGCAATGCCTTAAATTAAAAAAAAAAAAAAAAATAAGATAGTTACATGTTCACTCACGCACTTTACAATAACTTTATACTTTATATTTATTTATATTTTATACTTTATATACAATAATTTCAATACAATATAGATGTAAAAATATCATAAAACATATAATATTTACAATTATAGGAGAAGTTCAAAGACTGGTTAGCTTCTGCTTTTTCTTTTCAATTTTTGCTCATATAAATTTTCAATTCTTACACTATTCTAAAATATACGTATATATATCCTCGTTTCGGTAGTCATTTTAAGTTGTGATCTGGCTGCTCCACTAATATTCACATTTACCTTAATATTCCACCAATTTAGTGCTTTCCCTTGACCTTTCCTATTCCGGAGAAATATTACTTGAAAGCAAAGAGAATGTGTATCTTCTATATACAGCCTAGAAATATAAGATATGTTGGGATTTACTATTTGTATTTTATCTATGCTATTACTATTATACCATGCCAGGTTTTGGTTTTGGTTGATAAACTGAATTTGGTAAAACAGTGCTACTTAATAATAACTTTGTAAAAGTTTAGTAATTTAATTCATCTTCATATTGATATTACTTTTTACAGACTACATTTTTTAATAGACCTCCCTCCCTCCCCCAGGCTACTTTTCTTTCCATAATACCAAATAATTACAATATAGAAGTAACCCTTAAAGTCCATTATCTATTTCAATATCTCTCTTTTTTTCCAGATGGCCAAGTCTCCTTCATATGATCCTCACTATTAGTCTCTCATGCTGCATTTAAGTATTGATACTGTGCTATCTTCTTAAATGGCGGATAGGCTATTTCCGAAACAATTTACTACTTATATTTAGTAAAAATTAAATAGACCTGACTAAGACAAATGACATCAAGATGAACGGATTTAATAATCGTATGGTAAAGTTGAATATGAATTATCCAGATTTCTAATAGTCGAGAGTAAAAAAATACGAAATAACAAAATTGTATTAATATGCAAACAATATAGTTTGCACAGCAAAACATTACAATATCACAATGGTGAGAGTATGGTTGACCGTGAAAATATATGTACGAGAGGATTGGTAGAGGGTGCTGTCAACGAAGAAACACAAATAAGAAAAAAACTTATTATATTGTTTCCGACATTTCGGTATAAATTTTAGGCCATTAAAAAAAAAGATAACATATCTTGTATTTTTTTTCTGAGCTCTGATGATGACATAAAACTTAGGCCGAAACGTCGGCACACAAAACAATATTTTTTTCTTATTAGAATATTTCTACATTAAAATATAACATTTGAAAAAAAATCTGTTTTCTTTCGGTGCAATCCTTCAAGATGGGCCTTGTCAATGGTTTTGTTAAGCATGCTAAGAGCAGAAAATACACCAACACCAGCTAAAAAATAACGCACGTTGTAGAGATGCGATCAATCATCGGAAACGTTTTTATGTTTCTAAAACAAACTCTGTTTAGCTTTTATGATCAATTTTACTTTTTCAGATCCATCCATGTTGACGGCTAACAGTATGGTTACACGTTTTTACTATTTTTTTTTTTTTAAAGAGAGTTAAATTAAAAACAAAGAGGGAGAGGGTGAACCTATAAAAGTTCATAGAAACGATTCCCCTCTCACTCCCTCTCCTCTTCTCCAACGTACGAATTATCGGGATACACAAATTGCCTATCAATAATATAATATATATAAAATCACTGTAATGCTTAATATTGAACGAAATTTAATTTTATTAAATATTTTTGCCATTCCTACCGCTATAGATTCAAGTTTGTTGGTGATATCATCTGGGCTCTGCGTTCTTTTGAGGTGAGTTGGCAATACTTAGAGCTTATTGGAACTCATTTTCCAACCCCAGCATTAAACAGGTTTATCACACAATCACTCGCTGGAAGTGTTGAATCAGCTACCGAATTTTTATTTCACCGTTACATTCATAAGCCAACTAATTTAGAATAATATAAGCCAGGTTTTTATATAAACATTATTAGAACAAAAAAAAAACGTGAGCAGCAGAACTTAGGCCACTAAGGCCCTATTTTCACTAATATAAAAAATTGAAATTATCAAATTCAATTCACATATAAATTTTCAACTCCCTAACTCAATTAGGAGGGACTGTATAGGTTGGCGAAACCTTAAAGAACGCAAAAAAAAAAAACAACGGTGAATGTCGAAATAGTTGCTAAAATTTTGACTGAAATTTAACCTCATTTCTATGGTATTATTCTTTCTAGAAAATAACTATGTATGCCGTATTTCAGCAAATTTGATCCAAATGGAGCCGCTGGAAGTACCTAAATGTCGCGGAATATATATATATATATGTATATATATATATATATATATATATATATATATATATATATATATATATATATATATATATGTGTGTGTGTGTGTAAGTAGAAGAATCTTGGTTGGAGGTATGATCAATAAATAAACACATAAATAAGAAAAAACTATATAAAAAATAACAAAGTAAAATAAAGTTGTGAGATATAAAATTATATAAGCTTAAAGATAGGGTAATCTAATCATAAGTAATTATCGTCTGTGGGAAGAAAAATTCTTATTTATGTGTTTATTTATTGACCGCACCCCCAACCAAGTTTCTCCTGCATATATTATATGTTATACATCTTCCGGCGCTATGGTCCATGGAGGACCAACAATTCTCCTACATTCAGACCGATCCTCTGCGTCTATTCTCCATGTACGCACACCCAAGAATCTAAGGTCGGCCTCATCATCATTCAGCTACCTAGTTTAGTCCTGCCTCTTCCTCTTTCTCCATCGGCACGCCCTTCCATAATCTGCTTTGGGAGCCGTTTTTGATTCATAGGATACACATGACCCAACCATCTTATTCTTCTCTTTCTAATACAAGAAATTATATCCGGCTTCCCATACAGGTCCTTAAGTTCTTCGCTATTCTTTATGCAGAAACGATTTCCTTCTTTGGTCGGAACATATATTCTTCTTTGAATCTCTCTCTCCCATGCACTTAGAAGTCTCTCTTGCAGCTTAGTTAGTGTCCATGCCTCACTACCATACATTAATAAGATATATACATTATATATATATATATATATATATATATATATATATATATATATATATATATATAAGGCATCCACGAAAGCTATGTTCTAGCGGTTATGAAACGGCTTTAAAATGCAACCCCACCACCCCACCGATGACCTTCGATGCAGTGCAAAAATCTCTTATCTTGGAGGAAAATACGACTAAAAAGTATACAAGATGATTAATTGAGGTTAATGAGAATTACACTTAACAACCGAAGCAGGTTGTTTAATCAGATCAAAGTCACGTTAATTTTTTTTTTCGACTTAAGCTGTTATAACTTAAAGGAAACAGAATGCATATATATATATATATATATATATATATATATATATATATATATATATATATATATATATATATATATATATATATATATATATATATATATTTAACAGCGTAAAATGACGTGTTTGAAGAAGCTATGGGGCTTTTAGACAGTGACAATAGGAGAGCTCTCAGAGTTAGTCCTAATCACTCCATCGATAATGGACGAGGCAGCTGATCCGTGAAGACACTTCCTCCACTAGCTCAGGGGCCGGTGAGCAGGAGCTATTTCTCCCACACCCATCGGCAATCTGTAGCGGTCGGGGTGTCTTCGGCTTCCTCCACCAGTCTCTAGTTCACACACTGATTCACCATCATTTAGGGGGTTTTTAAACCGAATCATCCTCTTCCAAAGTCGGGGTCAATGAAATCCTTAAGTCGGGATTCAGATCCTACAAGAAGGCTTGCTACATTATTGGTAGACAAAACCAAAATTAAAAATAATTCTTAATTAATAAGGGAAAAAAACATACTGTCAAAACAAGATGGGAAACTCCTGGTGGACTATTGTAAATAAATAACTTTTGTCACTGGTTTCGTTAGTTTTGATAACAATCGTCCTTCTCCCTACATCCTTGCAAAAAGAGATTTAAAAATATATATATACAAATAAAATAACATCAAGACATTTCTACAAATGTATTTTTTTTTTTCTTGAATCGAATATTTATTAAATTGAATTTCTCAAACTGATTTTGATTCAGTAACTAATACAATCTATCATTATTTATATTTAAAAATAAATAAATAAAAAGCGAGCAGCTGAGCTCCGTAAGGTCGTATGTTCACTAAAATACAAAATTGAAAATATTAAAATGGCGGAGGTGGAAAAAAAACTCCCAAAAGACCAACTCGATTCACATACAAATTTTCAAACCTTTAACTTAATTTGGAGGGGCTGTATAGGTGCGCATAGGATTGAAAACCGCGGGGAAAAAAGATTAGCATACCGAAATTTTGACTGAAATTAACAACCATTTTTATAGTATTATTCTGTCTAAAAAACAACCCAAAATACCGAATTTCAACTTATTTGATCCAAAGGGGCCCGATGGAAGAGCCCAATTGTAGTGGAGAAAAAAATATATCAGAAAACTCAGAAACTCCCATAATCTTGTTCTACAGGTTATGGAACGGATATAAAATGCTCCCCCATCCACTTCGATGACCTTCGAGACAGTGCTGAAGTCTAGTATTTTAGGGGAAAATACGAATAATAAGTCCCAAGCAATAATGGAAAGTGCCGTAACACCAAAACATAAAGAGAGACTAATGTAACCAGCTTTTATCGCTAGAAGTTTCGCTAGTTTTGATAACAATCGTCTCCCATCCCCTCCACTCTCGTAAAAACATAAATAAAATAACCTCAAGACTCTGCTACAAACATAATTTTTTTTTTTATTTCATTTTTCTTTGAAACGGGTATTTTTAAAATGATTAAACTCGGAGATTTCGATCCTGTAACTAATTCTATCAAACATTTTTGTACTTTAAAAAGTTATTAATTATGTTTTTTTTTTAATATTCCATATTCTAAGAGATTTCTGTCTGCTGTCGACGGCCTCAGATATGGCGTAGCCCTTTACCCCAGGAAAATTCTTGATAAGTAAAAATAAAACCAGATAGGCCGGTGGCAAGAAACGTGAATAAAAAATAGCTAAACACGTGCCATTAAACTGAATTAACGAACCGCGGTCAATTCCATTCAAATCTGATTCCACGAAATATTTTTTCAAAAACACTTTTCCATTAATTATTTTATTTTTATTTTTATAATAAGTTTATTTTTATCAACATATGAATTTAAATATTTTAGTAAAAATGAAGGGACAGTAAAATGACCGATGGATGACAAAGAAACCAGAAATGGTTTGGTTTCATTTTTTTAACTTCTCTAATGAATAATAGATAACATATCTATTTATATTTATTATTATATTATATCTAGTTATTTTTTGTTTACATATTTATTGTATTGACATTGTCGTGTGTTTAATAAAAGCCAGTGCAAATTATTACATAATGGATTTTTTTGTACTCGATATTTGGATTCTATATGTCTTGAAACGTAAAACCTCAAATTTTGAGAGAGAATTACAGATAAAATTTCTTTGTATATAAAAAAAAAAAAAAAAAAAAAAAAAAATACGAAGGTTCACTATTGAAAATGATAAACCAAAAGCTTTTATATAGATTTTTTATTTTTTTAACTTATTGTACTAATTCTAAAGCGCTTCACATTTTTCCTCTATCTTTATAAATGGTTGAGTTATAAGCGTATAACATCTCTAATCAAACACCATACTAAAACGATAAGGTGGATAGTAATGTTGAGTTCCGACGATCATCATAGGGTGATCTCTGACTTTAGTGCCAAATCTCAAGAAAATTGGTTCAGTCGTCTCGGAGAAAAGTCGCGGAGGAGGAAAAACATAAAATCTCAAATTTTGAGGATTAATTTTTTTTTTCTTGGTCGATTACAATTGTTCATTACTGAAAATAATAAACTAAAAACAGTAATACTATTGCAAAGTACAAGTCTGTACAACATATAACTATTATTAGTATTTTTTCATCCACGATAACTAAGTAAATAAAATAATTTCCGAACATGACTCGGTCAATGGTTTCTGATATTACTAATATGGTCCATCCATTTCTAGAATCTATCTTCTGGACCTGCTGATACGTATTTTTATCTTTAACTTCTCCTCAGCCTTGCTCTTCTGTACGAAACTTGCCTTTAACATTTGTCAATTTGGTTTAGTAATACCTGAAATTATCTAAAATACTCAGAGTCTTGCCAGATTACAGAAAATGACCACCATTTATTCACATTAAATCATAAGACTAGTGAAAAGAAGATATGAACATAGCTCCTGCTTTCCCGGCAGTAAAATGCGGTCAGGGTATCCACAACTCTCTCTGCCATTGTCACATACCGTGGGCCAAGTTCAGTTTCCAGCTCATAGTAGATTATAGCAACAAACGACTGAATAGTTTCATAGTATTCGATAAGTCAAACTATTGTCTTTGAGATTAATATTGCATATTTAATTTTAGAATGATTATAATCCAAATAATAGGTATATTTATGGTATATGGTATTTCATAATAAATAAGTAACTTAAAAAAATTGTAAAAATAGTTCTACTTTATTTATCTGTGTATTTTCTACTCTCAACACTTGAAACGAGTGCGATAAAGTCGGAATTTATTAGATGAATGCTATAAATTCCAAAAGAGATCAAGAAAGAAATTATCAGGACAAAACAAATTGTATTTAGCCACACAAATCAACCAAAACGTTCCTATAAAAAACTCTCAAATTCATATAAAAAATAAAACCTACTACTAACTATAAAAAAACCAAATTCTTCCTATAAAAAATCCTCAATTTCAATAATCCACACCATATACGAAGACATCAAGCAGCCCTTAAGTCACATAACGAACCAAATATAGATATTTAGATGTCAGTCCTAACAATATGAATTTTACATTCAAATGAAAATTATTGGCATCCCCTCACAAGAAATATAATCCGAGACGTTTCCAATGAAAATGGCTTAGTGACATATAACATACATTTGAAAGGAAAAATCAAAATGACTCATTCTCAAGCAATAAACACAACAATTTTAAATCTGTGGAAATTTACATACCTGAAAGTTTCAATGAAGAATAGAAGATTTTTTTTTTTTATTTATATTTATATTAAAATAATTATACCTTACATATATCTCGGCTGAAATATTTTGAAAAGAAGAACATTAATTGTATTATAAAATCGATGCAAAATAAAAATTTTGCACATTAATTAGGAAGAAATGGAAAGGAAATGTGAATGAAATTAGTTAGATATGTAAATCAATTAATAATAAAAACTTGTATTTTTTTGCTTCGTCTCCAAATACAACTCAAGCCATAAGAAAGATTTCTGTAGGCCCCAATTCTGCTCACGTTTCCACTATATTCGCCACAAAAAGGCCCGGGCCAGTAATAAATACGTTTCTAGCAAAGTGGGAATCATCACCACTACGCTGCTTGAGTTCAATATAACCATCATATATATAATATGCATACAATATATATAATTATACTACTTAACAGCATTACACAATTTGAACCTATAAATTTACAAATATATATATATATATAAACAAGAGTCTCAAAATTAACAGAAAAAAAATCATCTGTATAAATTTACAAATATGTATGTGTGTGTGTGTATATATATATATATATATATATATATATATATATATATATATATATATATATATATATGTGTGTGTGTGTGTGTATATATATATATATATATAAACAAGAGTCTCAAAATTAACAGAAAAAAAATCATCTGTATAAATTTACAAATATGTATGTATGTGTGTGTGTATATATATATATATATATATATATATATATATATATATATATATATATATATATATATATATATATATATATATATAAACAACAGTCTCAAAATTAACAGAAAAAAAAAAAAAAATCATCTGTCATCATCACTAGGACAGCAAAAGAAAAAGAAATAAAATATATAAAGAGATTTTCCTTTATATTTTATTTCTTTGTCTTCTACTGTAATGCTTTTTTATTTTTTTTCTGTCAATTTTGAGACTCTTGACTTCTTTTTTGGATTTTTCCATTTATGCCATAACAATTATTTATGTTTCATTTTTAGCTTTTGCTCTTGCATATATATATATATATATATATATATATATATATATATATATATATATATATATATATATATATAGTATTCCATCTAATTTTAAACTTCCACCGTACCCCCTTTGAACCCTGAACCTACAAGACGGTTCAAAGACCACCATTCCATCTACCCTTAGGGTGTTTCTAGTCCGTCCAGAGCTGATAAAATTTCAAGAGATTCGATCTTCTTCCAGTCCTTAAAAAATTACTATGCCAATTAACAACTTGTGTAGAAAACTATTTTGCATTAATTATGTTCAAAAAAGTAACAATAATGTAATAGCACTAAATAAATATAGTTACGAAAATAAAATCAACATGATAAATATCACAAGTCACAGACATTTTTTCCACAAAGGGATACCCGGTAATCCATTTAACGTAGCATTGCACAAAAACGATAATAAACATGAAGCAAAAGTAAAATAATAAAATTAAAATGAAAAACTGTGCAACTCATGGCGATTCTGGATTCAATAGTTGCTAATGCTGCCGTCATAAGCTAAAATGCCTTAACTCCAAATAATTTTTTTTAATACATTTTTGTATTGTAACCGAATTATTCTAAAAACTAAACCTTTTTATGACATTGCTCTATAGTTTATAGAACAATTCGAGTAAAATACAAAGATGTATTTAAAAATAATGAATTAAGAATAAGTTCTTTTAGCTTATCACGGCAGAATAACGTATTATATCTTTACCAACAGTCCAATACAAGATGGTGATGTGGTCAGTTTACGCTTAACCGCTATTATTTTTTCCCTCTGCCCAATGAAGGGTCAGGTATCCATATTATAGTGCCAGGGTGAGGTGATATAACAAAAAATAAATTTTCTATTAGAGTCCAGTACCATTCACACACGGAGCTATACCACTCCACTCCCTATGAAGTACCACACATATAAAGAAGTAAGAATGCAACATACCTTTCAATTTCTAGTATATATTCATTGCTCAACTCACCACCAAACCAAGGGTATCAGAACTCACCTGAAACAAAAAATATATTATTATTAAATAAGAAAGCATTAATAAATTAATTATGATTGTTATTAATTGATTAGGCAAGAACTCAACTGTCTATTCATGCATCTATCTAGATCAATGGTTCTCAAAGAGGGGTGCCGCGAAATTTTTCAAATAATGTAACTAATTTAAACAAGTAATTAAAACTATTATTTAAAAATAATACCGGTTTTTAATTACAATTCTGTCTTTTTTTGATAATTATTAATTTATTAAATCTATAAATGTAATTTTAAGAATAATTTTTTTTCTTTTTTCATCAACCAACACATCCATTCCTTGATTAATATTTTTTCAATGCATAAATATTGATGGTAAAAAATGTAATGTTTGTTACCAATAAGAAGTATTACTTAACTTAAATGGTGAATAATATTAGCCTAACGCTTTACTTTTAAACAAATACTTTGCTTCATTAAATTCGTCAAAATAATAACGATTAAAACTTTACAAGACATCACAACGCAATAAATGTTAAGTGTAAGTAAATAAATGTTAAGAATAAGTGTTAAGAAAAACCTGAGATTGAATGGCTTTGTTATCTTCATTTTCTTAAATGGCGTCAATTGAAAAATATTGAGCATCCATTGAATCATAATTTCTATTAATTATGAATCATCGTAGTTCAATATTGAATTGAAGGAAATTGGTAATATAATCCTTATCTGTGACTGTGGAAATATGATTTCGAAAATGAAAGAAATGAGATACAGAAATAGCGTCGTAAGTTAACATAACTCGCTAAGATATTGTACTAAGTTGTTATAAAAGTCTTTGTTCATGGAATAAGTTTTATTTAAATTACAGTATAAAATCTACACATTAAAATTATTCTTCGAAATATATCATCATTGCCAATTACTTTAAACAACTTTCTATCAGAATTTGGTTGTCCTTGGCTTTCAAGGCGAAAACTCCTCACATCCTGATTTGACATTCCTGTTGTTTTTAAAGTGCTAGTGCTAGCCTTTCAAAAAATGTGCCATTGACCGTAAAAGACTATAGCCAAACAGTGCAATGTCAGGGCTGTAAGGAGAGTGGGGTAAGATGCTAACACCCTCCTTTTCTCAGAATCTTTCATTGATTAAGCGAGAACGATGGGCAGGAGCATTGTCTTGCTGAAGCATCACATTAATATGATTGACTAAAGCAGGGGAATCCTCTTTTAAAACTCTATATGCTCTTTCGAGTTGTTCAAAGTAAAGCTAAACGTCAGTAGCCATGCCATCTGGAACCAGATCAAAGTGCAAAATGCAAAACATTACCTTGAAGGACGTTGCACTGAGAATTGAACCGCCTGAACCAAAACGCTAATGTATCACGATGCACCAAATTTTCACCTTCCACCGCACAAATTTCCTCAGTAGCTGCCTTCACACTTATTCCTTTATTCCAGTAATGCCTTAGTAGACCACGAATAATAATATTTCCTTCCAGCATTATCAGTGAAATTTATAAAATGGAATCAAAAGTAGAGACAGTTGGTTTATACAATTAAATAAAGGATTAGTCAAAGTAAACAACGATATATGCATTGTTTACATCAGTGTTGAATAAGGATTCAAATGGAGACTTTAATGTCAGAAATGAAATAATGCATAAAGACTTTTTGAACAAAGTAGTATTTGTTATACATATCAAATACGCAATAAATTAAACTAGACATAATATTTTTACTTCCTGGTACGAAGTAAAGGAAGTATTGTAATCGAGAAAATTTTCGGTTTTCAGATTTGAACGGAAATATCCATTTTGACCATCCCAGAATCCATTTTGACTAGTTTCGTCATGACGTCTGTACGTACATTCGTTCGTATGTATCTCGCATGACTCAAAAACGGTTAGCCGTAGAAAGTTAAAATTATGTATTTCGGATTATTGTAAAATCTAGTTGTGAACCTTCCTTTTTGGCCACTGCATGATTACCGAAAGTAGTACTTTACTTGAAGGTCATTATTGATTTTCATAAAAAAATATATTAAAATATAATATAAATATAATATAAATATAAATATATTAAAATTAGTTGTATTGAGGAGCCGAAAAGGGTACTTTACCTGAAGATCATAATAAATACATCAAAAATTATTTTAAAATTTAATACAGAGATCATAAGGTTCGGTAATAACAAATGCGATTTTTTTTTTCACTCTAATTTAACAATTTTAATACTTATTTTAAGAGTTAAAATTGAGTGCAAAATACTTGTTTTCCTCCTAATTTGTGAGCTGAACACGTCTGCAAAAGGAGAATAAGATATAAGTTAAGTGGGTCCTTCCGCTTAAAATGTCGAAACCGTCAATTTCCAATGCTTTATCTAGTGACATAGACAGTTCTAATGTTGTCAAGAGCAGCACGAAGAAATCTCTTAGGAACTTGTTACCAACTGAAAGAAAACGAAATATAATAACGGAAT
Source organism: Rhaphigaster nebulosa (assembly GCA_948150685.1). NCBI lineage: Eukaryota > Metazoa > Arthropoda > Insecta > Hemiptera > Pentatomidae > Rhaphigaster > Rhaphigaster nebulosa. The sequence goes on from OX411312.1 coordinate 58,368,309, forward strand.
GAGACCTCCAGAAACAAGAGCTTATGTGTCAATAGATGGACGACGCGACCAGCGAAGCCAAATTTAGGGCCACTTTTTGAGCCCCCGATTTATTGTTTAATAGGCTTACGAAGTCATGGGGTGTCCACATCAGATATTTTTATTTTATTTTAAGAAACCTCCATTTAATTTAATGTAAATTTATGAGGCAACTGAAGCTATTAGATAATGTGACCATGATATAATAACTATCATTAACGGAATTACAATTTTGAAAATATTTTTCGATGTAATTTAGTTAAGTATAGCACGCCAAAGGGTACCGTAAATCCTAAAAAAAAAATAGGCCCCGGAAGGGCCATAGCTCAAAGTTGAAAAAGAGCCCTATAAGGGTAAATAACCCCGAGGGAAGTTTTAATTACGGGAGGCGAGAAATATAGTGGCAACCTTGTTTTACGGTAACGAGCTATACCAGGCTACCGGCTCCAGGGTTCTCCAGTCTTTTGTACTCCCCTCCGAGCCGGAGCGATTCAAGAGGATCAATTAAGTTTTCATCAAAAGAAAAAATGTGAACACACGGTAGCAACAATCAGAAAATGAGAGAACAAAACGCCAGAGGAAACTGAATCCGTCGTGGGATAAATAAGACGTTTTATTCTCTTTCTATGGGAGAGACCTCAATAGTAAAAATTACATAAAAAAAAAAAAACAATAAACTCGTACGAGTATGCTTACCAATTCAGAACTGACAACTTGTGAGTTTTGAATTATTTAAGTATATATTTTATTTTTAACTATTGACTTTATAAGTACCATTATAGTTGCGATAGCTTATAAGAATTAATATCAAATGTCATTTTATTATCAGTTGACACCCTGGATAGAGCAAGATTAAATCCTGCATTTAAAATAGCAAAAATCCTCTCCTCATATTTCCCTTCTCCTAAATACAAAACAGACCCTTTCCAAAAAAGTGGAGTATACGAACTAAATTGTAATTATTGTGCAGCCACGTTCACGGGAAAACCTGGAAGATCGCTAAATCAGAGATTAAAGGAACATATACGGGCTTATAATAATAAAATCCTTCAAATTCAATCCAGATTTTTGTTTAAATGACCAAATAAATTTCTCCAATAGTCTAGTCTTAAATGTATTCCCATCTAATGCAGAAAAACAATTACTCACCGGAATTACTGGAACTACCCCGACCACTAAACCATTTACCTATAAACACCGCATCTTTCTTCCATTGCTAGTTCAGTGCGAGAACAAACCAATACAAATTTTTCTGTTTGATATAATCTAGTTAAACCTTGGTGAGTACCAACATGCATTTGATTTCTTGTCTTCATTAAATTCATAATTCGCAAATATTTTTATTTATACACTAATTTATATTAGGTACATTTAATTTAATATGCATAATAATACCAAATTGTATTTGGAATTGCTTATTTTTTTAATTTTTGTGTGTATTTAGAGCTGAAGATGAATGTATAACATTTGAAACTAGTTTTCAATAAATACAAAATTATAGAAGCGGCAAATAATTTATCAATCCCTAAGTCATTTTATTACTTGTTCCGCACCGCTTTTGAGCAAGCTATAAATTAATCAGGCCATTCATTATTGCGATGAATGGAGGAAAACGCACTAAGTGAACTTTATTTTTTTATTGTATTCCAACGTTTCGGCAATAATAATGAAGGCTTAACGAACCCCAAGGTTTGATCCCTGTACCCTCAATCGCTGTTTTACAAAGCTCCGTCCACCGACGATAGGCCTAACCCAAATCCTTAAGATCATTCTTAACGCAATCCTCCAACCTACGTATCGGACGTTTACCAGCCGGCTCAGTGTCTATATTGACTTTTAAGGGATTCGTTCGTTACAAATTCCAACAACTTTACAAGCCCATTTCAACCGTCGCAATACATATATCACTTCGATTCTGAAAATAAATGAAATATAATGAAAATATGTAAAATAAAAATAATGAAATATATGAAAATTATTATGTTATGAAAAAAAAATTGAAATTAAAATGATAAGAAATGCTTGTGAGAATGACAGAATTTTACAAATGCTATTTTGTCACGCATTTTTTATTTGAGTTTTTCCACATAACATAATAATTTATATATATTTCATTGTTTTTATTTTACATATTGTCATTATACTTCATATATTTTCACACAACACAACAACTTCCAAATATTTCCATATTATCATACTTTTTGTTTTTTCATACCGGTATTTTTTACCTATAAATGTCTCTTTTATACTGCTAAAATTTCATACTTTATTGGTTGTTATCTTGTTTATCTGTTTAGTTCTGAAGGGCTACAACTTAGGCCGAAACGTTGGCACACAATAAAAAATAAGGTTCACATATTAGCGTGTTTTCCTTCATTAAACGCAAATTCCCTCTCCCCTCTCGATCTACTTCTCTTCTAACTTCTATGATCCGTAGTGCCTTCGAAATGAAGGCATGTCTGTCTCTGTGAGTATTAAATGTTTTGTTGAGTGAAATTTTCTAAACCGAAATTGACAGTGCATTAACAGCTTATATGAACAGGACAGATTAAATGGAACAATGCAATATCAGCAAGTCGTAAGGAATAATTTTAATGTTTTCCACATGAACAACAACCTAATATGTTTCTCAAATGCACGAATGACGGAGCTGAGATTTCTGGGTATATTGAATCAGCAGTCTGAGGGTTGGTTCGGGGAAGATGAGTCAGAGAGAATCCTCGGCATCTGGGGCCTTCGTTAGCGGAGCTGGCCAGGCTGGGTTCAAAGCGGCCAGGCTGCGTTCAAAGCGACCCGTATCCCCGTCCTCTGGCTAAGCACAATCCATAAGCACAATCTTCCTCGTCAATAACGGCTATATTATTACGTAGTCAACTCCTCGTTAACTAGGGAGGCAGTGGTTTCGGTCGACTAAACTGAGCCATCAAGTTTAAATTATTTAATTGAACAATATGCTTCGATTAATTTCTGAATAAGATCAACTTACCAACATGAGGGTTGCATATTTAAAATAAAAAAACTCTGGAAATTATTATAATTATACTACGGTTATATTATATATTAAGTATATATTTTACTCTATTTACACACACATTTATACACAGAATATGTTATGACAGAAGATTAATTTGCCATCTGCGAAATATTTTTCAATAAGCAAATTAAAAAAAAAATCATTTCAAATCAGTTTTATCTTTCTGGTGCTATCTTGTAGCCCTAATTGCACACGTTTATTTATCCTTTCTTTGGAAATAAATATTTATTTACAGACGTCACCCCAGAAGCGATGCAGGCATTGGTTGTCAAAATACGAGAGCTCAACGAAAAATTACTGTCGGTTAAACGTTCTTTTTATGTATTAGTTACTCTGAAATTAGAATATCTTATACTCAAAAAGGAGGCAAATATCCAAAATAATGAAATATAATGCATGCACTCATAACGTATGATAAAATATCAATTTATATTTAGCACTACAGTTATATAAATATATATAACATAACATAACATATATATAGACTTAGGTAAAATAATTCCGAATCACTACATATTTATCCTTTATCTCAATTATTCACCGAGATAAGGATGTATCATGCAACGTCAAATCTCAAATTTACAGGCGGAGTTATACAATTTTGTTCTTGGTTGATTGCAAAGGTTCCTTTTTGAAAATAATAAACTAAAAGATATCGGAAAAACATTGGAAGAATTACTATGGACCCATGCATCAGGATTATTTTTTTTTTTTTAAATCCTCTTTTACTTTCTTTGATAAGAAATAAATCTATCTTTAATCTAGAAACTATAAGGGGATTTCGAAAAAAAACACTTATTTTTAAATTCCTTCGATCAAGAGAAAAAGAAAGACACTAAATAAGTGATAGGCATTCTATTCTCTATTTAGAGATGATGGATGGAAGACTGTAAAAAACATGAGGATTAAAGATGGTCATGTAATCAGTCCAAATGAGAGAAAATAAATACATAAATATTTATATAAGAGAGAAAACAGAAGAATTATATAAACCAAAATTAGGATGCGATAACAGTAGCATGAATATCAGAATTGATAAAGAAAAAGAAGCAAAATTATGAAACAAATATTTAAAGGATATAATTGGAAGATTCCGAACACAAAGCCCTGAGTCTTTAAAACACCGGCTAAAGCAAATAACTAGACAACGTTTCGGTAATTCTGGCTTCATCGAGACCACATAAAAAGATCACATTCACCTCTCACATTACCAGTCTAAAAATACACATCAACTAGAGACATCACATCACTCCAAGACATCCAATCACATACACATTCAAAAAGTATTAATGTAATTAAACTTATGTATCATGTTTCGAGAATGGAATACAGAGGAAATGGAGATCATTATAGCGAATTTTATTTTTGAAATACTAAGAACTATAAAAAATGTTTCGAATAATTTGTATATTAAAATTATAACAGTGGATTTGGTAAGTATTTAATGGATTCATGGGCGCTCAAAACAACGAAAAGGTTTAATAACGAGTAGATAACCATTTTGTAATAAATTAAAGGTACTCACAAGCTTATTAAGCATGCTATACCATAAATATGCTCAATGCAGGATTATGAGGGGCCCAGTGTAAGCACCATCGTATCTTGCTTAATAGATACAGAAGCGCTGTCTGCGGTAGGATGGTGTAACTTTTATAACGTTTTATTTTATAATACTTTTTATGAAAAAAAGAAGTGTATCCACCTTGTCCACTTTGTCCACCTTTTGTTACCCTTTTCTCTTATTATCTTCTCCTGGTTCTCCATTGAAGTAACACGAAATAACAAGTTTTTAATTTTTTACTGAAGTAAGTCAACAAATATCTAAAACTTTGAAACCTGTGAGATGACAAAACAATACAGCAGCCATTTAGTAGATTGACACTGCCAATAGCATACATTCAAGTCTACTATTTGACTTGTTTTCTACTATTTTCTATTACTGAAACTCGACGAAGAACACAAATAGCATATTTAGCATGCTTATTGAGAGAATTGTGAGTATCCCTATTGTACGTTTACAGGATTTTTTAAGTAAGTGTTGAAATAGTTGGAATCGACAAGCAGCTTATGTCAAACGGTAATTTTCAGCTGATTCGTCTTCGATTCGTACCATAAGGATAAGCAGAATATTATAGTAGGATAATTTAAGACAATATGTCTTAGTTTAATAAAAACGTGAAAAGGTTTCGTGAGAGATTAAGAGTTTTAGGAAGGAATAGATTCATTCTGCCAACACAGAGGCAAACTATTTGTTTGCCTTTATTAAATTAGTATTTAATGAGTGATTTGCAATTATTGTCGTATTTAACGCCATAGGTACTAAAAAGGTTCTATTTGTAATTGTAGAACTAATAAAAAAATTGAAGATTATGTTCTTGTCTTCGATGAAATCAGCTCAGAACAACCTGTAGAATGGTAGAGGACTTGTTGCTCGAAAGTAAAACACTCAGCAAAGTGCTCATTATAACTGTATTATTTTCATAATAAACCGTATTAGCCTCCTTTGATAACAAAGGCATGAAATACTTTGTTATTTCTGAGGTGCTGGTAAAAAAAAAAAACACGGTTAAACGATAAATTGGTAAGGCTATATTAGTCGGTCTCGGTTCAAAGTTCTTTTCATGCACGAAATCAACCCAAACTAAGGGCCTAGGGAAGCAATGGTTTGCTATCGCTATCTCCTTAAATCCGATTACCTTATCGTTTGTTAAGGTGCTGGAATAATCCCTTCTGCGAACAATGTTAAGGTACTTTCAATTTTGTGGACTAAATGAAAATATTTTCTAAACTTAGCCAACGTTCAATTCTTTGTGAGCTGACTATGCCAAACGGATTTATAGCCATTCTCAACCAGAGAATCTGGAAATAGCTGCCGTTGGAAAGAAATACGTGAGAAGGCTGACTCTCCCGAGAAAAAAAAAACCGAGAAAAGAATAGCTTAGATTCAATCAGGACGAATTTAAAGATCTCATAATTTCTAGTTATTTTTATTACAATCTTTGTCCCTTTTCTTTCTGATGAAACCTATAGATCATTTACAAGGCATTTTTCAATCTTGGTTAAATTCCTGAAGAATAATTTCTTCTTATTAGGATTTGTGAGGTGAATCTTCCAAATGTATTTTATTATATGACTTACATAATATAACATATAATGACAACTATTGGCCGATCTCACCCCCGTTCAAGAAATTAAAAATCTTATGTCGACACCACACGACTTCCTTATACGCCTAATAAACTATAAATCGGTAGCTCAAAAAGAGATCCAGAATCACTATCTGGTTACTAGATTCTGAAGATAACAGTATCTCAAAAATACACTCAGCGTCGCGACGTCTGTTGCCCTCGGTTACTCGTGACGATGCTCTGAGTCATAATTATCGATGTAATACTCAGAATTTTATTTTATAAAACTTTTAATTGACTCTTTTATTTCTAAAACTGACAGAGAATCATTTAAAAATCTATTATGAAAATTTAAAAAAAGTTAATTATGAACTTAAAGTAAAGTACCAATTCCGGTTATCCAATTTCAACTAACAATCTAGTATGTTATTAATATTACTATATAAGTCTTATACGCCAAATTTGAGAATTTTTGAGTTCAATACTGTCAGTCACTGATTTTCAACTATAAGTATATGACTTTTTTAAGGCCTTCAATTAAAGTACTACTTCCGCTTTTCCAATTTTAACCAAAATCTGTTATGTTATTTATTTTCATATAAACGTCTTATATACCAAATTTGAGAAGTTTTACGTTATATTTTAATATTATTTTTGATGAAAATCTATTATTACCTTTAAGCAAAGTACCATTTTCGGTGATCATGCTATGGCCCAAAAGGGAGGTACACAAGTTGATGTAACAGAAATCCCAAATACAAAATTTCAACTTTCTAAGGCAAACCATTTTGAGTTATGCGAGATTCGAACGTACATACATACTGAAATGGATTCAGGGAGAGCCAAAATGGACTGAATCTGAAATTTGAAATTTTCGCGAGTTCCTTTACTGCGTACAAGGAACGAAAAATGAAGGGTCAGGAAAATGAAAACATAGGATAAATGGAAACAATGGACACTACCACCTTTGAGGTGGTGTTAAACACCAAATTTTGGGTTATTGTTGACTTTACAACAGAAAGAAGACATTAGAGAGGTTTACTGCCCTTACCAATCAAAAGGAAGAATGTTTCAACAGTGTTTCTTCTTGATATTACAAAATTTTAGTGATATTGTTTTCCTCTCCTAGCAGATCTACTACGGTAAAGTAAGTGGTTTAACTTTCTATTTTAGTCATGTAGAATAATACTTAAAAAATAGGTTATTTTATTCTCTCTGTTTTCGCTACTATGATAGGAGTTTTAAATAACCCCATATATTATGTAATCTGGAATAATTGGTTAAAAAAATTCCCATTAGTTTGCAAGGCTATAAACAACAGATTTTGCTGTGAATTATAATTATTACGATATTTCACATAATTTAGGATGTAATTTGGTTTTGACAAAGTTTTGTAGGATTTACTCATTAAATGTCCTCAGGTGATGCATGTTCAATTTTCTTTATTTTTGACAAGAACTGGTTTGTCATGGTTTTTCTCTTTATCAATCTCGTGAAGAAATTACTGTTTCCATTTATCCCAAATCTCTGGGGTAAATGAAGATAGAATGAGGTAAATGGAAACAGGCATTTCCTCTCGTAGAAATAGAGATAAAGTCCAGATGATTATGCCCAATTATTCAGTAGAAGTATAGCATTGGCTAAAAATGATAAAATTTTATACCTCAATTCATTCAAGGAATTGAGAAATATTTTATAGGATTGATGCAAAACGTTGAAAATGTATTTCCTATTACTCCACTAGACCGTTCCCATTTTCGGTACTAGAAAGGTTTTATATTTATTATTTTAGAATAATAGCCATCTACATTAAAGATTAATTTTACAAGGTAGGAAAAATACTCTTTCAAACCGGAAATCTAGTGCTTTATTTTCTAATAAAGTCTTCAAGGAATTCAAAATACTTAATTGAGCTATACAGAACCTGATGAAGTAAGTAGATGGCCTACAAGCAGATGAAAAAAGTTGTGTAGAACCGATAAATGTAGATCGGAGATGGTATCGATGGATCGATACAGAGCAAGGAGGGAGGAACAGCTGAAGATGTGGATGTCCCGCAGGGCCGGTGGCAAGGTCACACCAGAACCGGTTTGGCACTTGCCCGGGCCACGTTCCGGTCTCGCTATCTTCCTTCTGCAGCTCTTATATTTTTTGTTCAAGTTTTTATGACCGTGGGTATTTAATTCCTTCGTTCTAAATGGTATATTTTGCTTTTTTTTTTTATTTTTTATTCTTGTTATTTAAATGTGCCGTAAATACCTTATAGTCAAGCCAGCCACATGCCAATTTAATTGGAAAGATATAAATTTGTTTCAAAACTCATTTATTTGTATCATCTGCCCCAACAAAGTATCCGTTGGATATTGGGTGTGGAGCACGCACAAAATTGCCCAAACATTGCACCAAAAAATTGGAAAAACATATACATGATTTCTGTTTCATTTTTTAACGTTTAACTTCCTAAATAGTAATTATGTGGTCTGGCAGTCAATCCGCCAATTAATTATGTGGAAACTGGCCGCCAGACCTATTCTTAAATTATAGAAAAGACAGGCAAAATTTAATCAAAAATGTAAATTGTTTGAGGAATTTAAATTAGGTTCATAACTTACAAAACATGGGAAAATGGCCAGATTTTTCTTCACCTATACTGAGTTTGAAGGTTGATTACCTGAATTTAAGCATATGCTTACGAGTTGCCAATTATGAACTATGTCTAAATAATTTTTTATCATGTCATGCCTATAAGTTGGCCTATATTCTTTAGGTTCTGAACTGCTTTTGTCGTTTGTGAGAGTTATCGAATGTAACATATATATATATATATATATATATATATATATATATATATATATATATATATATATATATATTTATATTACTTTTAAATTGGCTACTCATTATTGAAGTTATCTTTCATAATTTTCTTTTAGACAGTTAAAATTTTTTCAACAAACCAGACACCCCTGGTTTTAATCTGCTCGAATTAGCGAGAGTTAATCCACGTCAATTATCAATGCATCTATTCAATAATCCTGCTGAATATAGATTTTAGCATTTTTCAAAACAGTTAATTAGAACTTTTAACAACAACAGGAAACTATTTATATTACTGTACTTATATATATTAATGATACTATTAAAACATTTAATGAGTACATGGAAATGAGCTTACATATACTCAAGCACTTATTTTTAAAGAGGAATAATATCATCAAAATCAGCCGGAGATTTCTGAATAACGCCCAACCTAAATACAGTTTTAGTAAAACCTGATACTATGAATACTAATGAGATGGAATATAATTGAAAATCTGAGGCCGAATCCAGTTCCCATTAATTTCGGACCAGAGCAGCTGCTTCGCTTCCCGGCTCCAGAACATCCATTACTCCTCAAGTTCCATTAGCAGTTCGTCCACAAACATGTTCTTCGTGTAACACTCCAGAGCAGATGCTACACTCGTTACTTGTATAAATGTTATAATATGAAAAATAGTATGGAATGAATTCAACATGTTAATAGCATCATAGAGAAGTGATTCAGTGATTCAATCTTATCATCAGGATTTTTTACGTTATAAACACACACACACACACACACACACACACACACACACACACACACACACACACACACACACACACACACACACACACACACACACGCACGCACGCACGCACGCACACACACGCGTATATAACAAATGGATATATTAATAATAAAAATCTTTAATGAAAATTTATACCGATTTATTCTGGCCGTTTTCGAGGAAATAAAATGCTTAAAATAGAATATCTTTTTGTAATTAATACTTGCAACTTTGTAAAATAAAAGAACTACAATCAGTACAAGACAATCTATAGTATTTCGTTTCATTGTTTAAATTTACATATCCATAGCTTAATTCAGACAATGATTTGTGATGACTAAGCTAAACCAAACTAAATTTGTGACAAACCTCCTATTTATCAACGTCAATAGGAGAACATGAGAAAATGGAGGGGTGCACGTCGGAATGAAACATAAAATCCTAGCATACGCGAATGAGATAGCTAGACTCAATTAAGAGAAGCAGAGCAAATCGGCTTGCAAGTAAATGAAGATAAAAAAAATCTATGATAGTTAGCCGAAAAATCCACCTCAACAATAAGATCTACGTGGATGGCAGAACATTCCCGAAAGTAGACAGCTTTAAATACCTCGGCTCCACAATAACCTCAGTAAATGACCAGTTTACAGAGATAGACCAGCGTATAAGCCCATAGCTTTCCTATCTCTTTCAAAGCTACTGAAATCCCAAAAAATCTCTAGAAATCTCAAATGAAGGATGTGCAATACCGTGATAAAGCCAGTTCTGGAATACGGCTGTGATAACTGGGCTCTAGCAGGTACCATGGAAAAGAGAATCGAGAGATTTGAAAATAAAGTCCTCCACGATAACCGGAGCGATATGATATCATAATCTAAACTCATGGAGGAAAAAGACTAATAAAGAATTGCTTACAGAAACTGGTAAGTAAATATCTCATGATATGAAGTCAAGGAGGTTAAGGTTATGGCGGGCCTTGCAGCTCGAAGCAATCCATCAGGACGCCTCTTCACTATAATGTATGCCACAATAGGTGGTAAGAGACAACGTGGAAGGCCAAAAACCAGATGGATAAATAGAATCAAGAAAGATGCGGGAGAGCTGGATGCAGCAAACTGGAAAGCAGTAGCCCAATATAGGCAGAGGTGGGGAAGGCTGGTTCAGGCGGCCAAAGATCTACAAGGTCTCTGTAGAAACAACTGAAAAAAATAATATATATATATATATATATATATATATATATATATATATATATAGTGTTACATCTTATTAAATATAGATATATTTACATACATATGCATATAAAGAGATGGCCCTGATAGTTACGAGGAACATCTGGTTTCAACAGCGGTAGTAGTCTGTGTAAGACACGCAACGTAACCAAAAATGAGATAATTGGACGTAATAGCTGGGTGGAGATCAACGACTTCAACTCTTCCTTATCAAGTAGTTAGCCAGTGTTATGGACGCTAGAATTCAATACTGCAATTCATTTAAAATAAATATTACTATAAAGTAGTAATAACCATACATAATTTTCTAGTAACATTAAGCGAATGATTTCATAACGAGATATCAACAAGAGTATCTGGCGTATATATCTTGGGCATTCCAAGTAAATAAAATATACAGATATAAAAAAAGAAGCAATTGCTGACAGAACACGTACCATTTAAACACTAGATGGTGTTCCACACTTTTAAGTAGCTATTATAACATATAAGTAGGTACTTTTAAAGATTTCGTTTGACAAACATGGATTCCTGTAACTGTGAATGTGAATTCCACAAACATTTAAGCACGTACTTTTCATCTTTAGCTTGCATGAACAGCAAGAGTCACCTTCTTAAGATAAAATCTTCAAGAAATAAAGAAAACAGTTGGTGGCCCACAAGCCAAGGGATAAAAATGAAATAATATCATGAATATTGATAATCAAAATATAATATAAAATGCTTAATCATGATGCTTCGTTCTTTTGTTTTCGTATTCTATTTTATGATAGCAAAAGCAAAGTACTCTTTTTCTAAATTGAAAAAAAAATTAAAAATTATAAGATCAACGATGAGTCAGGATCGACAAGGAGTTTTGGCACTGTTTTCGATTGAAAATTAACAGCTAAGGAAATATACTTTACTAAGCTCATAGATATTTGTTCAAAGAAAAAAATCTAAGAAATAGTCATTTAAGCAGTTTACTACACGGTTCGTCGTGTAGAGTTCGTCGTCAAGGTCTATTGGTCGACCTGCCCGAGGCTCGTCTTCAAGTTTGCGGTTTCTCGCTCGAAACTTTTCTCACCACCTCTGCATTTGTCGTTCACTCATGGTGTTTTCTCCATATATTTCTACAGTTTTCCGATAAGTTGAAGTAGCATTTCCTCCTTTATCGAATTCCCAAAGTATAACATTGGGAAGGGGGGGGGGGGGAGGAGATCCATTGAATTGAAATTTCAGCACAGACTAACTAACTTTCTCCAACAAAAACATGATAAATAGAAGAGTACATAATGCTGTAATAAACAAAATATGTAAACACTATTGTATAGTAAAGGAGGGATCAGTAATATCAAGATAAATAGACAGATATTTAAAAACCGACATGATTCATGGGATGTCCTGATACAAAATAAGTATCAGATCTCTATTTCTTTCATTATACTTATAATTTCCATGATCTTACTAGGTACAAGATTGTGCTTCTGATATTTTTCATTTCAAATGCTGATTTTAATTTAATATTGCAACTATATTGATAGTATATCACCTCTATAGTCAAAAATATAAAATATATTTGGACAAATGGTAATTTTAGTTTAAAGTGATTATAATGCATAAGTAGAATTTCTTACTGTTTCATTGGAAACAAATTTATGAAGCGTGGGAGGGGAGGCTCCAGAAAAATATGTTTCATTTAGCCGGATAACCTTAGAGAGCAATATGTAAATTTTCATTTCTTACTGAACTTCTTTAGTTAATAGTTTATTTGCATGTTTTATCTCAATTTTTAACAAACAGATAGTATGAATGTGATTTTTTTTAGTTTAGTTGTTCATCTCCTGTCTTTAATTTTGTGATGTCTGGGTAAAGGTGTCATTATTATTTGACTATGCGTTTAAGCCATATTGTGTATGTTTAAAATGGACTTTGCCTTGGGAAAAGGGATATTAGTCAGTGAAACAGTTTTCACATAGAATGTTTAAGTTCATTTTAAGATAAATCCAACGTAAAAAAAAGCACTTGTTCCTTTTTACAAAATTATTGATTTCCTATTATTTAAATATTCATAAAAATCCTACAAATAATTCTATTTTAATATTCAAAATAGGTACATTTACTTTCTATTTTTTTTTTGTTAACAAATTATTTTGTTTCGTTTTGTTTCTATTATTCTTTGTTTGTTGTTTTTTGTTTGGTTTTGTTCCTTTATCTTTTTAATTTTTTAAAAATTAAAATTTTTATAATATAATAATATAATAAAAGGCTTAGCGAACCCGAAGGTTCGATGCCGATACCACTAATCGCTGCCTACAAATCTCGGTTCACCGACTATCATCCAAACCCAAATTCATTAGATCACCCTTAACACAATCCTCCCACCTATGTTTCGGTCTACCCCTCGGACGTTTACCAGTCGGCTCAGCGTTTATTAACTTTTTAGGAATTCGTTCGTTACTGAGCCCAACAACTTTGCAAGCCCATTTCAACCGTCGCTTCGATATCACTTCCATTATATTAACAGGGTACATGCTCCGCAATTCCGCGTTGTGTAACCTCCTAAATTCTCCAGTTGATTCATCCTTTTTCGGACCAAATATTTTACGCAGTACCTTATTCTCGAAGACCTTAAGGCGTTGTTCGTCCTTCAAGGTAAGCGGCCACATTTCGCATCCGTACAGAACTGTAAACAAGATAATAGTTTTGTATATCCTAAGTTTTAAGATTCTGGACTAAATGCGCGACCTAAGTAATGTTGTTACCGAAAAATAGCAAGCATTTCCCGCCTTTAACCGCGCCTTTATTTCCTCTTGAATTTCGTTTTTTCTAGTAATCACAGATCCCAAATACTTAAATTTCTCAACGTGTTCAAACCTATTTTCTCCTATATCTATATCCTCAAAATCGCCTCTGTTTCTATTGCTAGCCATATATTTCGTCTTATCCGTATTTATTTTGAGGCCAACTTCTTTCCCAGCTGTCATCAACGTTGTTGTATTCAGTTTTATAGTTTCCGCGTCCTCACTTAATAATACCAAATCATCCGCAAACCCAAGCACGGATATTTTACCACCCAGATCTAAACCCCTTTCGGTACGCATCACCTTTCTAATGACATACTCTATTGCTAAATTAAATAAGACAGGTGAAAGGAATCGCCTTGTTTTAATCCCAAGCGAACAATTTTTACGTATATATATATATATATATATATATATATATATATATATATATATATATATATATATATAATAATCTAATAAACATATTTTAAAATAATCTATATAAACATATTTTATATATATATATATATATATATATATATATATATATATATATATATATATATATATATATATTAATAATCAAAATTAATCCACAACAAGAGCATAAAATGTGTAATAGAAAAAAGAAAAAAAAAATGTATCATATATTGTTTAAATGTCCTATATACAATAATTTGAGATTAAGAATTTATCAAGAGTTGGAAAATCGTAAGAGGCTTGAAATATTTAAATCAAAAACGGTAAACGATATTAGAAGGTTCTATTTTTCTTAGCTGGAATTCCAAATTATAAAGAGTGGGTTGGGTAGACATAATTAAACAATATCCTGATCTCAATGTAGAATTACTATATAATAATTTTTGGCTTACATAGTTTGAGTAGTATAAGTTTTGGCCTTGTTAGTAATAATTGAGTTTTTAATTTAGTATTTATTCTTCAATGATATAAATTTTAACATATAACGCTGTATAACATCATTTAATTTATTTATGATATAGTTCTGTCGTTGTCGTTAGTTTTTAGCAAATAATGATTTTTTAACTTTGTTACTTATGCTATTCTGGTAGGATGACTTTTAGCCAGTTATTTCTAATTTATTTCTTAACTTTTGTACTTTTAAATTTAATTTTATAATATAACTTATTATAAATAATCTTGTATGTTTATTTGTTTTTTTAGTATAGGCATGCTGTAGCTATTGATTATTACAAATTTTAATTGTCATTTCTAGCTTGTGATATATGATTGAATGTTTCTGGTTAATTTTTCATTAATGTGAGTTTCAGTTTAGTGTAGTATTAATATTTGAATTCAATTAAAAAAATAATAATAATAGTAAAATAATTCTAATGATAATTGTGTAAGCAGAGAAAGGCTCTATAGAGTTCTTCCCTAGAAACAAATATAAATAAATATATTATAAATAAAGATATATTATAAATAAAGATATATTATAAATAAAGATATATATATATATATATATATATATATATATATATTGATATAGGATTGATATATACATATTATATGTATATCTAAAATAGCTAGCTATATTCAGCATCATTGTCCACTACATAACAGGTTTATTGAGAAACAATGAGCGAGATATTAAATCATTACTGTAAGATAAAAGATCCATTAAAAAACAAAAGATTATTATCTACCTGATATAACTGTCACGCCAAATAAAATTGAATGCCAAAGGGAACTCATTCCAATTCCCATATCAGGAAATAATGAATTTCGCCGACATAGCATTCTGTTGCAAATGGATTGATCAAAGCTGTGCTGGAACCTTTGTGCTAGAGAGGGTCTGCTATGAATCAGCAGGCAGCACTAGGACCCCCCACAAAGGGGCTACAATCTGTTACGGTTTTGCACCGCGGATATTTGTCATTGTAGACTGCAAGTATCTACTGTCAGCGTCTGTCCTCTTTGAAGTTAACAGCCCACATTAAGGAAAAAAAGATTACCGATTATCACAAAAACTAAATGCATCATAGCAGAAACAGGTTGTATAGGTATAGCAGTATATATGTAAATTCATTAAACGTGATTGTAAGTTCATAGCATAATAGCATCAACAACGATGCGGATCTCAACGATTTCCACAATCGAGATATGGTGTAGCCTGCATTACCACACAGCAATGTATTAAAGTAGAGATTCACAAAACTGCTAATTTTAATTAGAAATTTAAATAGCAACTGATGATTTTTAAAAACTACAAAAGTAACCATTTAAAAATAAAGAATATTATGTTTAATAAATTTGTCATTAATTCGATTTATATTTGATTATTACAGAAAGATATGACCTGCTATTAAAAATTGCATTATTACTTATGTGATTTATTCATATAATTATTTGTTCAGTTTTATATTTTACTAATTATGAGCGAATTTGTTACTACTCTAGTTTTTATTTATTTGTTATTATTAGACTTTAATATGCTAGCTAGAATTTTAGTAATTTAATTATTAGATTCGGTTTAGTTTATATTTATCAATGAATGATATATTAATTTAATTCTTAATAAAAAGATTTTTAAGATTTAATAGAGATAATGAAGAGGAAAAATGAATACAGAAAAACAAAAAATGTAAAAATATAACGAAAACAAATAAGCAATAAAATGGAAAAAAAAAATTCTTTCTATTATATTTTATTGATATAATGAAGTTGTGCTATAAACGTTTATCATATTTTCTAACAACATATTTTGTATGCTGTGTATGTATAAACCTGAATAGTAAAGCACCACCTCTTTGAAAATAAAGTATTTTTCTATTCTCTCCAAAAAAAAAAAAAAAAGGTTCGATCCTTTCTAACTTAATTCGAAACTTGAGGAGAAAGAAACGCCTAACTTATCAATCATAGCAATTAAAAACTGCTAAAAGGTAATATTAGTGAAAAAAAAAATATATATATATATATATATATATATATATTTTGCTACTTATCATCTGTAATTAGCCTTTTTTAAATAGAGACTTTTAAGATGACAAGTTAAGTAGCGCGAGAAAAATAATTATTTTATAATGTAATAAAATATCTGTTTTTTTTATTAACTGTCTGACATCATTTTTCTTATCATCGTCTATTTTTCAGCAGTAATATCGCATCACTATTACCGACAGGAATACCGCAACCCAACCATGATTTTGTTTTGGAACGATTACTTCATGATTCATAACTTTGAAAGAACTCGTTTGAAAGAACGAGCCTGAGTTAACACCTTAGTCAGAGACGGTTGAATATAATTGCAACTTATCTGTATACTTAAATACTATCTCAAATATCATTATTTTTTTTTTTATTATTATTCAAACTAATATTAAACTAAATTACACTGTTCAGTAATAAGAAAGTTTAAAGAAATATTGTCACCTAAAAACTCCAAGTTGGAAAAAAAAAAGGCTAGTGGCAACGGTAAATGGTTCATTGTCAGATACAAATACCAAAAAGGAAACCAATGAAAAACCAAGATAGTATTCAACGTTCAATAATATTCAAACCATTGATATTCATTATTTTAAACCAAACAGATTGTACAAACTTTCATTATTTATTTAACACCCTTATGTATTCCAACTAAAGCAGAAAAGGGCACGTTCATCGTTAAACAAAGAGAGAGAGAAAAAAAGAGAGAAAGAGAGAGAAGAAATGTTCACACTGGATCAAACCCATCTGATTGGCCACATAAGGATTATATTGATAAATATTAATTATTATATGTTTTGAAATAGTAAATATTATTGACTTAGCAAATTATACATTTAAATGCCAAGGTTAAAACTTATATATTTTTTTAATTAAGTTTAACCTTTTTATTACTAATTTAAGTATATCTATTATCTACAATCTATTACTACAATTTATTCTGTAAAAATGCCGGCTCTATTTTAATGGATCTTTTTTCTAAGACATAAAAAAAAAAAAAAAAAAAAAAAAAATAGTGATCAGCTGAACTTCGTCACTAAGGTCGTGTTTTCTTTTTACTTCCTTTAATTTGACCCTTTTATTTTCGTTTTTAATAACTAGAAATTTACGTTCCACGAAAAGGAGATCTTCAGAAATTGAAAATTGGTTCGTAGAGAAATAAAGAGTAAAGATGAACTTTCTCATGCCAATATTTAAAAAAATTACTCATTAGAGATTTATTGGGACGCATTGCGCAAATTGTTTTAAACTAGAAAAAAAGATTCTGTTATATAACTTATCTTGATGAGATCAATAATGATTGCAAAATATATATATATATATATATATATATATATATATATATATATATATATATATATATATATATATATATATATACAATAGAACTTAAAAACAAAATTGAAAATATCAAAATGGCGGGCGTGGGTTAAAAAAGTTAAGACCTCCAAAAGGCATATACAGTGCAAAAGTATACTATAACAACATTACTGGATAAATATTAAACTTTAATATTATAGGTACTAATAATTTTCACTATTTTAAAATGGTAAAAGAATGATTGACCGTAGAAATATATGTAGAAGAGACTAGGTTAGAGGTGCAATCAATGAAGAAACACACAAAAAAGAAAAAACTTATTATAGTATGTGCCGACGTTTCAGCCTAAGTTTTAGGCCATCGTCAGGATTAAAAAACCAATATAACAACAGAGTAAACAATAGTAGCAGTACCAATAACAGTAGTAAAATGTAACAAACAGAAATATGAGACATTATGATGAAAATATTATGTATAAATAAAATTAATTTTAACGTAAATAAAAAGAAATAAAGATAAATATGTTAATTTATAATGTAAATAAAGATAATTAAAATATTGTGGAAATATAGAAAGATAGATTGCATTATTTTAATGTAGTAAATATGCATTATGTAGTAATTAATGTAGTTAGTATACATTATTTTATTGTAGTAAAAGACAAATATAAATAAAATTTTAGTCAGGAGCCCATGGTACTCCTACATAATCGCAATAGCACTTTTTTTTTACCATAGCGGCTTACTCATAGCACAATATCTATAGCCTACTCTGTTTTTTAATCAAAGCTGTAATAACTAAATAAATGGATTACAAATATTTTGTCTTTATGTGAAAACAATTCGAAATATTTCAACCAAAACATTTAATCATATTTTCCTCAAGATGAGTTTTGTGTACGGACTAGCAGTTGGAAGAGATAATACTCTTTTATAAATACATATATATATATATATATATATATATATATATATATATATATATATATATATATTTTTATTAAACATATAACAAATGAATGGATATCTATAACTATCTACAGAATACCCAATGGAAAACGTGAAAGATAATTAGATTCCTCAGTGATTGGTAAGAGGGGGACTTTGAAAAGATTGATGGTATAATAAAAGAAGGTTGAAGTGGAGGAGAAGGGTGATTCATCAGAGTTCCAAGAGTCCTCCGGGACAGAACCCAGAGGTCCAACGTCACCACCTTCTGCTTCGGGGAAGGATTATTTCTGGTCAACACCTGCGTCGTTGGGCAAGGATCTTACCCAACAACTTATTGGAAAATGTTAAATAAAACAGATAGTTGAAGCAAATAGTAGAAATTTTAATTTAAATGTCAGACCAAGGACAAACTTAAGAACAGTGGAAATCATTCCTTGTAGTAGAACCCTTTACAACAGAATTTTGTGCATAGGCAAGTAGTTGACCGAGTAGTTGGAATATTCTTTTAACAATCAGAGACAGAACAGTCTCTGGATTTTACAATCTTAATTCTGAAGAATCTTAATTCCAAATCAATTTACTTACAAAATATCAGAAAATAAACGATTCAATATATTATTGATTGATAAGTTATTTTGGCAAATCTATAATTTTGTTTTTATTGAAAACTACTTTCGAATGTTATACTTTCATTTTCAGTTCTAAAAACACACAAAATTTCAAAAATAAGCAATTCAAAATACATGTTGAAAGAAAGATGCAGTTCCATTGCTAGTTTAGTGCGAGAACAAACCAATACTAACTTTTCTGTTTGATATAATCTACTTAAACCTTGGTGAGTACCAACATGTATTTGATTTCTTGTCTTAATTAAATTCATAATTCATAAATGTTTAATAATACTAATTTATATTACATTTAATTTAATATATATAATAACACCAAAATGTATTTTGAATTGCTTATTTTTGAATTTTTGTGTGTTTTTAGAACTGAAGGTGAATGTATAACATTCGAAACTAGCTTTCAATAAAAATAAAATTATAGAAGTGGAAAATAATTTATGAATATCTAATTAGATTGATCCTTCTATATCATCATGCGGATGTCAACTATATATAATATATATATATATATATATATATATATATATATATATATATATATATATATATATGAAATGTCATTTGACCACTTTACCACCATATTGACGACGAGACCATCTTACTTATGAGCTAGAGCAACGGACAAAGTATAATTGGTGAGTGCTACAAAGCCAAACTAATGGTCAGATAATACTTTTGGTGAGTCAGGCTACGGTTACAATGAATGAGTATTCTTCGTCAGAACAATCAACTAATGCGGATGAAATGGTGGTGTTTACTCTGCATACAGAATGAACATGGTATGTTAACAGATTGTTGACTGCAAGAGGCGTTAAAGGAGAGTACTCAAACTCGAGATTTTAAATTACATAAACCATATTTACTAAAGTTACAAGGTAAAAGAAAGAGCACAATGAAAATTTACTTACAACTCCTGTTCATTTCTCCCGCAATTACATACCACTTCTGACTAGACAGATCTTTGTTGCGATAATTTTTATCCTTACATATTCCGCAGACATTAATTTTCAAATAAGAGACTAATTAATTTTTTTGCACCCATTGTTATGATCTATTGACTATAACCTACAAGCACTGAGCTAATGCCAAAGATCAAACTAGTTTGAACGATCACGTAATTCTAACATATTCCTGCGTAATCTGCAGAGGCGGTTACAGGTAGCATAAACAATTCCATTTCATCTGCACTATTTGATTGTACCACTGCAACAAATCTAATGTTATTCTACAATATGAAACCATTGTAATTTCCACTGAAAATATTAAGCAGTTTGGTTTTTTTTTTTTTTTTTTGTAATAAATCAAGGATATCTTGGGGTTCAAGTATGTTCAAATTCAATTTTCCATTAAAGATAACTTTTCCATTAACAATTAAGCACCAAACCCATTCAAAACTTTTTCGCATATTTTATGGCCTCCTTCTGCTAAATGGCGTCCAAGTACAGTCTTCTTAATGATAGGTATATTGTTGTTTGTTTTTGTCGTATTTTCCTGGAAAATAATAGATTTTTGCACAGTATCGGTTTTGGGTGGTTTCGGGGATGTCAGATCTATACATATATATATTATTTATCCCGTTGCAGCGGCCCCCATTGGATCAAATGAGCTGAAATTTGATATAAATGCTTGTTTTCTAGATAGAAGAATACAATAGAAGTAATGAGAAATACAGTTCATTCAAAATTTCGGCGTAGTCAAATGCTTTTTCAGTTTTAAAGGCTTTGCGCACACCTACAGACCCTCCAAATTCAGTTAGAGGTTTGAAAATTTGTATGTGAATTGAGTTGATGTTAGGAGTGTCTTTCGGGGGAGTCTGAATTTTTTTTGTTCCACCCCCATCATTTTTATATTTTCAATTTTGTGTTTTGTAAGGTATTTAGTGTATGTTTAGGTGATTTTATACAGTTTGAAAAAATGACTATGGCAAAGATTCATATAATTTGTATAATTTTAACATGTATATCATTAATACTTAATGTAATGGTCGAAGTGGTCAAGTCAAAGTGATGAATGGGAATTATATAAGAAAGAACGTCATTATACGAAATTAAATTATTAATTAGCCAGGTTATTCAACTTTTTTTTTTTTAACACGACTGCGGTAGTGAAAATGTGGTTTATATTAACACGCGTAGGAACCGTACATGAAGTGCATCGTTTGATCTATATTAATAAAGATAGTAGAGCCGCACAGGAGTAAAATTCTTGAAAAAATATCTCGTCGCACGTAATATAAAATAGACGTTTCGTTCCCCAGGAATTGATGACGCAGTCAACATGTTAAGAAAAACGTTTATAATAAAATGTCTCAAAATATTTTTATCATAGAGGGGTAAAGCTATTCTCCGGCTATTTTAAATGCCATGTGTGGGGTTCGTCTGGACCTTTTTAGACTTCCGATACCGGGAATCCCGAGAGTTCATTGCTTCAGAAGAAGGGGAATTCAACTGCATATCCGTTCCAATACCTAACAAGAACAGTTTTATTTTCTTAAATTTTAAATATTTTATTAAATGAAGTGTACATCTATAATTTTCAACGTAGTTTCTTTGCTTACCATAAATCACTACACATTTTACCTGGAAAAAACTAAGTTCCATAAACATAGCTACATTAGCTGACTACAAAAAAGAAAAAAAAACTTTTACCCTTTTTTATTTAGCAAAAATGTATTTATTTATATTTCTGTGACTAAAACAAACCTGTATTTCCCTGTTTTGCATTATTATCACTCGATTTAGTTTATTTAATTGAAAAAATATTATATATTAAAGCATTAACTTCCTAGTTATATTTTTTACATTGATTAAAATAAGAAACATAATGTTCTGACGAGTTTTATATGCATGAACTATGTAGTGAATAAAGTCACAAAAAAAATTTATTCCATCTGTCAAAAATGTTACTTCTTTTAGTTTAATATTTTCAATAATGAACCTTAATAACAAGCCAAGAAAACAAGCATTATGATCCCCCACCTCAAATTTCGAGGTTTTACTTTTCAAGATACGTAGAATCCAAAATTAGAAAAAAGAAAAAAAAAATCCGCGGCTTTTCTTCGAACCATTTTTTTGAGACATGGCACCAAATTCACAGGTCATTCCAGGATGGTCATCGGAACTCGATATTAACATCAACCGTTTATAAATATACAGGTAAAATATAAAGTGTTTACAAAGGCAAACTAAAAAAAAAAAAATATATTCAGTTCAAATGATTTCTCATTTTTTTTTTTTGGATATATAACAATTTGGAAATAATAAACCATAGGTATTTTAAAAATTTGCAAGATTTTTTTAGAGGTCATTTGTTTTCGTATTTGGGAATGTTAAGATAAAAGACATTCAAATGCAGAGCACTAAGGGTTGGTTTTAACCCCACTTGAAGTAATAATAAAGTAAAAATGTAAGTTTTGTAGTTTATTTATTTTATTTTTTTAAATGCTCGTCATATTTTAAAGGACATAGGCGTTGAAAATTATGAAATAGTTAGAAAAATAAAAATTGTTGTAAAGTTTTGTGGATATGATTCCCTTAAATGGCCAGCTTTACAATAGTTTATAATCAAAATAATAACTATTAATCCTATTTTTCCCATTCAATCTGTACTTTTTAATGCTTGAAAGCAAATCTAAAGCAAAGCCTTATATTTTTTACGAATAGGTACAAAACATGTTGACTAAAAATGTCATTTAATTAACATATAAAACCAGCTCACCAAAAATAATACACTAATCCTTTTATTTTCTCATGATAAATACAAAGAAGATAATAATTTACAGTATGTGGTATTCGAAGATAGTGCAGATAAACAATAAATAGAAAAAAAAAAAACACTTCACATAAATCTCGGTGAAAATAATGAGAACAAAAATTAATAGAATCTAATTTTTAAAAGTCATCATTTCACAAGGAAAATCCCAGCTTTGATATGCTACAAAGAAACAAAGATGTATAGCTCGAAAAGTGGGAGGTATTTGGAGAGTATTGGAGCTTTGGAGAACTAGGTTCCATTGTTGCTTCTAACGAGAAGGTCGTTAGGAATGGACCTATGAGTAAGTTGGAAAGTATGCCCCTTTGATCGAGGGAGATACCATGAAGGCTTTCGACAACAATCATATTGTGTTTCAATTGAGCATGAATGTCCTTTCTCATGATTCCTAATAGCAAAAAGAAGGCGTAAATGCCTTTTGAGTTTTTAATTGAGAACAAGTAGGTAAATAAGGTGGATAGGTTAAAACTACAATCTTTTTAAAAGTTCCTTCATTTAAATTTTATTCATGTGAATAAATGCCTTTAAAACAATGGGTCGTTGATGATATCAATGCTTTACGAATAATAAAATTTAATGCTCTAGGAGTGACATAAACTTAGTCAGAGATTCATAAAATTCAGGCGTAATTCACAAATCCGTAAAACTAATTGCATAGGCACCTTTGGCATGTAATGGATTACATACTGAATTACACATTAAAACTTAGTTTCAAAACACATGCGTACAAACTATTACTTTATTGGAGTCCCCCTTCCACACCGCGAAAAAGGAATTTAGAACTTTATATTTTAATAAAATTAAGTTGACAAAAGAAAACGCAGTGAATCATTAAATGGAAATAATTTAACAAAAATTTACTGCTATATAAGTATATTTTTAAAATATAAGAAATTATCAATTGCGGAATTGAATGTAAAGGTATAAAGTTCAGTCGATTTCAGTGGTTAGTTGATTTAAGAGTGCACCAGTGAAGTATATATATATATATATATATATATATATATATATATATATATATATATATATATATATATTATATATAAGTAAATATGAACGGCAGTTACTTTTATTTTATTTCATTCTTTTATTATTTGATACAAATTTTTTGTTTACTATTTTTCTCTCATAACTTTTATTATATCTAGCATACTGTTTCTTATATAGTTATATTATCATTATTACCTATAAAGTTATTTAAAATATTCTTGAATACTTATTTCATTAAAAATAATATTTGGGTTCCCAGTAGAAGACCATTAACCAGTGCTGTAATATTTTTAAATTAATCTAAATAATATATAAATGGAAAATCAAATCCAATCAACAATTCATCAATTGTTATTATCTCCACCTTATTATCATATTGTGGTATATCAATGAAAATATCTATCAGGATTAATTTTATTAAATAATTATTATTATTTTTTTTTTTTTTTTACAGCTTTGCCTCGGTTTTTAGTGGACTGGGATATTGTCCAGGTGAACGACTTTGTTACCAGATGCACTATAAAAGATAATATAGAAAAGTAATCATATTTATAATGTTCATTAATATTATAAATATGATTATAATATGATAATATGTAATATACGGTATTCACTTCTCCTTCATGATGAGTGAAAAGGATATTAAAAAAAAAATGGCGGATAAAAAAAAAATCTGCAGCAGCCATTAAAGGACCCATCGTTATGTCGATTATTCACTTTTTATGGATAGGACCCTAAAAGAGTTTGCCAAACCTCTTTTTTGATACCAATACAAACCATTCATTTTCTATCAAGAAACAAATTTATATGCCAAGCCAGAAATTTAACCGGGTTCTATCAACAAAGATCCTAACCGTTGAAATTTATTTTAAGTAGTGTATATTCGTTTATTGAGCAAAACTATGAATAATTATTTTAAGAAAGTAGAAAAAAGATATGTATATTATTATATTTTTGAAAATTTATTTCAGATTTTTTTTTTCCAAAGGTAAGAAAAGGTATTTTCAGCTAAAGTGGTTGCCATCAACTGCTGAGGGGTTAAAGCAAGAGCCCCAGAGATGATAGTCTCGAACTGGGGTAAGTAGAAAATTTGTATACAAACATAGTCTCCTCAACCCAATCTTCTCCACCTACATTTTTTAACCTCTTAGAACCAAAAAATAAAAAACTAGCGGAACTCTATGATGTTAATCCCGGCCAAATTTGACAACAATTCGATGTGTAATCTATTGTAATTTAGTTTCAAAGTAGTCTGTGATCTTCCATTTCCAAATTTAAACAACAACAAAAAAAATCTATAAGATTTAAAAATAAATGGATTTACCACTTTATTTTTATACTAATAAAAAATAATACTTTTACGTACAACACTCTTCCCATTAGTGTAAAATTTACCAAGCATAATTTGAACACGAGATCAATTAAAAAAAAATAATCAGACAAAGGTCTACCAGACACAGTGGCCGCGGGGAGAGAGAGGAATTTAATGGTGTAAAATAACGTATAGTTGCGCAGAATTTAGATGTATGTTTGGATGAACTATAAACACTTTGATTTCATTGCGATAAGTGAAACTTGGATATATGAAGAATTTCCAAACGAAGACATAACATTTCAAGTTTGCAATTCATGTAAGAAATCGTTGTACATGGACAATATTCCTTCGCTTTCAAAGAGTATAATAATAATAAATACACAACACGCAGCGGATGAATGATCTCTCTTATCGCCGCTCGGTTCGCTGTGAGCAGTGACGTCATCAATTCGCAATCAAAATTGATCACCGTTACTCGCTCACTGTACTTCCGCCTTGAGTCCAAATCCAAAAATACTTTTTACAATTTATAATAGCACTTTTTCTCTCTTAAATGATACCAATTTTTGCTTTCTATCATTTATATAAGCGGCGCTTCGAGCGTTTAAAAATGACACCAAAAGCATCTCAAAATATTTCTGCCCGAACACCAAAGCTGAAGAAACGTATTTCTACGTTTAAAAAAATTGCATTAGTATAATGCACATGAGCATAATCATATGGAATTATATAGAATGATAAGGAATTGCCTCGATATATGGATTTCAATTGATTTCCAACATTATTTTAAGCTTTGTACAACAGTAAACGAGAATACCATTCAATTAATAACAAACAAATAAAATAATGGGTACAACTTTACAAGAGGGACGCATTATAACTTGTTTCTCCCGATCTTGCCCGAAGATCTCCGGACTAGCATACTCTAGCGCCATTTGTGCTAACTAACTGCTTTGCATTCAATTTTAACATTCGTATTCATTGCAATTACTAAAATAATTACTACTTTAATTATATATATTGTATTATTTAAAATTATTAGTGCTGTCGACTTCCGCTCATTACGTTCGCCACCTCCCCCCCAAAAAAAGCAACGGATCCTTTTTAGTTGAGATGGGTTCTTACCGTAATTTCAATTATTACTGCTTTAAATAGATCGCAACTTCCCCAGATCACCGGAAGTCGACAGCACTAACAATTTTAAATAATATGTAATTAAGGAAATATCAATTTTGATAATTGCAATGAATACGAATGTTACAATTGAATGCAAAGCAGTTAATTAGCACAAATGGCGCTAGAGTATGCTAGCACGGCGATCTTCGGGTAAGATCGGGAGTACCACTGATAACGCGCCCCTCTTGTAAAGTTGTACCAAATAATGAAACAATACATGAAGCAGATTAATAAAAATTAATAAAAATAAATAAAATAATCGAGTTGCTTCCATAGGTATTTTAATATTCATTATTTGTTTTGTAGAAAACATTGTTAATTTTTAACTTATTGTTAATTGAGGAATGATTATTCACATATAATTAATTATAATTTAATATAGAGGCTTTAGCGACCTTAGGCGAGGATTACAAAAGAGCAGACGACACTGAAGATGTGAATGCAAAGACAATAGCTATAGCCTCTACTCCTCCTTGTTAAAGAGAAAGATTGGATAAAAGTAATTAGCCAACGTGTGGAAGATGGTACGTGGATATGAGAAAGTCATTGTCAGTAAACAATGAAAAGGGGTTTCATCATGGTTTGAAATCGATTACAAGGACTACTGTAAGCTATACAGTAAGCGCTGGCCTTGGAGGCAGCTGAGACCTGCAGTCACATCTGTCCAGGAAGTTATGCAGGTAACAAAATAGTCCAGGTTCTAGTCCCCCATCATTATTATTATAAACTATCGAAACGTTAACATTAAACATTCATTTGAAACCTGAAACATTCCCGTATTAACTCATCCGTTTTTTATGTTTGTAGGCTATATTAAGTAAACTGGATCAGGGGTTCCCAGACACCAGAACGTTACATGTGGTACATGAACAAGAAGACAAAAGTCGTGGATAAAATCATCTTTTTGACACGTACAATAAGAGATACAATTTTAAATACAATTTCTTTTAATTATTGAATGTATCAATTATGAAAATGAATAAACGTGATAAGCAATTAATAAAAATAATTTAGGATGGTTACCGTAGTAAAGGCGAAAACACTCGGTGTTGAAGAGGACTTAAAAATCAAGTTGAGCTCTATCAAATCTAATATTGATGCTAAAATCGTAAATAAACAACATGCTTCCAACTAAAAAATATTTATGCTCTTCTTTACAACATTAAAAATTCTTAATTTTATTTACAGAATTTTCTGTTTTAGGTGAATCTTAATGTGGCTGACGTTATGTGAAATTGACTAACTGTTGATTTTGCATTTATTTTCAACTTCTTAAGTAAATTTGCTGTCATACCTATTGTTTGGACTGTTAAATAAACTTTTGTAAATCAGTTGGTATTTTTTTAAGAAGATGAATCTTCAACACTGTCATAAGTGTTGCCCCTAGTTATCTGAAAAGTGGAAGTGGTCAAGTTAAAGGTGAACATGAAGTCTGGAAACTCCTGAACTAAATCATAATGATTAGAAGTACCAACCGAATGATCCAAAAATTAAATACTTTTTTTTTAGAAAGCATTGATGATCAATTCAACAACAAATTAAATATTTACAGTAGGATAAGGATTATAAAAACAACTCTCACACAAGGTGAGGTATTTGAGTAAGTAAAGAATGAGTGGGAATATATTTATTTCAGCTGATTAATGATTCTTCATAATTACTTATTACAAAAATACATAAAGAATGAATTGTGGAATAATTCTTACCTATTTTCATAATGAGGCGGAAAAAAACACTAACCTGAAACAAAAGAGAGGAAAGCTTTATTAAATAATAAAATGGTATGGCCCAATTGATGTGGGTAGCTTAAAACTAAATAAGCTTATCATCCTTTTTGAGTTTCATTCTAAAAAAACAGAAAAATAATCAACATAAAAAAAAGGGATAAAATCATGAATCATAAAAAATAATAAAATAACAAAAAAGTAATAAATAAAATACATATCATTTGTTTACGTTCTATAAATTTCAAATACGAGCCATTTCTGTATGTGTGATGAAATGAAACGAATATCGAAATCCCTAGGAAGGCTATTGTTTAAACTTTAATAATAAGAGTTTTCGGGTCTGAAATTGGTTATTTTTTTATAAGAGAAGTTTTATAGGATTCTTTGAGATTAGTCTTAGTCTTTGAGATTTCCAGACATACCCATAACTCTGGCTATTACATCCACTTAAAGTGGCTTTATACTTATAGAGGAAAATGTCAACATTTCTTTTAAAAGAAAGCGAGTAATAATCTCCATCGGACACAACATTTTTTGAACATTACTTTAATAAATGTCATTAATTTCAAGAAATTAATTTAAGCACTAATCATATAATCTCTTTTCTGGAATAATAATAATAATAATTGAAGTAATAAATAAAATATCTATTATTTAATTACGGTTTATAAATTTCAAAAGCTCTATTTTAATACGAGCCATTTCAGACTGTCTAAAAAACGAATCTCGAAAACCCACGGAATTTTCTTGCTAAACATTTATATTAAGGATTTTTAGGTCTCAAATTGATTGCCGTAATCTTTCATCAGCTGATTAATCTTATTTAGTAAAAGAAAAAAAAAATTAATTTAAATTTTCAATATAACCTTCCCCATATGGGGATATTAAACTATGTTCGGAAAAATAAATTGTTTATACCTTTATATAATAAATATGTTGTATGTTTTAGCATCTTTATTGTATTGATATTGTAGTGTTATATATACACATATATATATATATATATATATATATATATATATATATATATATATATATATATATATATATATATATATTTATTTTTTTGAATTCACAGTTATAAGGCATTGTTATTGCTATAAATTAGCTTTATTCTGGGACTAGGTCCCTTCCCTTCAGAATAACAAAAATTAACAAATATAATGTAAACCAAATCTGCCCAAAAACCTACAATAAAAGTAGATAAGTTTTTACATCAATAGTAATAAAAATAAGTAAACAAAAATGAGTTCTTCACTTAAAAAAAATATGCAAGTATTAAAAAAAATGAAAAAGAAAAAGTAAAAAGGTGAGAAAAATGAAAATTATGAATAAATGTCCACTTAAACATCATAAACTTTTCATCACATTGTTTACCTAAAATTAATTTTTTTCCTATACATATATATATATATATATATATATATATATATATATATATATATATATATATATATATATATATATATAATATATATAATTATTGTAAACCTCACTTACATTCCCTTCCTAATTATCCTTTACTTTTCCATGACAACATTCTTTTTATTCCATTCCAAAACCTCGGAGTTACCTTCGACCGACACCTGACCTGCAGTAATCATGTATCTGATATATCCCGAAAATCCATTATCCTTGAACAGTTTTATATAATCCTCGAATCCTTGTCATTAAAAATCCATCAGCTATTTGCCTCCTCTCATATTTTCCCCCATTTTGACTATGGTTGCCTGGTATATGGAGGATTAACCGATCAAAACGTCTTATGAATTGTTTTATAAGATTTATCTCTAGGATTCCCAGACATACCCTTATCTCAGATTCGAGTTAAAGTGGCTTTATACTGCTCTACGATGGCAATACTTCCATGGTCCTTACCCATTCCATTCCCTAAAAAAAAACAATAAACCTTCCAATATCACTTGACAACCAGAACCCAACAAATCAATATTTATATTCCATCATATTGAACTGCTTCCTTTGTCAAATCCTTTCTTGTTCGTACCTCTTCCTTTGGAATTCCTTGCCTAACTCTATCTGTAAACCTCTTCTCTATTTTCCTTTAAACTTCAATTATTTCTTCACTTCCGTACATCTCAATCCTCCGATCAAATGTAAGATATATGTATAAACTAGAGGATACCACAAGCACTTGTTCATGTTCATTGCTTATCTTAGGAAACTTAGAATAAAGATAATTTTTCATTCAACTATTGTATTTTTTTTTTTTACACATTAATTAATTTAATAAAATAATTACCGAGCATGGCTCGGTCCCAGAGTAGTAATAATTTAATTCAACCCCAATATGTAATAAAATTATTACGTTCAATATAAATAATAATACTTTTTAGTGTTTCTATCACTCGGTGAACACTTATCAAACCTATTCTTAGACAGTAAATGATAATATAATGGTAAATTACACCAAATAGCTCTAAACATGCTTTGATCAATAATCTCCCTATAAAATTATTTACACGCTATCTTTTGGAATGGGATTAAAAATAATTAATGCAAGAAAATTTAAACTGACGAAACTATTTCGAGGATACTCAACACCGATATTTTGAGTCGGTTATAAATAATATTCAAAAATTAAATAAAGTTGTCCTATCCAAGTGTCCCCAGAGCCTCTGCATCATTCATCTTGTTCTTATCTACTGGAGTCCCTCCAGGCAGTGTCCTAGCTCCAATCTTTCTCACTATCTATACAGCTCTATCTCCACACACAACACTGTCCATACCTCGAATGAATAATGACAGTGAATGAATTCAGTAATTTTACAGAGGCACCAATAATGAAAATACCATTTCTCACAACCTCCGATAATTTCGTTTTTTTTTTTGTAGACGAAGTATCTACTTCTTTTTGTAACCCATTTATTCTCGGAAGATTGAGTACACTACGCATAATACCTTGAACCATTGAGAAAGTATCGAATCCTGTTCTCCAATAGCTTTTGCAATTTTCTCCATCTTGATTGGATCCAATAAACTTCCACATCAATGGAATATTGTTGGAATATCAACCATCACCATTTGATAGCCTTAGTTTAAATACTTATCGTTTTCTTGTAAAGATTTATGAAAGTATACACTTAGGACAGTGTTTCCCGAAATTTGATGGGAAGAATTTGATGGGGGTACGCGCTGCAAAGGACTTTAAAAATAAAAAAATAATATAAGAACTTCGTTACTTGTTAGTATCACGTAACAAGTGTGGTTTTGATATCATAGTTATCATATGCAGAAATTCGAAAAGTCGAAAAAATAAAAAAAAGTAAAGAACAGGCTTTTGGATGTGGAACCCCATGTCAGATTAAAATTTACAACCATGGAACCAATTTATGATGATCTGTCGTCTTTAGATAAAACATTTCATCCTTATTATTGATACAAACAAATGTTATTTATAATGATATGCAAGAGCAAAAGATCAAAATGAGAATAAATCAAAAATTCAAACAAGACGTCAAGAGTCTCAAAAATAACAGAAAATAAATCACCTGTCGATATTTTCACAAATTCAGGCATGATAAGGATAGAAGGAGAGAGAGAAAAAAATAAAGAAATGAATAATTAAATAAAGAGAAAGAAAAAAATATATAAAGAACAAAATTAAGCACATTTCACATCCACAATCAAAAAAGTCACTAGCCAGAGACAGTACCCTACACCAAGATATGTACTGAGGGAACAGGGAGGCTACATGACAACAGCTGGCAAAGTTAAATTACAAACAGCTGATTATAAAAAAAAGAAATACTCATACTAAAAACCCCAAAATATACAAAAGATCATAATAATAAATCAAATAATTATGAAAAGAAATCTAACAAATAGAAGAGGAAAGGGAAAGTTAAGTTATTTTTTTTTATTTCTCTCCTTCTGACCTATCTGACAATGTCTGAATTGGCGAAATATCGACATATGATTTATTTTCTGTTATTTTTGAGACTGTTGGCATCTTGTTTGGATTTTTCCATTTATGTCCTAAAAGTTATTTATAATATAACTTTTATTTATATTTTAACAGCAACAAACCATCCGCATAGCCAAGAAATGGTATGGAACAAATTACCTTCATAATGACTTATTCCAGCTCTAAATTAAACAAATCTGTGGACACTTTTCAGATTAGCGATTCAAACTTTATAAAATGTTTATAAAACATATAAATTGGTAGTTTATTGTAAAATAATTCACTTGGTCGTTTACAAAAATTATATGTTTAAACGTGATTGCTTATATATAGATACTGCCTGCACTCATCCGCATAAAAAAATCTGGAAAAGAAAACGATAGCAGTGTTTACACAGCTATCAACAGCTGTCAGAGGTTGAGTATTTATTCTCGTAACGTAAACAGTTGCTGGAAGAAGCAGTAGAAGCGTTATCAGGGAATGAGTCAGTGGGTTCTAAACATTTGACCGCAGCAGTAGATAAGCGATAACTATAAAGCAGTCCGAGCCTGATAGTGCTAATTGCCTCCTGTATCGATAACCGCAACGGTTTACCGAGAACCATAAAGTAAAAACCAAGGTTTTTAGGTTATACCCCAGCCGATAGTGCAATAGAGTAGTATCTATCTTCGAGATTTTTTCTTAAATAGGTTGAGTTCAAAACTCGATCTGAGTCAGAAATTACTAAGAGACTGAAAAATATACACATATCAAGTCTAACTCAAAGATGTTTTCACCTCATAGAGACCGATATCAGCTGACTTTGGAGTTACAGTAGAAATCCACTTATCCGCCATATTCAAAAAAATTTCTTGTTCATTTAGGTACTCTTGTTTTTGTTCACAATAAACAGATGCCAAATTACAGTGCATAATGTTAAAAGCAATTCGTAATTTAAGATCTATTTTTAAAAAATAACCACAAGTAAAATTTTTTTTTAATTTTAAATGGATATGAATGTAAATTTTATCGTATGTTACAAACAATTTAATTTTTAAATGCACATACACAATTATTATTCAATAAAAAATATGTTAAATTCATAAATTGGGGCATATGAATTAATTGGAAAAGCGAGCGCTAACAGGCTAATTACAGTTCTTGAGAAAATATGGATTGAATTTTTTTGTAGAAGCCCCACTTCCATTTTGTTTTTCAATTATTTAAACTAGAAATTCAGTTAATTATAGTCTCTTGTAGTTTTTCTCACTTATTTTAATTCAACAAAGAGTGTTTAGTGGTAATTTTGTATGATAGATAAAGAGAAAAATTTCGATATTTCTTATCAAAGAAATCACCATAAATGAGTAATCACCATCAAACATAACATTTTTTTAACATTACTTTAATAAATGCCAATAACTTAAAAAAATTTTGTAAATGCTCATCATATAATCTCTTTTCAGGAATTTCAGGTTGTCCGAAATAGCCCTGACCATATTATTCCGGAATAATCTAACCTTCGTTAGAAGAGAAATTATGGTAAATAGTAGGAAAAAAAAATTCTCAATATCACATTAAATAAACATGTTTTAGTGCTTCTCAATCCAAACTGTGATAAAAAAAAGTAAAAAAACCTTTCTGTCGTCGCAGTACCTAAAAAAAATCTCTTTTTTATTGATAAAATAATTGTGAATGTCATCTAAGACTTTTACCATTGCTACCAGAGCAAGAATTTTTATTTATTATTATTTTTTTCTAGTAAACTCTGTTTCCTTCTATGTATAAATAAATCATTATTTATTTTTATCTTTACAAAAACTTGGGTCCTGGACGGAAATCATTACAAGGTTCCCTACACGTTAATATGTTATCAGCCAAATTAAGATACCACTTTTTGACCATTATCCTATCGCGATAAGATTTTCACACACCACCCAAATCATTGACCTTAGGGAACAAAGTAATAATCTGGGAACTTGCGCCCCACCACGGTATTCACCTCGAGGAAAATAGTTAACGAAAATGCTTTCTAATTCACGAACCAAGCATAACTTTATAACGTATAAATAAAAAAAAAAATAATAAAAAATCCTCAAATAACATTATTAGGCCAGAAACGAAATTAAAAAAAATTGGATTTCATAACAAATATCACATTCAAATAAATAATTATACAATTCATTATATTTTTTTTCTATTATCAAGCTGCTTCTACCATCCAATATTTTCACGAATGAAAAATGAAAAGGAAAAAATAATGTTTTTATTAAATACAGTAGAGCGTCGATTATCCGAACGCCAGTTTTCGGAACGTTCGATTATCGGAACGTTTTATTTTTTTTTTTTTTTTTATGTTTGTAATCTTAATTAATTTGATCATGACGTTTTATATGGCATATCATTAATTTTGATAAAGCTTTGATTAGATACACTTTGATTATTTTTTTGCATACACGTAAATACATATATTTGTTCATTTCATTATGTACATCTGACTAAGTTAAAACAATTTATACGTACTTTATGACACTGGTTTTTTCACTATGCACATACATACTATATTTATATAAATAAACAAACATGTTTTTTTTACAAAGTTGTAGTTTTAGATCTTCGTTTTCCTTATTATATATAAAAAAATAAATAAATAAAAAATAAATTAATATATATAAATATATATAATATATATATATATATATATATATATATATATATATATATATATATATATATATATATATATATATATATATATAGTGAGCGAGTGAATTTCGATTATCCGAACTTTTGATTATCCGAACCACCACTGACAACATTAGTTCGGATAATCGACGCTCTACTGTATAATGTAACTACTTTACTTTTATAGGCGTTCCAATAAGGGTTGCCTCAACTAGTAAAAATAAAAAAATAAAATAAAATAAAATAAATAATATATGAATATAATAAGGCCTTTTCAATATAACCATAATCGGTTTTACAAATACACGTGGCACGTTAAAAAAAG
The DNA here is from genome assembly GCA_948150685.1 of Rhaphigaster nebulosa. Classification (NCBI taxonomy): domain Eukaryota; kingdom Metazoa; phylum Arthropoda; class Insecta; order Hemiptera; family Pentatomidae; genus Rhaphigaster; species Rhaphigaster nebulosa. The sequence goes on from OX411312.1 coordinate 58,403,811, forward strand.
TGGTTTTAAATCGATAATTAAAAATATATAAATAAACATTAAATCCAATCGAAATTTGTGCTAATTTTATTAATCATTTCATGATTTTTAATCTAGAGTGATTTTTATTTTATTTTTTAAACTTTCCATTTTCACTCCAGAAAAAAAAAGAATAATAATTATAAAGAAAAAGGTTGTTTCTCATAAAAGCATCAATTAAGTAATAAAACAAGTTAATATTCATCAATACTGGAAGAATTAAACTTCAAAATCAGTCAATCCCTTTTCCATGTGCTCTGCTGTCAGCCGAGAAAGCAAATTAATGAATAGTCTTTCCTGATAAGAAAGATGTTCGTCGTATTTTTTTTTTATTTAATGCTATAATATTCCAAAATTTCTATTTATGTAAACAACATAGAGAATGGAGATTTTTATCAAGAATTAATCATTATTTTTATTTGAAAAATTATCGCTCAGAGAGTGATCATTATTTTTAATTGAATCAATAAAACTCAAAGATTGATTTTTCTACATAAATCAGGCATGATTTTTAAATTTATTGATAAAAAAATAATTATTAATTCATGATTTATTGTAAAAAAAGTTATCGATTTCAAACCCTGGAAAACTATTATAACTATTCATGTCTATAAGTTACATAAATTACTTGGAATAAAATAAAATATAAAAATTATATTAATATTAATTTTAAGGTCTTATGACCTTTTAATTTTAACGTTTTAAGATCTTTTTCTACTTTAATAATTTTGTTTTCATTAAATTCCAAACAATCAAGTGCTACATATCACTTAGATATATATATATTGTTCTTTAGTTACATTATAATCTTATTTTCTAGCAAGGTACATTTTATAATTATTATCCCGTATCTTATGCAGTATGTAGTATTATTATGCTCGTAGGTAGTATTATTATTTCTTTTATTATTAATATTATTATGTTTATGTTCTAATGTTATTCTTTATATCTGTTTTTATGACTTATTCTTATTCTTCAAATCTTAATATTCTATTTTATGTTATTTAAACTAATTTAAATTGTTTTAAAAAATATACTTTATTATATTTTTACTAAATAAACTATTAAATTCTAAAAAAAAAAAAATTAAAGTTACATAATAAGTATATTTTTAGACATGAATAAATGGTTGCTTGAGCACAACACATAATATGCACATTACATAATATTATTATCATTCCGCGAAAGTTAATGGCGAATAGCTGCATGACTCGAAGCAGATGAAGGCAAGCCTAGTTTTCCTCTGGATAATTCGACAGTTTATCACTCCCCGGTAAATTACGTTGGGCAGTTTACATGCTCAGGTCAGGCGTGAAACCAGGGTTTTGCTCCATTGAGTAAACCGTTCCAGTAAAAGTTACAGGATGGTTTACTGCAGTTCAGGATGCAGTTGCTGTTGTGTGTAAATGGTTTATATTTAATATGTAACGATGCTATGAAAGGATTGTATAAACATTGTACACAAGACTGAATTTGTGAGTGAGTGTATGCATGTTTTTAAATATATTTGAGTTTTTTTTTTTATCAAAAGTCAAAAAATCCACTTTTGATAAAATATTACAAATAAATTATTAGGGAGCCATCTCATGGAGGTTAGGCAAATTATTATTTAAAATGTTGATTTGTGACACCTTTTTAACAGGGAAAAATTTAATTTTAGAATAAACTAAATAACTTTTAGGTGGTGAATATTAATTCGTCAAAAAAATCTTTTTTTTTTTAGAGGTGGGTATATTAACTTTTGATAGAAAATTCCTGATTTAATTAATCAGTCATAGCCTTTTTTCATAATTGAGTTATATTATAATCAGTTCTATTAGCACCATTACTATTCTAATCTAACAATGCTTTAACGATTGAATGGCTGTTTACATGAATTTAAACTAAAATATTAAAAAATGGAATTGAGAAATTACTAAATATATTATAAAAGAATAATATATTTTAAATTAATTAAATTATAATATATAAAATTTTGGTTTACCAGAAAAAAACGTGACGTCATAATTAAAAATTCAAGACTCAGACATTATTTTTTTTTTTGTAAAAGCCAACGTTTTGACTCAACCGGAACCTGAGACCAAAAAACGTGTCTGATTTCAAGAAAATGTTTGATAGTGTAGGCCGAAAATACTCTCACCATAAACCGGCTGCAATCAAATTTTATAGGTGAACGAATTTGTCATTTTCGTCATTTTTTTTCAGATGTTCCTCAATAACTCGCTTCCAATGCATTTTAGGTAAAACTTTGGATAAACTTACAAATTTTAAAGAACGTTAAATTTCCTGCAATATTTATATGTATGTTCTAAAATTCGGAACAGCAACTAATATACGAAGCCGCGAGCATCTAAAAAATGTCAAGAAAACGTAAAAAGATAGATATTCTGTGGTTTCGCCTTAATAATTATTTTTTAGTGCGAAATGCATAAAAAGCAATCTTGTAGAGGATTAAATTTCCTAACAGATTCATACAGAATATCTGTAATTACTCTCAACAGACATAAATATAAATAATAATGAATGAGTCTTGATTATTTATTGCACAATTTTAATATAATAATATTTAAGGTCTTGTAATTGTAATTATTAATTCAAAAATACCTGTTCTCATTTACGTCCATTTCGATAATGTTACATGCATATTGACGTGAAAACAACGACTTGTTCATAATTATTATTATTATTATATATTAAATTTTGTTAATTAATCATATTTTATTTATAAAAAAGTTTTTCTACAGGAACTGATAATTAAGATGATCTCACAAGCCTTGGTTAAACAAGCGACTCACTCATCCTGTCAAACATGTTATCTTCGGTTGACAATGATTCTTCATTTTCCACATTGACGATGTTATTTTCCAAAATTACAAGTATTGCGTTCGAAAATGTGTTTTTTTTTTCTTTTCTTATAAATCTTTTCTTAAGTTTATAACTAAAAAAGTAATTTTTTTTTAGAAACATAAACCAGATGGATTTTCATCGGGTCTTGTCAGAGTAAACGGTACCATCAATTAATTAAATAACTAAATATGTTCGTACGGTTTTTTTGACAAGTTTTCTTTTGTCATTGGCGGCCGATTAGAGGTTGAATACGTCCCTATATCAGCCATTTATGAAGATAGAGGAAAATATAAAGTGTTTTGGAATCATTTCACCAAAGGATAAAAAAAAAAAAAAAAAAAAAAAAAAAAAAAAAAAAAAAAAAAAATCAATTCAGTTGAAAATCAATTATTTTTTTATTATCTTCGTTCGTGATATTTAATTATTTGGAAATAATGAACTATTGTGTAATAATTTTCAGCGTTTTTTTTTATGAAATTGAGTGGTTGCTGCTTTACTACTTTACATTTTTATTGGTTTACTTCACTTTAAAACATTTTGTTATAACCGTCATTACTTCATTGAGATCATTTAAATTGGTATCTATAAGAAAATTTTAGACATACCCAACGTTTAATTCTATGCGATAACGAACAAATTACTATTTTGTAGTTTAAGAAAAAAATGTTTCAAATGATGCAATAGAATAGAAACAATTAAATGAAAATAAACAAATAACCTATATGTGCTGAAAAATAACATTTAACTTGTTTTAGTGAAAACACAGTCTAAAAATGTATAAAATTAAAAATAATAATAATAATAAAAGAAAGAAAAGAAAACAACAGCTAACAACTAAACCTGAATTACACAATTAAATTGATTTTTTCATCAATCAATTAAATCAATTAAAATCAATTAAATTGATTTTTTCATTTTTAAAAATTAAAATGAATTAATAAACTAATTAATTAATAAATTAAATCTAAAAAATCCATCGGCCTGATTACGCCTGCATTGGCGAAACGTTGACTGCTTAGTTATTAATTGTTAGTTTTTGAGTTTTTCAATAAAAAATTAAAATAATTATATATTATTTTCCACATATTAATAAAATAAAACTTTCTGATCTAAATACATCATTAATTTTAATTCAAATGATCCTTTAAGATAAAAGTAAGAGATTAAAATATTGTTACAACAATAAATACTTAAATAGACTCAAAATAATAGTTTAAAAAAATTCTTTATTTAGAGCAATTAGATTATACAATAAACGATCCAGAAATATACTATATTGACTATTAAAATAATAATATAAATAATAAAATAAAATATACTATGTTGACTGCATCCCGATTATTTATTTCATCATATCACAGTCGATCTAGCAACAAGAATAATCCACAAATGTATTTTACTTGACAAGGAGGAGCTCATGACCAAGTTTTTGGGAAAGTTTTAATAATATGACAAGATAATTTTTAGTGTTTCTTATGACAATATTTTTATTATTTTAATATCTAAGGTAATCAATTGTATCTATTAGTAAAACGTATTGAGTTACAAATGTTATGATGTAAATTTAGGTATTTTTGATATTCTGATTTTTAGAGTTTGTTTTAAGGTTAGGGAAACAATCCCGAAACGTCAACACATAACAAATAAAGAAAATAAAGCAAGTTCTCATTTGCTCGCCTAATTAAAACAATTATAATAAACATTATGACCTCCCCTCCAAAAAAAATCCTTAATTCTACAATTTTAGATGAAAAATTAATGATAAACCTGGAACCTATAGATTTATTCCATTTATTTAATTCAACTCGATTTCCCTATGAGAGGTGTTTCATATCATATACGAAAATATCACTTAAAAATTAGTCACAGCCAATAATTTTCTCTTTGTGGATGTTGAAATCGATGACTATAAAATAGCAGCTGACAGGCGACTAGGGGCTGGGTATTTAAATAAAAATGATCGGGCACTGAACAAAGGTCTTGTGCCGGGGAAGGCCAACTGTCGACCGTAATTTGGGAGTCGTGTTCACGACCGCGCTCCATGAGCAGCTGGCGGCCGACGGTCACATAATATTGGCTATGATTAGATAATATTAATGGTAGGGAGGAGTGATGATAGAACCATAAAAATAGCAGAAAAAAAGTTTTCTCTTATTTAAAAACGATGGGTCTCTAGAATGGAGAACTACGAAGCCAACAAAAAAAATCACTTTGTGGGATCAGTGAACCCTGAAACGTGTACGTCAAGTTAAAATATAATTGGAAGATTCTAAGAAAGTCTCAAATGCAAGAACATAAAACTAGAAAGTCACAAGACTGGAAAGAAAATTACTTAATTTTGCGATATAAGCATTGGGTGTGAATTCATGAATTGATGTACTAAATGTACATTATAAATTATAATTATAAATTACCTTATAATTGGTCGAATTGACTCAATTTTTATTTATTTTTGTAATAAAAAAAATAGGTTCTCATTACGAACTGTGAATAGCAGATGGCAAGATGGCTAATGCCACGGACCTCGGCCCAAAGGGGGTCTCAAATTTGCCTTACAACAATAAAATATAATTAGGGATTAATAAATTATTTGCCACTTCTATAAATTTGTTTTATTGAAAACTAGTTTCGAATGTTATACATTCATCTTCAGTTCAAGGTTTAAAAGGATTATATCAAACAGTTGTTAGTTAATGCGAGAAGAAACCAGTACAAACTTTTCTGTTTGGTATAATCCATTTAAACCTTGAACTGAAGATGAATGTATAACATTCGAAACTAGTTTTCAATAAAACAAATTTATAGAAGTGGCAAATAATTTATCAATTCCTAATTAGATTGATCCTTCTATTTCATCATGCGGATGTCAACTAATAAAATATAATATCAAATTATAATATAAGTAGTAATACGAATAATACGAAAATAAAAAATGTTTCCAGTCATCAAGTCTCTTGCCGTGTTTATTCATCAATAGTCCTCAAAGGACTTTATTTGTTTTGTTTATGTTGTTATTGCGAATATGTCGAAAGAAAGACATTCCTAAGTGCCAATAAAATTTCGTTATTTTTCTACTTGGAACACTACATTACTCGAGAAAAACAGGAGTAATTGGCGTGACTTGTGCTAACGATCCTAGTCACGTTTGCTACATATCGTTGTGGCTTGGAAGAAGAGTTTCACAATAAGAAAGCGTTGAATTTTACAAGAGAAGCGTTTGAAATTAGCATATTTATGTTTATCGCTGTGCCAACGTCACTTTAAAACATTAAATCAGACATTTACTACTTAATTTTTTTTTTTAAATCCATCTTCGTTTTTTGATCATGTAAATATAAAACGTGAATTAAATTATGGCAGTGTATTAAAAAAATAAATAAATAAATAGTTATTACAGTAAATATTGAGACTAAAAATCTGACGCTTTTTCTCGAAGAATTATACATGAATGACAGCTTTCCGAGCAAAGGAAAAACAAAAGTTCTCGTATTGCGACATTTTTCCAAGCCAATGTTACATGGTATTTTTTTTTTTCATGAAAAAGAACGAATAAATATAAATGACTTCAATATCAAGCATATTTTGGGAAACAACTTGGACAACAGGATAAATATCGAGTGCCATATAAAGTGCCATATAAAGATAAGAAACGTATTGGATTCAAAGAGGGCGCAAAGAGTGGCCAAAGAGATGCTACGCGTTTCGAACACGAACTCTTTTTCTTCATCAGACAAGCAAACAATAATAGTCTTTTGGTTTAAATAACCCTCTCACCCCCAAAAAAAATAAAAATAAATAAATAGAAAAAGTTCGCTTTTCTTTCAATACAACATCATATAATGCCTTTATTCCAAAAACAGGAGTTTTTGAAAACTGATATTTTTCTCGTATTAAGAAGAGAGAAATTATCCGAATTCGATCCTGAAATCTCAGCCGAAAAATCAGTGTTTCCCTACGTAATTAACCATTCAACGTTTCAGCATCATTAACCAGTTCCCTTCATATTCCTCATTTAATTTTCGCAGCAAATAATCATTATTTTCATGTTATGTTGCTTAGATCCTTGAACATTTTTTTATGTTCATAATATTCACCCATTCCAAATATTCTTTCATTCACTTTTATATATAATAATGTACAATTTAACTTAGTCACCATTTTATTCGCAAATATTTAAGAATTGCTACGTAATAACTCATAGATGCGCTTTATCGATAAAATTAACTGTACTCACCATTTTAATTCTACAGGGAAAACTTAGATTTGCCGCAAAAGTTTTTAGGCTTGGAAGGGATTTTTTTCAAAAAAACCCATTCCTAGTTTGCAGCTTAGCTTAATCCACATTTTGAGATGTGAAAGAAAAATAAAGTTATTTTAAATTTTAGTCTTAAAAAGGACCACGAGCACTCTAAGAGATGAAAAATCTTTTGTTGTTTTTGAGTGATGCGGATTATAATATTCTTGAGTGGAGCATTTAATGTGTGTAGCTTGTTTTAAAGCTGTGGCTCTTCAAAACAACGCATTTTTCATTAATTATTTATTTGATTTTTTTAATTCTTCGTGATTTTACTATTACTATTAAAAATTATAGGGCTGATTTTTTTTAAATAAAGAACTGATGCCATCCAGTAGTGATAATATAGAATTGAATCAAGAAGTACTTGAATTAAGATTTTAACAATTAAAATAGGTTGGCTCCATCACTAAAATAATTCCTCTGTCATTGAAATTTAAAAAAGGATAATAGATTAAAAAAAAACATATCTGTTCTCCAAATCGGTACTAACAACTAAAAGAAATATATTTAAAGGCGTGATATTGAGTTTTAAAAGATGTGACGGAGCCTAGACCAACATTGATAAACATCAATTTTAGAAACTTAAGGCCGCGGAAATGGACCACGGGCTACGAGCAGTAGGAATATCCAGAAGGGGAATAGCAAAAAATGAAATAATGAAATCAAATGAAAAAATAAAGTAGAAAAAAACATCTTGGAAGGGATCGAGAAAAAATGCCTAATTTGTTTAACAGAGTGCCGGAAGGATACCCAGAGAAATGGATGGAAGAAAAATACGGGTTGGACCAAAGAAGGCAGAGATAAAGAAATGAAATATATGAGGGCTCGTTGGCCACGAAAGGAATGAGCCAAAGGAAATTTCGGAAGAGGCCATAAAACATTCAGGTTTTGGAAACTCACTGCTTTGCAGGAGCGTACCTATTATTTTTTTTCGGAGGGGGATTTAATTTTTTTCGGGGAGGGGATTTAATATTAAGAAGGCAAATAATCACCTAAATGTCTAATCGCCAAATTTGGTGTACAATTTTAAGGATAAGCATGAGAATTGGGTGAAAAACTATTGTAACTAAAAATATTACTCAAAATACAAATCCTGTGTTGGTGGGTATGTAAATTAAATGTTTTCGTACAATTCGGAAGGGAGGGATATGTCCTCCTGATCCCCTCCTACCCTACTGCATAAAAAAATAATTGCTACTAGTTGTTTCATAATTTTTTTTTTTTTAATCTAATGTAAAAGCATATAAAAACTTTTTCGTGTTTGGTGCAATTACTTCTTTAAAGATATGGGTTGCGAATTAGAAATCTGTTATTTTGTATTGTATACTTATTGGTTCACTCTTATTTAATTTTAAAAATAAAGGCTATAAATATGAGATTCCTTTCTTTCTAAGTACGAACCTAGTATAAAAGAGATGAAACTCGAACTGTGAAAATTAATCGCTAACCTAAACTTTCAACTTAGCAGCACTAGACATAACTCCTTGTTGGCAGTCTGACATATTTCAACTAGACTTTATAAATTAAATTTGACCCTTAGAATGGAATGACCGTCCCACAGACGGGTATAGTTTCATCTCTTATCCGTCATTTCTCACCAAAGTTCTAGTTGTTTATTTGCTTAAGGGAGGAGTGTTCCTGTACAGGTCACGTGTCATCCGGTTTTTGAAGGAAACATTTCATAAAATAAAACCCACCTCTCAGACAGGCATTCCTTGAAACGTAAGAAAATTTAACCTCTTCTCCGACAAATATTAGTGTATTATTTTATTTTTACTTTTTTGCAAGCGTGCTCAAATAGTCATGAACAGTCATTTGTATCATTTTCTTCAACTTATTAATTAGATTTCGTTGTTATTTGATTATAAATAAGTGCTAACTTTATTTTATGAGGAATCCACGGAATAAATTTTGGCCTCCTCACTCTGGTTGGATTGGGTTGGTTACCTGTAGAATAACCTTACCTTCTTGCCGAAGTAGGAGAATCAGGACGTTAAGTCCCAATCAACAACAACTTACCAACGAATGCCTCCATGGTGATTTCTTTGACAATAGATAATAATTCCATTAATTTCATTGTTTACACATATGCGAAAACTACATCTATTCGAGAATGCGTGAAAGAGGAAAGTTTGCAACAAGGCTCAACCGATCTACAAAAGGAGACGAGTTGAAAGCGGTGAGATAACTCGGTTTTCCCGTACGTGAGCTCCTCAGCTCCCAAAGACCCTCCTGGAGCCTGTACCGATCAGGGAAAGTGAGTGCTCCAGTTCTGGACCAGCCGCTACCTGACCTCAGAGACGTGACCTCAAGGTAGGCTTTTTGTATCTCGTCATTGTCGAACCAATCAATTGTTTCGTTTAATTTTAACCAGGAGTTCGATTCTCCTTCCCCCTCTAGCCACAATACTAAAGTAACTAGAACTTTCCAGATAACAGGTTGAATTTTTTATTCTTACTCTTCTCTGGCGCAACAATCCATTGCTGAATCTAAGCCTCATCCATCAGCCTCCACCAGTAGGCTCTATCAAAATCAAATAAATAAATTAAAAAAAGAATTTTTTATTACTTACATAATTTTCATATTCTAATCTAAAGTAAAAGATGGGCACGGTTTTCTCTAGATTGGTCCAGTTGCTTGGTCATGCGGATTATTTAGACATCATAGCAACATCCTTTGGAGCTCTAGATTTCTCGATGCGCAGGGAGCAACACAGTCAGTGGATCTCATAGTTAACCACACGAAAAACAAATATATGTTCACTGGAGTTGGTGGAGGAATAAAGGAGAGTGGCTACTGGGACTTGCGCATTGGAGGCAAACCAAGTCCCGACTATATAAAACTCTATTGAGACCAGTCCTCAAATGGAGATATGGACTCATTTGGATCTCAAACTTGGACTCTATCGAAGTGAGACTGCAAGGACCTCCTTATATTCGAGTGTAAGCTCTTAAGAAGGATATTTGGTCCAATTAGGTATTGATCCTTCTACACCATCATGCGGATGTCAACTGATAATAGGTCCTATTAAAGATAGAGGTATACTTATTTTTAGACCTTAGACATTAGGATCTATTCGCCGATGTTGATGTGGTAAGAGTTTTAAATCTCGGGAAGCTGAGATGGGCGGAAAGTGACAAGGGTGGGAGAAACGGAGAAAATTTTGAATGAAGTGCTACATCGCACAAGGATAGCCGGACGACCGAAGTTGCGGTGGATGAGCCTTCTTGGGACACGAACTGATAGGAAAACGGCTGCACAAGATAGAGTTGAATGCCGGAAGATTTAAAAGGAGGCCAAGACCCATTACGGATTGTAGTGCCACGGAAGTAAGTAATTTTTATATTTCACTATATCTTTTATTCAGAAGCAAAAATCTTTATTCCGTTGTCCTTTGAGGATAATTGCGATGAAGATAAGATATGGGTAATCTAGCTGTCACTATTACAGAACAGAATACAACGATTTGAATTCGGCACAATTTAATATAAGGTAATATAGATAATAAAGTAAAACGTATACTCTAATACGAGCAATTTCTGTCTGAAAAATGGATCTCAAAATACCGTCCGAAGACTGCTGAAATTTTTACAATACCGGGTTTTACGCACCAGAAATCGATTATTTCAATCCTTTACACAGACCGCAGGACTGAAATAAATATAGAATAATAATATAAACTTCAGATAATAATTTAAACTTAAAACCAAGTTCTATCTCATATTTTGACTTCAACACGATATCTGCCCTCCAGTAAAATGACGAAAAAACAACGGACAAACAAATGGTGCCATTACAGCACATGAAGGGTTTCGTTTCCAGTTCCAATCCAAACAATCTATTAATTCCAATCCAATGTGGCCAATCTAACCACTGGATGCCTGGAGCGGTCCTCACGGTCGATCCGCCATAAGCATAAATCTATATATGCTTAATTTTAAAACGAATTAATTTCACGATTTGAATAGAGTATATTAAACACCATTATCGTTTGATGGAAAGATGGATGGAGCTACACTTCACATCAAAAAGTTAGGCACAATCAAATAAAGATACAAATTTTTTTAATTTATTTTTCGTATAGGAATCGTCCGGTTAGATAATTTTTCAAAGCAGCAACAAATCATTATATACAATTATATCAATAAAGCAAGAAATAGAGTATATTGTAATCTAATTCTTACTATTTAAAAGTAGACTTTCGCAGGTACTGCCCGAGGTTGCGGCCTGCAAAGTTTGCAAGCAGTTTACTACTACTTTGACTGAATAAGTAGGGACATATTTCGCTGGCACTGCCCGGCAGTCTAGGTATGCCGTCATGCCTATACTGCTGTATCCTTTGCCGTTCCAGAAGGAGTCATACTGCCTCAGACGCGACGGTTCCCGCTTATCATTTGAAACAAAAAAGGATTCAGTTATTATGACGACGAATGTCCAATAATTTTTAAATCAGTTTCAGGTTCTTTATGACCGCAACCATAAGAACTACAGAAATGTAATAGTGAAAGATAATGTGTGGGAAAACATTTTATTTTATTTTTATATTCACACATTGTTATTTTTATTATTGTATTAATAAACAATAAAGAAACCGTGACAGACGAACTTTGTTCATTGTCTAAAATATATAACAAATATCTAGTTGCACATAGCATAGCAATATATATGTTGTACATATATATTTTTGCATATATGTAAATACTTGTAAATAAACATATTCATTTATCTATAATTTGTATTATTATAACTATTATGTTATCTAAATAACATATAATTTTAAAGGTTTTAAGGATATACTATATAGTTATAAGGATATGGTAAGATTATAAATATAGGAGAGGTTATAACGTTATAGGTTATGTAAGAGTGGGCCGCTACGGTGGGCAGTTTCAGCGAAATAGATAAGCAGTAACAGTTAGCGTCTACGATTGGCAAACTCTGCCAGTCGTAACCGCAGGCAGTATCAGCGAAAGTCTGCCATAAGATAGGACCTTGGACTTGACAACTATAGTAAGTAGTTTGTAAGTGAGATGGAGGTGTATGCAGCTATTGCATCTCAGCCATACGCCATTTCTGACAACTTATAAAATATAAAACATTTTCAGCTGTTTTTAACAATGACGAAGATCCAGATCCAACAGTTAATCAAATAAAGATGAGTTAACTCTACATATTTTTATTCAATATATTAAACAATTTCTACTATATAGGGAAGTTAATATATATATACATAATAAATTAATTTCTGAAAAGTATACTTCCCATAAATATATAACTGTCTTTTTTAAAAACACATTTATAACGACGTTTCGAAGTCCTTCTTCGTCTTCAAGTTATTTGTTTTCTACAATACAACATCAACTAATTAGATCAAATATTTATAACTTAATTTATAATATCTTTTGTTAATATATCAAATATAGTTTGCCTTTAATTTACATTATTCTCTCCCCAATGTCCTACCATCAGTATAATTTTACTTCGTCAAATCCTAGCTGGTTATAATATATAAAAATATTTAATTGGGGAGTAATTTGATAATTCCAAAATATTAGAAACCGAAAAAAATTCGAAAAATAGAAAAACATTAGAAGCAATACACATTGCCAAAAACATAAATAAGGTAGTTAATTTCAAAACAGATGCGGTCAATCTAAAAAGCCATTATGCGGATATAATTAATAAACTAAATATAAGATAATTTATGATCTAAAAAATAAACAAAAGGCATATGATTTTAATATATAGAATATAATAGTAGCATTATTTTAAAACAAAAATAATAGCAAGTGTGAAGAGAATAGGTGTGGAGGCATCTTGACAACAAGGATTAGTACAAGATTCAATTTTAATGATAGTGCAGTATATGTGGCAGAGACTCATTACTCTCCAATTGAATATTTTTATATATTATAACCAGCTAGGATTTGACGAAGTAAAATTATACTGATGGCAGGACATTGGAGAGAGAATAATGTAAGTTAAAGGTAAACTATCTTTAATACAGTAACAAAAGATATTGTAAATTAAGTTATAAATATTTGGATCTAATTAGTTGATGTTGTATTGTAGAAAAGAAATAACTTGAAGACGAAGAAGGACTTCGAAACGTCGTTATTAATATGTTTTTAAAAATATAGTTATATATTTATGGGAAGTATACTTTTCACAAATTAATTTATTATTTATTCAATATCTTCTCATGCAAACATAAAATTAAAGGTCTCGTAAAAATGAATTTAAAAAATAAAAAAAGGAATTTTCCTTTCATTTCTCAATAATAAAAGTTAATTTTTTACAAATATAAGTATGTTATAAATTCAATAGTAAATCGTAACACTTCATTATTATTTTTAAAAAATACCTAACTGGAAATGATGAGTTTATTATCGATTTTAATTGGAGGACGAAGATATTTTCATAATTAAATCTCAATAAAGGAGAAATAAATTTTCTCCGACCTCGAAAGAAGAGAAATATTTTTTTCTCTAAACATTAAGTCAAGAGAAAATAGCCAATCATGGATAGAAAGTTGAAATTATTAATTGAGAATGCTGTGACTATCCGAGGCCAAGCATAGGGGAAAGCTCCAACCACATTGTTTGTATTTCTAAGGTAATCATTAGTAATAGTTAAAGATGATTGCATTAAATATCATATATTATAATGCTTAATTATGATTCATCGATATGTTACGAGCCGAACCATGAACGACGCAAAAAAATAAGTTGGAATTACATGGTCTAATAGCCATTGCATCAGACACAAGGTCTGCCGAATGAGGCTTGTAGACGTTTCTTCATTCTCCACAATGACATAAGTAAAGACTTGTGTATCAAATCGACCATAGGATCATTGCCTAACCTAGCTCAATGTCAGAAGAAAAAAAATTGACAGTGCGATCAAATCGGTAGACGGAAAATTTGCAGGTATAATAATAATTTTTTATTAAATAATATACAAGAACCCCAAGCCGCTCTTAATGTACCAAACCTGTCATGGAAAGATGAGCGTAATGCTAAAAGAGATTCATTGGCAGTGATGCAAACAAATCGATTTTATCTTTAAAATATCGATGGTTTTAATAAAAACGACGAAGTATCAAAAATATCACCCGAAGCAATCAACGTTTGACAAAATTTTTAAATTGATTAAAACTGAAAACTTTAAATATCTCGATATATAAAAGTTCGGCGGACGGCGGACAGGCGTATTTCTTTTTTCTTTTTTGGATTGTTCGTATCTCAAAACGTATAATCTCAAATTTTGAGGGGTTAGCATTTTTTTTTCTTGGTCGGGTACAAAGGCTCATTATTGAGGATAATTAACTAAAAAATGGACTTATACGACTATCAAAAATAATGGCTGATATACATCTAAGTCTAAAAAATAGAAAAAAAAAAGTAATTTTATGAAAATCACAAGAATACCATATAATATTATATTTCACACACATATATATAAATTTTTTTCCAGAACTAACTTGAACTGGTAGTACAGAAAAAGAAGTTATAAACAATGTCAAAAAAAAATATAATAAATAGTATAATAAAAAAAAAATCATGTTATATCGGTTTTCATCCAAGCTTTGGATTAATATTTTCTGTATATCAAACTTTTTTTGTTAATATTTTTTAATCGTAATTCTCAGGGCTCATAATGAATCTGAACTAACTATTATGTGTCAGTCTTAATTTTCAGAAACAGAGGCGTAAATATCGCCGATGCGACACATTGTATATCCGTTCAAACTGGAAAAAGGTTCAGTGCAAAAAAAAAAAATTAAAAAGAATTGTTAATTTATTTATGGATAGCATAATTCTGATCTGTTTAGTATGTTTAGGAGGGAGTTTGAAAAATGCAGCTAAGTAAAGTACTAAGTACTATTACCTAGGGGGTAAGCATAAAATTGGTTATTTATTTATTTTTTTTTTGGTAGAGAAGGATGCACAGGAAAAACACTTGCATAATCATCCTTAGTTACGCCACTGTTCAGAAGTTAAGATAGAAAGAGTAAAAAGGGTAACGAAGACGGAACGATTTTTTAAAATAATATTTAAACCATTTATCAGTGAAAATAAATCTTCCATTTATAGAACAAATATTCATTTCCATTTCATTTACGCACCAACAACAAACTGATTGCTAATAATACAAATATTAATATATACAAACTTTACAATGAAAACGTTACTTGGATAAATGAAAGGGAAATGAATATTTGTTTTATAAATGGAAGTTATTTTCACTGATACATGGTTTGAATATTTATTCGTAAAACAATTTTTACATACTCGGATTTAATATTAATTTTTTTATTTTGACTCTATTACAGACTTCAAAATGGCTTCCTTTAAGTTACCTTTTTTTAGCATGTTTACCTTAGTTGAGTGGGAAAAAATACAGTAATATAGCCCACCTAGGCAATCAATTATTGTTTTTCTTTTTTGTTAGCAGGAAGTGGAACATACCCAGAACATTTCCAATAAATAGCCATAACGACCCATCAAGAGAGAC
The DNA here is from genome assembly GCA_948150685.1 of Rhaphigaster nebulosa. Lineage (NCBI taxonomy): Eukaryota > Metazoa > Arthropoda > Insecta > Hemiptera > Pentatomidae > Rhaphigaster > Rhaphigaster nebulosa. Next base: position 58,419,490 of record OX411312.1, read on the forward strand.
AAAACATAAAGATGACAGTTGACAGAACTGGAAGGAAACGAGCGGTCAATCACAACCGGGACACGGATGACAAGTGAGCACAACCAGAGGTGATTCATCTCTCCAGCCCCAACGACCATAAGCACTTATTGTTCTCCGTCAGAATAAAGGCCACTAAAACCTGACAAATGGTTATAGCAGTCTTTTTTAACACCACAGTCCACACAAGTCCAAAAATATAAAACATGGCTAAACTGTGCATTTGTATAGCTTTGTTTCAGATTACAGATTTTAAACATTGTTGAATACTACTCTTCAAAATAAAGTCCATTATTTTCAACTACTTTCACCTATCCAGTAATTGGATTTGATGCCGGTACCACTCCTTTGATTTTGAAACAAAGAACTCTTCATATCCAATTTTTACGTCCTCGTAATTATCAAAGATCCGACCTTTTAAAAAATGAGCCATTGATCTGAACAAACCATAATATGAAGGTGCAATATCTGTGCTATACGTAGGATGAGGAAAAACGTTTACAGTCCAATAATTTTTCCTCTGTCAAAGGAGAACGATGTGTAGGGGCATTTTCCTGTTGCAAAATGGCTTGGTTCCTGCAGACCAAAGCGAGGTACTTTGCAATCAAAACTGCATAAATTCTGTCTAGCTGTTCACAGTAAAGGTTTGAGTCCCTACTACGGCCGATAAATCACGAGTAGTTGCATGTGGGTCCTGGTTCACACATTCAAGAAGAACGTCATGAACGACCAATGGGCGACCTGAACTGGATTTTGCGGCAGTATTTCGATGGATGATTGACTCTCCTTCTATGGCACAAAGTTCTTCGGCGGCTACCTTTGCGCTTAAAGCTTTTTTCAAGTAATGTCTCAAAAGACCGCGAATCACGATTTTTCTTCTGGCATTGCACGTGCGTTTTAAAAATGTAAATGAACCCATAAAGCCAACTCAAGTCGTAAGGTATTAAAGGATTAGTCAAAGTAAACATTGACATAAATAGTAGGAACAAATACATTCTTATAAGCTAATTATGAGAGTTGGAATTAAAGGTTGTGTCCATACTCAAGGACTTTTGCAACAACCTACTGTAATTACGAGTATAGTATAAATAATATACGAGTATAGTATAAAAATAATAATGAGAGTGAAACTCTACATCAACTATTATTCATTAAGGATTAATTTAAACTATAGATTGATTCTTTATTGCCTAATGTGTACTAGTTGATAAGTTATCTTAATGGTTTGTTTTTATTTTCGTTCAATTGTGGGCTTAAATATGAATTGGTGTATAAAGTAACTTTAAAATAAAATTAATTTTTATTTTTTAAATGTATGTAGTTATTCTTTACAGTATAATATACTCAATGTATAAATAGTCCCATTATGTTTTTGGAACATTTGTTTAACATATTGATAAATTCATATAACTCACAATCTTTTTTAGCATGCTAAATTCAATATTATGTAAGTTTTCAGTGTAATCACTATCGTATCTTACTAAATAGATACGGTGGCGCCGTGTTAAGATGGTGCAACATAATATTATTTTACTAACCTTGGTTTTTAGGCGCATACGCACATTTTTTTCAAGGGGATTTAAATATTTTCGGGAGGAGGTTTAATAATAAGAAGACAATCAATCACTAAAGTGTCTATAATCGCCAGATTAGGCATAAGTTTTAAAGAAAAGAATTAAAATTGGATCGAAAATTGTTATTAATAATATAAAACTTATCTTGGTGTGTATGAAAATCATATTTTTCAACAATTTCGGGGGGAGAAGGAATATCCTCCGGATCTCCACTGCTTGTTTTAATAAAACCTTATTTTTATTTATAAAAAATATCATAATAAAATTAAAACAAATTAAAGCAAGTAAGGAAATAACTACTTAACAGTTTGATACCTAATGCGAACACCAGTGAGTTGACAAAACAATATTACGGACATTTAGTAGATTGTTACTGCATTTAGCACAAAATCATGTCTGTTAAACAGAGCCTGTGATTTGAATTGTTTTCTATTGTGAGATCGACTATAGCTCAAATAGCACGATTCAACATGCTAAATGAGAGATTGAGAGTGTCCTTAATTTATACAATATCTTTAACTTTCATCAAAATCCAACCTTTACTCATCAAAACCATTCTTTCAGCAACCAAATTAAATATTTTTGAAACCTAATTGGAAAAATAATTACAAATTATAAAACGAAAATATTATAAAACAAAATAAAGAAATATTTCAAAGCCATAGTGGACGAGCGAATAGGAGCATCTTAACTCTCAATTAGATGTGTCGCTGGTTCAAAGCTCTTCCTGAATGATGGTGCTATTTTTATTTCTCTGCGGATCCATCAAGTTTTTTCTCTTTTCCAATACCTCTAAGTGGGGAGTGATCTTCCACTTGCTGGTCTCCTAATCACAATATAACATCAGAAGTTGTAAGTCGCATCTTAAGTACATATTAGAGTCATGGCCAGTTTTCTTTTTCAATTATACATTGTTATCATCGAACGTAATTTATCTCTGAAAAATATCGTAGGTACAAAAATGAGACGAAGTATTGTGAAGTTGCCATTCTTCGCAACACATCGCGACCTGCTTCCTAAATTCACTTCCTACCCTAAACCAATTACTTTTGATTGAATTATAGCAGTACCAATCGATTGGGCCCTTAACCGATGTCGGATTTCGCTCACGTAATCCGCGGGACCCAGATTAAGGAGAATGGATCTTAGCGAAGAGAGAACAATGGGTTAATTTAGCCGTTTAAAAGTGCAATCGGTCCTTGAATACAGAGTGCTGAGTTATCTCCATCCTTCAGGCCGTTAGTATTGATTCTAGAAGGAAAATGGCGAAGAAAAATACAATGGGTAGCAAGATCGAGTTGAGGATATGATGTGGATTTATTCTATTCCCATCTGGAATTCAAGTTAAAGATTTCCACGAAAGGAACCTGTTATAATTGATTAAGTTAGCGGTACTTACGTACTAAGCAGTAGACCATATGTTCTGCTATCGGTAATGGGGCAGCACGGGGAAACTTTGGGCGTATGACAGACAACATTGGACACTTTCGTATTTCCCGCATTACCTCCTGCAGGAACTTGAACTTTCCTGTCAGCGTTTGACAAACGAAAGTGGCTCCATGGCTCAGAACAAGCCAGTCTCTCAACCGAAAAGATAAGTAGAGTTTTATATTTTTGTAGCATTTCTTTGTAATATTACACACTGGTGTTATAAGACATCGTTACATTTAGAGGGCAAGAATTTATTCTGTATAAATATGTCGCATTATGTCATGGATTGACAATAATTTGAATAATTAATGTTTTGATTTGGTTTATGATGTTTTGGCTATATTAACTTCAGGAAGTATAACACCCTTATAATAGACTGTAAGAAAAGTTCTCATGGATGAAAACATCCTTTGCTTCGAAATCATTTATTTGGCAATTCTTTTTAAATAATTTATAGCATGTAAAGTATATTTTTTTATTTTATCAAGGGTCTACTTAAACTTAAGCAATTGATACCATATTTTGTAACAAGTACGGCTGAAAAAAAAAACTTAGGTTATACAGTCTTATAAATGCAGTGAAGAGGAGTTACATCATATTATTGCAGGGCTTTGGTTCATATTTGGATATGGAATACATGCGGGAATTTTTTAAAAATTGAGATACTTAAAAACCTATGAACGAGTTTTCGCCTCGAATTCTGAGAAATGCTATCAATAGATTCCAGAAAGATGGATGAAAGTGATCTTCAAATTATTGTCCAATATGATGTTACAAAAACGTTCCCGTGTACAATTTTTTTTTTTTTCTTCTGCTCGCACATTTTACGAAGGATGGAACAGGTTGAAAAACAGCTCGGAAACTTGCGGGGATGTGTCCCACAGGAGAAGAGGCAGTTTGGGTTGTTGTTTTAATTCCAACCATAACCCACAGTGGGTAATATCTCAGGTTGGGCTAAACTTATATCATTAGGAAGTTAACATTACAGCCTACCTCAGAGCTATGAATCCCTGATGAAAACTTATGAGTACAAGGCGCTAGAGAATTAAATAGTGTAAAATTGCACTGGACAGAAGACGGTCATACTCATTTCTACATCTTCAATGTAAGCTATATACTAAACTTTATATAAACAAATATTATAAGTAACATAATCTAGATTATATATATATATATATATATATATATATATATATATATATATATATATATATATATATATATATATATATATATACATATATTTTATGTAATAAAATATACATTACATATATTTTATGTAATAATTTTATGTATTAAATATATATATATATATATATATATATATATATATATATATATATATATATATATATATAGATATATATATATATATATAAAATCTTATTAATAATCTAGATTCATAAATATGAAGCATATAAATTATTAATAGTGGAATGTCAAATGTCCAATGGAATTATTAACAATGGAATGTCCAATCCTTAAAAAAATTATAAATATAAAATATTGAAAATCAGGAAGAAGAAAATATAAGGCACCGAAAAACAATGGACGGGGTAATACAGAATAGTATTAAAAAAATATAGAAAAAAGTGGAGTTCCCCTTTTTGGCCAGGCATCTGTCGATGATTAATGGGAAAAGATTAGGGAAAAGATTAATTCACAAAATATTTTAGAATTTAAATCCAAAGAGAAATATATATATATATATATATATATATATATATATATATATATATATATATATATATAAAAAGTATATAAGAAACGTGCACACATAGTAAAGAAATGTTGGTAAATTAATGTAAATGTAATATGCTGAATAAGTAAACATTATTAATGACTCAGTAATAATTAGTAATGAAGTTAATTGGTTATTAATGACACAAATGAACAACAATAAGGAACCAAAGAAAGAAATGATTGTAGGAAATAAGAGAAATCAATGGAGGAAAATAAGAGCGTTGGAAAAAAAAAAATACAATAGAATGTTGTCCATAGAAAAAATAATTATAATAACAAATTTATAGTAATAGCCTATCCAAGAATCCTAATATTATTAAAAGATGATCTGATATTTATTGCAACAAAAAGTTTTAATCCCTGCTATTTCAAGTATTAGCATAATACAAATCGTTTAAATAACTGTCAATCAATTACAATTTTACAACTGGATCATACCAGATATTTATTCGATCTGAAATATTTTCAAGAAAAAATCAAAAAGGATTTTGATAAGAAAAGGAGCATGAAGGTATAATAAGTAATAATTTGCAGAATTCTCTCTTCATAGTTAAGGCACTTTATAGTGAAAAAAAACGCCATAAGAACTAACGCCGCTTATATTCTTAAAATAATTTATTATGAAACATTTAGATTTGGAGTAAGGACGTTAGACCCCTAATTAAAAAAATAAAAATAAATTGTTAAACAGTTAATCACAATATAATTGAAAACGGATCAAAAAGTGTACATAAAATTAAAGAGTCGGTAAAAACCTGACATATTAAGCTTCTGTAAAAGACAATAAAACTTTTGTCCGAAAATAGAGAAATTGTTTCCACACCTGGACTAAATGTCAAGTATACATTAGAATTACGATAGTTCACAATAGTTGTTTTCATTGTAAAACATTATAGTCTGTCTCAATTAATGAAAATGAAAAATGCCGCTAAAGAAGTTCATTCATAGTTTTAATAAATCAACTATAAATAATAAATATCCAAAAAAATGTTTCTACCACGCAATATTACAAAAGTGAAACTGGTCAATTTTTAAATATTGATGTACAATATTGAAAATTTCAAGAACAAACAGCACTTCTACTAAAACATAAATGTTTCCAAACTTCCTTATGATCTGAATTTACTTTAAATTTATAAATGGGACAGTAATATTTTAATTGACAAAGGAGAAAAAAATATATTCAAGTTAACAAAAAATCTGCAGCCCTTAAAGTCCTAACTTATAATTATTAAAATATTTTTATAATTTCTACAATAGTTTGAACAGAACTTCAGAAACATTGATTTATTTTTTATATGTTTAATTTTTTTTTAAATATTGTCAGTTAAAGGACGTAAACAGATATCTAAAAATACTGTACATAATTTAGTTATTAATTGATTTTTTTAATTATATTTTTACGTAGTATTGACTATAGCTTAAAAAATTTATAAATACTCATTTATTTTTGTAGTTTTTAGTATATTAAAATAATGTAGCTGCATTAATAAAAAAATATGTGATTTAAAGATTGTATTGCACATTTTTTATATATATGTTTATATCAGTATATAATTATATCTATTACATATTCTTCTCTTTGTTAAATTATTGATATTTCATTTAAAATATATATACAAGAAAGTAGAAAATACCTAAATATATTTCCATTAAAATTAAAACTTTTTATAACTGTTTTATCGAGAGAATTATTATTTTATTATATTTTTCGCGCGTTTTGGGCTGTTCAGCTCACTGTGCATAGTCTATAATGGCGCATGCGCTATTGGCTTTCACTGGAAGAAATCATAATATAGGACATCAAATCCATCATAAAGAAAAACTTGTTCAATCTGAGCAAACATAAATTCAAACTAGGATCATTACAATACAGATTTTTTTTATTTTAGAGACAACGAGAATTCAGGATTAGAATTATGGAGATGAATTAGTGAGATATAACAGCACTTGAGAAAAGTGAACAAGAGGATTTCATCTTAGGGAAAATCAGAAACTAGCCATGATCTAATCTCAATTTATGAAAAGCTACATTATTAACAGCCCCTAGCAATAATAGGCCCAACAATATATTTTAATGTTCATTAACAAGATAAAGATAATTTACCATGTGTTAAAGATAATTCTGTTATTTTACATGGTAATTTTTTTAAAAGAGTGAATACATAAATAAATTTTTTTCTTAACTGATTAAATGAAGAGTATACGTTTAAATAAATAAATTTGTATACGAATAAATTTGTATTTATTTTTTATGGCACACCAAATGATGCAATGATTAAAAAATATAATGAACAACAGTTAATAATTTACATACATTAATTATTATTGAATTATAGAATCTGTATAAAGATGCATATTTAAATGAACATCAGATAATGATAAATAAATAATTACAATCAAAGTACTGGGTTTAGGTACTGATTTAGAAAAATCTTAAATAAAATATAAAAACAGGGTCATTTCAAAACTTTGATAATACTAAAAAATTATTTATTGAAAAACTTTTTCTAAATTCATAGATAAGTAAAATTAGTGTTTATCTTATACGATCAATATCTGAAATAATATTGAATTGATATAATATAAAAGAAGGAATGTTCCACGGATGCCTTCTTGGAATAGGGATAAATTCGATAAAACAAATAAAAATTGTGGTACAAAACCCACAAAAAGTTAATAACGAAAAATCTACATATCCTTAAATCTACTATATTTGAAATAATTATTATTCACTATAATATACTCTTATGTTGAGTCAGAAAAACTTCCAAAAATATAAATATCTTTCTTAAAAGAGATATCTGGTTGTTAACAGGTCATTTATGAAATATACAGATACAAATAATTTTAAATAAGCTCATATATAGCAACTTACATTTGAATTCCCAAGATGGCAGTATTTTTCATTCTGGTAGTTCATTATATTTAAGCCCAACAGATTTTGAAAGATTGAAACCAAATGCCTTATTAAATGAAAACACTCCGAGAAATCACATAAATCATTCATATGAAACTATTTAAATCATTAAATACTTAAGAAAGACACAGAACCGAACCGCACTAAGCTATGTGAGTAATATTTTGAAAGTTGAGAGCAGCGAGGAATAGAAAATTAAGTTAGAGAGAATATGAGGATGCGAGCGCGTCACCCCACCACTGCCAGTGTTGCCTACAACAAAAAAGAACTTAAAAATTATAATATTTATATTTAGTTCTTTAATTTCACACGCATATGAAGTTGAAAGTTTATATTAAAAATGAAAAATATTTTTTAAAAATTTTGTTTTCGCATTATTAACTTATTTGCCTTTTAATAAAAATTGTTGTTTGCACCCCGAATTTTCAAATAGCCAGTTCAGGCAAAGTAGCCTTTAGTTAGTACAATCAACCTGAAATTTCATAACTAAATATATTTTTAAATTTTAGAGGGTTTTACTAAATTTCATTCATTCATAATCAGTTTAACTGGAGTTTCATATGTAAATTTTAAATATGTGAACAAATAAAGTACCATTGTCAGCCAGTACAACTTGGATGACATTTTTTTTTTTATAAAACTAAATTTTTTTTTTTTAAACATAAGGGGAAAAATTAACATAAATTATTTTAAGTTCTGTGTTAAGTTGGAAGTTCTGTGGTTTTGAAAAGAATTAGTTCCAGAACAGGTTGGAAACCATTATTCTAGACTCACTAGGAATCATACACCATCATTTGTATTAGGCCTAGGCTTTCTTTTGTAACTTTGTGGCCCATTTTTTCTAATAATATCATTATGCACTATACTTTTCCCATCGGTCGACCTCTCTCTTCTTTGATTTTTAAAATTGTCTGCCTGATTGATTCAGTATGCGTAATTTAGCAACTGAACACACTTGAGCAGCAACTCGGAATTTTTTGTGAATTTGCTTCTAATTCATAGAGAAGTGAGATTTGGCAGAAATGTAAAATCTGAGCATAATTCGCAATATCATAAAATTTTAATTATGTGATCTATTAAAGTAATCTTCCTGCACATGTAATTGTGTTATAATTTTATATCAATCTAAATTTTTAGATATTACAATATTGAAGAAAATTTTAATAATTTATTTTTATTTTCAATAGAAATTCATACGAAACTATTAGTAGGTATATTATTAAGTATAATAATTTCTCTACTTAACAGATGAGATTCATATATTAAATTGTAATTATTAGAAATATTTTGGAACCAGGAAAAATAAAGTAATATAGTCTTCTAGTGTCATTTAATTGAAATTTTAATTCAAATTAGGTTTAAACTTTTATGTGATGCTTCGAATTTCAATTATACTTTTATATTTTAAATACGTAGTAATTTCTGTGAAAATTTTAAGTATGTGAAAAGGTTACTTCACCTTTAAATTGCTAATTTATAATGTAATTTGAGTAGGCTAAATCGTTATTATTAAATATTTTTTCGCAAATTGACATTGTCAATGAAAAAAAATCATGTTTGTTTAACTTCATTTGAAGTAATAGCTGTCGTACGTATTCTACCAATAATAATTCTACCAATAATTTTTTTTTTTTTTTTCCAAACTGAACATGATTTGAGAAAAAATACGTCAAACATACGAACTTTATAAATGGATTTTATACAAATAAAAAAACTGCAAAGAAATCCAGAAATAAATTCAACTACAAACTAAGCAAACATCGCTTCACAAAACTTGAAGAAGAATAAATTCTTAAATAATAAATGAACCTTAAAAACAAGAGTTTGATAAAGTAGTATACATCATGACAGTCTCGGAACTTTTAATGGCGAAATGTGGTCGTAAGGTAGACACTAAAGTAATAAAAGTAGGCACTAAGCCCAAGCTAAGTAAAGTAGGTGCTTAGTAAGAACTTGGGTTTGGGTCGACAGAAGCCTGAGAGTTATCTGCATTTCAAAAGGCCCTAGGACTTGAAGCACTGAGCACTAACCACATCAGGCGGGGCCTACTCCAAAGCGAAGTTCTGCACGGAATTTGAAATTTAAGAGACCAATAAGGCCAAATAACCTCATTGTATTCGGGAAGTAAAGCTAAATAGAAGGTTTAGATAATCCCATCTAGAATAATAAACTAAAAAAAAAAATTAAATTAAGTGATAAAGTATTTCTCAGATAAAAAAACGCTACAAATTATTGCACAATGTTTAATTTATTTCGAAATAGATAGCTCTAACAAACAATAAAAAAGTGTTTCAGGCTCATAATAAAAATAAAATAATCATTCGAATTTAATATATATATATATATATATTTAAACTGTGATTTAACATTATGATTGTGATTAAACGTTGAAAAAACTTTAAATTAATGTAAGATATGGTACCATTAATGTTCGTAGTAATATTTTATTAATTACCGATAACAGATTTTTTTTTTTCAAACATTTAAATACGTTATCTACAAAATATCTCAGAACTTATTTACTCTTTTTACAAATCTACTGAACTGGATCCAATGAAAATCTATAAGATAACTTTGAATAGGGCAGGTATTTCAAAATCATCAAACATTCGTAAAAAAATATTAAAAGAAAATATATAAAATTTGATAATTAAAAACGTTCATTAAAAATATAGGAAGGATACTAGTAGAACTTGTTGGTGTTTTTGGAAATTTTAATTAATAAATAATGCGTTTTTAGTTTAAACAAACTTGAATATATATAAAAAAAATATTAAAATTAATGTAAAGTAATGTAAATGAAGCACATTAGTAACTCGAGCCAATATTTTCTATTGACCTGTATAAAATCATGATATAAAATAAAAAAATAAGTAAAATAGTGTAAAGGCAACCTATCACAAAAGCTTAATAATAAAATATAAACTCATTAATAATTACAGGTACTTAAAAAAAGTCTTTTTTATCTTTAATCAATTAGCCTTAAGACCAATTAAAAAATTTAGTAGTTTTTTCTATTAATTTTAGACGTTTCGGAGATACTCTTCAGCATCTAAATAATATCCCAAAATGTTAGGTTTGACACCTAACCAGTTACTTAAATGAGACTTGGTCAATAGGCTAGTAAATTGGTAATTGATCAAGTCTCATTTAAGTAACTAGTTAAGTGACAAACCCAACATTTTGGGATGTTATTTAGATGCTGATAATATTATCAACCAAATTGATTAAAGATAAAAAATATAATATAGAAGGTCAACAATTGAAAATAATTAAAAAAAAAGTCTATTCAACTATAAAGTGAATTAAAGCATTATGTCAGTTTTTCACACAACTATATAAATAATGTTTATTCTTCTACATTAAGTTATACAATTTTTTTTAATATATATCATAAAATAACATATATTACAAAATGTAACATACATCATAATATCAGACTTAAGGGATTTCTAGATCTACCAGCTCACTGTAGATTGAACCCTGTGTATATATCCCAACGTGATAGCTATTATCTTTTTCCTGTTTGTCATTTCCTCGTAATAGGATTCTTCTCAAATGATAGTGAAACGGATCAAAAATAGCGATCCTGAGAAAAAGCGATAAAAGCATGTATAATTTTATATAATCATGGTAATTGTATTATTATTCAATAATCTTCCATATATAAAATACATATTATAATTTATGAACAGAAGAAATTGTAACCTGATGCTATAAACGGACAGGATTATAGTTCATAGAGAAACCAGATGGCTTATGTCAAGCCTGTGTTTATATATCTGCCTCGCATATTGGGTCTGTATAATTTCACCGATGATAGAAGAAGTATTAAGTGTTTTAGGTTACAGCAATATTATTCGAATGGGATGAAACTATAGACTGTATTAAGTATGGAATATAATAATTATTAACGTCATTAGTAGTAAAATAAGACAATCATTACAAATCTTGAAACCTCCTTAGGCATGATTTTGCGAGACAAACGAAAAAAATGATTTATAAGATATTTTATAAACTATAATGGTACTGCCAAGTTGGTAGTATCTCATGGATGATTTCTAGCGGTAGCTGTTGCGTGTGCGATAAACACAAACAATAAAAGGATTCTTTTAGACCAATTTAAATCATGATACGATTTTTTTTTAAAATGCATTTCACTAGTACACAGTAAAAATCCTTACACACAGTGCATAGCTAAAATCTTTTTTCTAATAAAATCAAAATCACATAACTGATTTTCGGTCACATCAGTTTCACGGCGGCCACGACAATATACTCTCCATCGACTACCTACACGAAACGATCCAAAGAAAAAAATCATAAAAGATATACAGAATTAATAATACAAATTATATAACCTTTTACTGCCTGTGTATTATTTTAATTAATTAAAATAAATTACTGAGACCGCGGTAGCTAAGCTTATATAAATATACTATAATATTTTGAATAAATTGTTATTTTACATTCCTCTTAGCAATTTAGGCTTATATATAGCCTTATTTATGGTTCAAATATCATCAACTATTTTACACTACTTATCGGTAAGCGTACACTTCTTTATAATTTTCTTGAAAACCACTTTATATCAATATATAATTAAATGGTCTATAGTATCAGCTAGGTTGCATCCACATTGAAAAAGTCTGACAGGGCTTAAATGTCGAATTTTCAAAATGGCTTCCTCTAAAGTACCTTTAATTTTGATTATTTGAAATAATTAACCGTCTCACTAATAATAATTAGTAGTAGTAAAAATTGATAAATACACATAAGCTGTGAAAGAACTTAGTAATAACCTAAACGATAAAAAAGGATGAATATTTTCTCAGGTTGAAAACAAATTTCTGGGAATAAGAGTAGTAATAAAGATGTATAATACACAGTTGGAAAACCAAAGTTAAGAATAATTAATATCTAACATTAAAGCAGTAAAAGTTAATGAAAAGTGACGAAAAACGCATAGTTTTGTGATTTTCGTATTTAATAATTTATACTTTTACATTGTTTGATATAATGAACTTTTAAAATTTCACTGGTGCTTCTTAAAATGTCTCTTCAAAGTATGGTGGTAAGTGAAAGTTGCTAGGTGTACGCACCGCACCAGATTTTTTATAAACCATTTATATATGAATAAAATTATTATTCATTAGACTTAAAATTAAATTGATGATAATGCTTATTATAATTAATAAACAACACGTAATTGTATATTTACGATCATATTTGACACATAGACATATCATGTCAATATGTCAGTGAGACAGGACTGTGTTTTAGGCCTAGGACGGGAGCCAGCAGAGCGGATGATCGATGCAGAAGGTCCCTCACCCCGGTTCAACTCTAGCTAGCATCTTCACATGCTACCTCTTAATCTGTTACACACATCTCATGTCAACAAACATGCGGCAGTTTATAGGTTTACAGTTGATGAGTTACGCCAGCACACCAACAGGCGGATTAAATGGAATGTTTAACCATTAGTGCTTGCAATATAGATGTAAAGAAGCTGGCAGTAGTTTCGTAAAAAAAAAAAAAAAAAAAAAAAAAAAAAAAAAAAAAAAATACTAACATGGAACCTACATACTCCACTTAAAAGACAAGAACTTAATCGCCGATTTGGTCAATTGACATCTCATATTTCAATTGACAACAAACTATTAATCTACAAGACCATTCTAAAACCTATTAGGATCTACGGACTTGAACTGTAGGAGGAAACAGGCAAATTTTCGAACATCAAACGAATCAATCCAATCCTTTCAGTCTAAAGGCCCCCGAACAATGCCCGAATTATGCTACAAACAAGACCTTACACCATGACCTTTATATCCCGTAAGTTCTTGACCTTATTCCATACAAATTCTCCTGTTTTCATCAGAACCTTATTCATAATCCTAATCCCGTAGCACAATCCCTATCTAGCTCAAACCATCCCTATAAGCCTCCTCGAAGGCTGAAACGACAGTGGCCCCGAGAGTTTTTTTAAATATTCTTTTGGAGTCCTGGCAATGGCCAGCTTCTTCACTCATATCCTGAGCGTCTGGTGGTCTGGTGCCCTCACTAAGTCTCCACTGGCTTTCAATACCATTGAGAAGCGCTGGGATCTCCTGGAGCCCTGCTTTGGTGTCTTTTTAACTTCGCTACCGCAAATCACTTTTCAATAAAAATATATGATTTCTTTGTGGCTGTTTACATACTTGTAAGTAACTATCGTTAAGCAGTTATAATCTCATTTCAAATAAATAGGTATATGTTTTTTCACCAATAACAAATAAAACTGATAACACTGAACGTATTTCTTTGAAATGAATATATACAATAATGTGAACAGCAAAATACAACTTCATTACGCGCTCTCTCGAACATTTTCTTGACTTATGTCCTGTTCCTGCTTCTTAGAGTAATTGAAGCACGTTTTCTTCACTCTGGAATGCAGCAGATAATTGCAAAAGATTCATTTTTTTTTTTAATAACTAAACACGCCAGAACTTACACAATAAATATCCTAATCTATAATAGTTAAAAACAGTTAAAACTAAAATCATATGTTTTTATTGAAAAGTGATTTGCGGTAACGAAGTAAAAAAGACCTCTGCTTTGCCATCCACATGTGGTGCAAAACTTGGTTCGGAGTTCCCTGGGCAGATTGTAAATATTGTAAATAGGAATGAATTTATTTTATTTATCAAAATTTATTTTATTTTTACTCAGCATATGTTTTTTTTTTATCTTGGTTGTTATTTTGCTAATTGTATATTTATCTATTTCCATTGTGATGTACATTTTTTTAAAAAATATTGTAATTTCTTTTTATGCCATTTTGTTTATTTTTATTTTATTTTTTTACTTATTTACTTTTTTTTTTCACTTTGTAAATATGGAATGAATGGTTTCTCATAGCCCTAATACCAATAGACCTTGAATATGGCAGATAGTATTATTTTTCAATAAAACTTTTTACCTCTAAATAAAAAGTTTCATCAAAACATTTTTTTTTTTAACTTGAAATTAATTAATTTAAAAAAACAAAAACACTTTCTTAACATGTATTAGGTATGTTGTGAATATCTCCTTCTATATTAATTTTCCTTTATTGATTTTCACATAATTTTTTCGACGTTTCGGTGTATTTTTCCCCATTATGAGGACATCCAGACTACAAAAATAATTAATAATTCATTTATTTATTATTAATATGATAACTCCTTGGACTGTTGCCTTGTTTGTTTACTCATTTAAATCCTCCCCTCTACTATTGGTCTTATTTTGCTGTTGTTAGGGTTTGCTTTGGTTTTATTTTCAAACGGGATTTTTAATAGTTATTTAAATTTCAATTTGTAGTATTTCAAATGTTGTTGATCATAATAAGTTATACTATATTTAATTTGTTGATGATGTCAGCGTAATTTGTATTCATATTTTTAGTGTCTGTTATGAAATTAACTTTCTTTTTAATTTTTTAGTTATATCTATTGCTTCAAGTATAAATGGAGGTAAAGAGCATGTAGTAGGATAAACCGGACAATTACGAATACCCCGTATGGTTATTATAGACATCCTAATTTTTAACTAAAAAAAAAAGAAGAAAAGTATCTTGAGTTTCAAATAAAGATGGAAAAAACTCCTTGTGAATCATAGTAGTCAACTGTGTCAAAAGATTTTCAAACGTTGAACATAAAAATATGTTATAAAAAATTAATCGAGAATATTCCTAACAAAGTATTAAGAGGACATTTTCATCTGTTTTTGCTAAGAAAACTATTGGATGATTTATGATATCTTTTCTTTAAATCAACAAAATAATTTAAGGTATGTCCTTTATTACAATGATGGTTTATAATTAAACATTTTAATGTATATTTAAAATTACCAGTTCTAATACTTTTTTATGAGGGTGACAATTATTGGTCATTAAATCTGGTTTCAATGCATTTCAAAATATCTTTCATGGATAATTTTGGGCTGAAATTTTTTATAAAGCATATAGTAGAGTGATTTTGGAAAATTTTCAATGGATTATAACTTGATTGAACTGTTTTTACTATTTTTCCACGAATTTATAAAATAAATATGCCCTTAAGGGTGCCAATAATTGTCTTGTTTACCCTATTACGTATACATGGAAAAAATCATCTTCATCAACATCGAAAAGTGCATTGTTGGGCGAAAAATATGAGAATTTCGAATTTTGTCTGCTGTTATTACGTCCTCTCCTAATTTCGGCAGACAAACTTTTTGTTGGCATCTGGGATGTGTGCAGTTCTTTGTGTACTTGAAATAATTTTTGACCGTAACAATTTCTACATATATGTTACCCTCCCTCGATGGTCGCCATTTTGCGCTTTGAGCTGGTTGACAAGTGCCAATTGAATGCTGAGGATGGATATTTTATGGATGTAACTTCACCTCGGCTCTTGGACAGACTGTGCTGTCCCTCAAGAATACTATCTGGTCAAGTGGAGGGTTTCTATACCAGTTCGTGTACCCAACATCCTTCCGGCATATAGAAGGACCGATTTATTATTTTACAAAACACAATAATAAATTATAAATGTATAGTACTTGTCATTTAAGTTGTGTAAAGTTCTAATGATTTTATAGGGTATTAATTCTTATCAGTAATAAAAACGTTTAAAAAGAATGATTTATCAACTAACAATGGTTCTTTTAACGGATGTAAAGAAAAAAAACTCTGGTTTAACCATAATAATCCTAAGCTCATCCTTAAGGACACGTACGTAGGTCATCGACCCTCTCAAAAGAGTTAAGGGCACTCAGGAGGGACCAGCTGTCGTATCAACTCTAAGACATCCTAGTCAATTATACCTCCTATTATACGGCACGATAATAATAACTATTTGATGTACCGATAATTAATCGAATCCTAACAAGGCATAAGATTAATTCTATATATTCAATAGAACTACTTGACGACCTCGGGATGAATTGACAGGATGAATTACTGAACCACCATCATGCATCGAAAGCCTTGATGAGTCTAAAGAGAACAGTTCTGTTTAGTCACAGTGGAGTAAATAACGCCGATGCAACCGATGCGACGCATAAACGGATATACTGGAAAACATTTCAATAAAAATAAAATATAATTGTTCTCTTTCAAACAATTTTAAAATACTCCTTAAAAACGATTTATCTGAATAATCATGCTCTGTTCAGTATTTATAGTTAAAGTTAAAGTTGGTTATTTTTTATGAAGGAAGGGGAGAAGAGGAGGGGCAAGGAAAATACAGGAAAAACGCTTGCATTGGGACGCAATTATTCGTTACTGCTTAGTCGTTCCATAGTCTTGTAAAAGATACATGCTATATACATGTATATGCTATATAGAATAGAAAAATAAACTTTATTCTGGGAGAAAGAAAACAGAAAAAAATGTCTGGTCAAAGACTACATAAATAAAAGTATAACATATAGGTAAAAAAAAAAGTACATTCTTCTGGTAAAAAAATAAAATAAATGTAATTGTACTGACAAAAAATGAAAAGAAAAAAAGAAAGAAAAAACGAGGAAAAGAAAAAAAATTATATATATATATATATATATATATATATATATATATATATATATACATATATTCCATGCGTGTTCCGCAAATTGAAATATAATTGATGGGTCGCTTATAATAGACTCGCACAGTTCAAAGCTATCGAAACACAGTTGATTAACTTTAACTGCCTATATCTCAACTCTGGAAGATTTTTTTTCTCTGCACCATTTAACTAACAGTTCCACGGGCGAATCTAGAGGTAGTTTTTAGGGGGAGAGGAACACTTTTCCGGAACTTCTTCTCCCTCCTCCAATAATAGTCAAAAATTTTATAAGAGTATTATAGGTAGTATATTTCGAAATAAATAATTCTTAATATTAACATTGACAGAATTAAACAAATATTTTTTACTTAATGTACAAATAAAATTTCACTCAAAATTTGCCGCCCTCTAAATTCTGCCGTCCGGGGTAAGTGCCCCCTTTTAATTCTGCCATTGATCTCCCATCTTTTCCGGCAATCAGAGTGACAGAATTTGTGATACTCGTAGAACAAGCCGGGATTATGCCATACATTCTTTTTGACATTTTTTAATGCTTGTATATATACATATAAGCATATATATGTATATATATATATATATATATATATATATATATATATATATATATATGCTTGTATATATATGCTTGTGTGATATACCTTAATTTGATGTGCCAACCACTTTTAATTTGTAATTCAATGGATGTGATGTGTGACTGCAGGGTTTGAGATGCAGCTAATGGGGTCTTCTAATATTTAAATAAATTAAAAATATAATTACAGTTGACAATTATATAATTAAATTTTACGATTTCGACGATTGATTTCTCAATGGGTGAGCCAAGTTTAATTTCCCTCCTACCTAATGAATGATAATTTATCACAGTTATTAACGAGCATTGTTGGTTACTGTGCTAGTAGGTACTTTTTAAATTAGCTGTAGTTTATTTTATTTTATTCTCAGTGGTTATTTTGGTAGAGGGAATTTCCTCCTTTCTCTCCCAGTGGATCTACCAATGAACCGTTCATGTTACAAATAAAACAATTCATTGGTTTAGGTCAATGATGGGAGCTCAGAATATGGGACAATGACAACAGAACGCCATTTTTTTTTTTAAATAGTTTTTCTAGCACTAGAAGAATAATTTAGTAGAATGAAATAAATAAAAGGATAGCTATTACGGCCAGATGATTAGAAGCTGCTAACAGCTGGGTGGATACGAAGTCCAGCAACTTCAATTAAAGTTTATCAGCTACTGTTTGATGAAGTTCGCAATATCAAGTATTATCAGATCTTAATAAAGTTCAACCATTCTTCAAGTATGAAACCGTCACCACTGCTTCAGTGAAATGAGATAATTACTTCTGATCTCCTGTAAAAGTTTAATTGGACAGTCAGAAAACTTTGGAATAAGGAAAAATGTATATAATTAATACAAAAAAAAAACTCTAGGAATCTTTAGAATGAATCACTGGTACTTAAGATTTAAGCGGCCGACCATATCTTCTATAGTTGTCGGTTATAACCTGATGCAATAACGTGCGCTTACTTCGTATTTATGAGAAATCATGTGGTGGTGTAAAAAAAAATAAAAAAATATTACATAATAATATCATAAAAATCTTGAGTGCTTAGTGGTATTTGTCCGTTAAAGAGATTTTTCAAGTAAAAAAGTTTATAAACTTAAAACGAATAACGTATTGCCAATTAGACAAATTTTTTGTCGTTTTGAGCCTGTTCCTTGAAAATTCCTGCAAAGAAAAATGAAAGGTGGTTGCCTGGTTGTTATATAAAGTTTAGTAGTGGGTCCTTTTCTTATGCTCTATATTAATATTTGTGTTATTATTGTTTTCAGTTTTTGTTATTGTTCGAGATATGATTTGTTGTTTTTAACCGGATTTTAGAAATTCTAAGTAAGAGAGTTAAAGATTGTCATGATATTGTTTCACATGTTTTTTACTGGCACAAAATGGAATAAATAAATAAATATTATGTTTGTACTGTTTCCCAGTGAAACGTTCTTGAATTTTAATCCCAAATCTTTGAATATAAATCGTGGCGTTAAAAATTGGATCACAGCTATCGAATTCCGTTCGCTACACTCGCTCAAGAGATAAGGAAATCCCAGCGTATGGGGTCTTACCGTAATTTAAATTTAGATACTTATGTAATGGAAATATACCCATTCTCACAATCACTGATATATTAATACACAAACTATATTAATAGACAAAATACAGAACTGATGACCAGAGTCAAATTCTAGGTCATAACCAAAACCTACAGAACACATCGACGTCACTTTTTGAAAAAGGTTTAACCGCCAAATATTCGAAATTTAGATTTAAATTGATTATGGTACGTAAAGACCACCTCCATCGATTCTAACTCACGATGTATCGAGAAAAAAAATTGGAAATGGTCCAAAAATCGACTATTGATGACGTAAACACGAAATACTGACGATTCCTAGTCGTCTCTTTGGCCTCGACTAGTTGTAGAAGCATAAAAACATATTGTAATTATAAAATTGTAATTTATTTTTGAATTTTTATTTTGGTAATTTATTTATGGGTTTAATACATTTTGGGGTTTTTCGTATGAGCATTTCCTTTATTTATCAGCTGTTTGTAATTTAACTTTTCCCAGCTGTTGTCATATGACCACCCTTTTACCTCAGTATGTGTCTGGGTGTCTTGGTGAGGGTTGCTGTCTTTGGTTAGTGAGTTTTTTTATTGTGGATGTGAGATGTGCTGCATATTGTTCTTTGTATAGGTTTTTAAATTCTTTTTCTCTTTACTTTATTTTTATTTTTTTCTTTCGCTTCTTCTGTTCTGATAATGCAAATCTGTCCTGAATTGGCAAAGAATCGACAGGTGATTTTTTTTTTCTGTTATTTTTCAGAGTCTCGGCTTCTTATTTGGATTTTTCCATGTATGTCCTAGTAATTATAAAAGTCATGCCATTTTAATAAACTCCTACTGCACACAACAAAGAATAAAATTTCAAAAAAAAAAAATTGTTATTTAGGGAAAACACGTTTCGCGTGTTTTCTATAACGTTTGCTAAATGGCGATTACGCCTTTTTTTAAAAACGACCTAGATATAGTCGACCGCTTCAAACTAAGTAGCGAATTACTTAATGCAGAAATAAAATACCTATAAAAGGAAAATGTACAACCCGAAGAATCACCAGACATAAGATAGCTCAGAAACAATTAAAAGAAATCATAAAATTATAAGTATTCATACTTCCATTGTCAAATGACAACATATTTTTTACATAAATTAATTTCAGCTTTAACAAAACAATTTTTTTGTAAAATGATATAAAGTATTAAATAATTTTAGGATTTAATATTCAAAAAAATCCATGGCTCTACATTACTTCGACTAAGACAACCATCGGCCATAACTTGTGAACCAGGCTGTTTTTATTATATTCTAATAACAGCTTAGTTATCACTACAAGTCTGAATGAATCACGTTCCAATTCCAAAAATTATTATAGGGACATCTTATGGAAATAAGGCAATTTTTTATTGAAAATGTTGAGTTGTAAGATCTATTAAGACAACGAAAATTTTAAAAATTGATATAAGCTGAATAATTTTTAGAGGTAGTCTTTTAATTTGTCAAAAAAAACCTTGTTTTTTGAGCGTGGATATATTAATTTTTTATAGAAAACTCCTCCATTGTTGTCATAAACAAGGCCAACTAAGTGATAATGAGGGTTATCACACATTTAGTTTCGTTTTATTTAGTTATCAATAATCATTGTTTATTATTATATTAAACAATGGAAATATTAATTTAAATAAATGAATAAAAACTTTTTTGTTTTGTTTTTTCCTTTATTTTATAAATGTTGTAAAGTCATTATAAGAAAAAGTAAAATATAACGTATTCCAGCTATTTTTTAATTTAGTTTCTGGATAAATAGTCGACATAGATTTAATATTATATTTTTATATTTAAGTAATTTGCCTTGAGGCCAATTAAAAAACTTAGTAGTTTTTTCTATTTATTTAAGACTTTCGGACATACTTCGTCCCTCTCTTCAGCATCTAAATAATATCCCAAAATGTTGAGTTTATCACTTAACTGCTTACTTAAATGAGACTTCGACTAATAAATAGAAAAACTACAAAATTTCTTAATTGAGCTCAAAGCAAATTATTTAAAGATAAAAATATAATATGAAAGGTCAATAATTGAAAATAATTAATGATTTAATATTATTCAGGCTTGAGAAATGAATATTGTATTCGTACAGATATGAACTGTGACATATTAATAAAATAAATAAATATTAATTTTATTTATACTTGATGGTATTATGAATATTATTTTTTTTATGTTTTTAGGTTTTTGCCAATAATTCATTCAATTTATTAATAAAAAAGACACTAGCAATAATTCTTAGTGTCTTTATTTATATTATTCTATATTAATTACTAATATAGAAACGGTAGTACCGAGCTAAGAGGGAAGAAATCGTGTATTGTTAGTGATGTACATTATTTTTGTACGGGCGAGGTAAAATGTCCTGAAGTACTTAAATAATAAGAAATTCAATCATAAAACTAAAGGAAATTGCATAGTAAGTTTTTTAATGGGTTAATGGTTCAATAAATATTATTTATTATAATTTATTAATATTTATATATATATATATATATATATATATATATATATATATATATATGTATATATATATTAACTTTAATTAACGTTAATTCAATATTAACTTCGAATAAAGGAAATTTCATTTTCTCAAAATTTAAATCTAATCGAATATCTATTTGTGTGTATGTGTTATGTACTGCGTTCTTTGACAGGACTTGGAGCAAAACATCACAAAAGAAACAAATAAATCTTTAGTGCACTCTACTAAGCTATGCAATTTTAACATATTTCTTTTGGATCAATGCTCAGATATCATTTTTAGTTATCGAAGTATTCATTAAGATTTATTAGTAACGAAGGTCGTGGAATTGTTTTTTAGATATTGGTTTTAAGAAACAGCTTATTGGACGCTACATTAATGAAATTTTAATTTTGAAAATGAAGTCATTTATTTTTATTTATTATTTATTTATGTAATTATTAAATCTAACGCGACGGTTGAAATTAATGGACTTTTTGAAGAAAATATATTAATGAAAATGAAATCCAACATTAATATTTTTTTTCATACAAGTGATTTTATTCGATTTTGGAGAATGATGAATATATTCTTTAAATTTCGATTGTAATTATTTTGATAGTAAATAGTAAGAACAAGCATTAGTACGAGTATATACAAGGATCGACCAGAAAAACGATATTATTTCAGTTTTATGATTTATTTGTACAATTAAATCGAGCAGAAAACATTTTGTTAAAATTAATATTAATTCATATTCAAAATGGAAATAATTTAAAACAAAATTTAAATAGCCATATCGATCAAAAAAATCTGTCAAACAGTTATAAAAACGTTCCTCAGGATTTATTTTGGTAAATAATTAATTTGGTAGTACATTGTAAGTTATATGTATTAAGTACAAGCAAGTACGCGGAATTTTTTTTTCGGGAGGATTTAAATTTTAGTTTCGGGGGAGGGGAGGGATATAATATGAAGACAAGTAAACACTTAGGTTTCCATAATCACCAAATTAGAGGTAAGTTTTAAGGATACGAATGAAAATTATATCAAAAATTATTATTAAAAATACACTATATATTATTATGTTAGTGGGTATGAGAATCATTTTTTTTTCAAAATTTTCGGGGGCATATATCCTCCTGATATTCACTCAGCATACGCCACTGCATTAGTTTATATCCCAAACTAAAAACATTACCTAAACAATGAGACGACCTAAATTTTAAATTTAAAGATTCCGTTAATATCCTGCAGCAATTACATTAATGCGTATCAACTAATTTAAAATAAAAAAATAGGAGTAAACTGTTTGTTTTAAAAAAACATCCACCACAGGCCGAATTCTTATCCAAATCAATTTTTTGTAATCATATTTCTGGTTTTCTAATTTTTCATATAAAACATAACGATTGCCAGTTTCAGTACAAAAATATTTTTAGTAGGATTTTCGGTATGTTCCCAATTGGGAACAATGGTCGCTACCGATTAAGCTTTTTATAAATATAAATTATATTATATATAAATAAAAATTATATATATATATATATATATATATATATATATATATATATATATATATATATATATTTATATATATATATTAAACTTATGAAAAAGAGGAGGTACTGAAAAATATAAAAATTAATTAAAACATAAAATATAAAAAGGCATATTTCACGTATTTTCTAAAAATCTTAAGTAACTCAAATCTGAAAAATGTCTCAATTTTTGTGTCCAAAAATCAGTTTTGACTTTCTATAAGCAAATAAAAATATTGAATGAGTATTTACTTTCAGATAAACATTTTTAAAAAATTTTCAAACATTTTTTTCCAATTGGGACCAATTGGCCGCTAAAAGGTTAATCCAAACGATCATTACAACTAAATAGTAAACAAGCTGAGATAAGACAACCGAGTGCGGTGACTGCTGGAGCTGATAAGAAGAGTGATAATGCAACACGTGACGTACCTGTTTTCCGATCTGTGCAAGATCTAGGGTAGACTCAGTCTTGTCGAACCTCTCGAACTTGAAGCTGTTGCTCCTGTAGAGCTCGTTGTCCTTGGCCTTCCTCTGGCAGAATCTCCTCGTCACCTCCTCCTCCGATCTCTTGATCCGTTTCAGGATCCGCTCCATACCGGCACTGGGCCACTACTGACATCCAGTCCGCTATCCCCACCCTACGGTTCCGCCATCTGCCAAGCCCGAGCACAACTATCCTAATTCATTTTCCTCTTCCATTTTTTTTGTATTGCCCGTAACGTGGTTAATGGTCTTTAAAAAAAAGATATCGAGAGTGGAAATATCCCATCTGTACTAATGTACATAATATAGATGTGATCCTCAGAAGTTTTGACCTACCGCAAACAGAAGTGTATTGGAAGATATGTACATATCTTCAGCAAATGTCAAAATTCGTTTGATTTAGAATTATTTTATTATTTACTTTTACCTAAATTATATGTACAACATTAAATTTTTAATGGAAGTATGGTCGACCATAGAAAAATGTGTAGAAGCTTGGTTGAGAGTGCACCCTATATAACACACAAATAAGAAAACTTATTTTATTGTGTGCTGACGTTTTGACCTAAGTTTTAGACCATCATCAGCACTAACAAAAACAAGATAACAACAGTGACAGTATAAATAATAGTAATAAAAGATGAAAATAAAGATGATAGATAATATGTAGAATATAAGTGTAAAGACAAATAAAAAGCTAATTTATAATGTAAATTATGAGAATTAAAGTAATGTAAAATAGATAAAAAAAATTATGAAATATATGAAAGATTTAGAAGTACTATTATTAAGATTTAGGAATATGAAAAGTATATCAAGATAATTATGATAATACGAGTGATGTAAATGACGTTAACCAATAATGTTGACAATGAAAATAATGAAAATTAAAATAATGCTAAAATTATTATTCAGCATTATTTAGTTATTATTATTATTTTTAATATTTTAGTCCACTATTATTTTTTTTTTTGTATTTCTATTCTTATTCAGTTACATATTTGATTTAATTTTAATTTGTTTATTCATTTTATTTAATAATTTTGTATTCATTTATTTATTTATGTATCATATATTTTTTTAATTATTCATTTATTTTTTTGACAACTCCTCATAAAAATAAAATTTCCTTATTGAATTGCAATACATTACTTATGTATCTTTGCCATTTTTTATTTTTAACACTATTCTCTGATTTTTAGCCCGTCACGTTTGGTTTATTTTATTTTCATTATCATTTAATTAATCATTTTTGACCTTAAACCAATACGTTTTCCAATAAGTTTTACCATTTTTTTAAATCAGCAATGTTAACTTTTAATAAAGTGTTGTATTTAAGTGTTAGTTTCTGTCAAAACTGTAAGTTGGCAGCATTGATTAATAGTCTTTCTTGTTTCCTGTACATTTCGATATACGTTTATTTGGCGCTTGCCTCTACGCCTCTCTGGTACGTTTTTCATATTATTAAGTATTTTTCTCCACCTTGTTTCTATCCTTATTATTTTTTCTTCGCCACATATGATATCTTTATATCAGTATTATTATCTCTATCTTTAACCTTATAAAACTTTATATCTTACTCGTTTATTTTACTAAGCATTTTTACATACACACACACACACACACGCACACACGCACACACGCACACACGCACACACAAGCACACACACGCACACACAAGCACACACAAGCACACAAAAGCGCACAAAAGCGCACACAAGCGCACAAAAGCGCACGCAAGCGCACACAAGCACACACAACACCACACAAACACACACACACACACACACACACACACACACACACACACACACACACACACACATATATATATATATGTGTATGTGTGTGTATATTTTATATATATATATATATATATATATATATATATATATATATATATATATAATAATAATAATAATTATTATATATATACATATTAATTCATAACCTTTTCTTCTTTCTTTTTGCATTATACTTTTAATTATTTTAATTATTATCATTATTTTCCTAATTTTAATTATTCGTTAGCATTATTTTAATTCTCATTATTTACATTATCAGCATTATTGATTAGCATCATTGACATCATTATGATGTCATTACCATGACATTATCATGACATCATGATAGCATTACAACTGATTATCATAATTATCTTGATATATTTTTCATACTCCTAAATCTTCATACTAGTATTTTTCGTGTATTTTATCTTTATCTTTCATACAATTTATAATCTTTCTTTCTCTATTTTCACATTATTTACATTATGAATTAGCATCTATTTTTTCTTTATACTCCATTTTTCTTTCTATCATACAAGTCTCATATTACTTTTATTTTTATTTATCTTTTATTACTGTTATTGGTATTTCCACTGTTGTTATCTTGTTTTTCTTAGCCCTGATGATGGTCTAAAACTTAGGCCGAAACGTCTGCATACCATAAAATAAGTTTTTCTTTTTTGTGTGTTTCTCCATTGACCGCAGCCTTCTTCAGACTTCTACTGCAAATAAATTTTTATTTTTTCTTATCGATAGTATATCACTTATTTTAGTACATACTACTAGCTAGCAGTTATGTGAGCTACAGACTTCGTGTAAAAATCTAAAATCTACTTTAGGTTTAGCAAATGTGAATGTCATTCATTAAATACTTACTGGAGATCAGTCGAGTTTAAACAGGACCTTACTCTTGGTCAAAAAAATAAATAAAAAACACGACAATACGACAAAAAGGGAATTTTTCTGTTAGCCTCTCTTTCGAATTTGGCAGTTACTTACGTGGTTCCACACTTTTGCCATCATTTTGTTTCCTCAGCTGCAGGAGATATATATCATAATTTTTGAAAATAAATTATAATATTTTTTATTGTCACTATTCCTATTTCCAAAAAATTCGAACCGTTTTTTAAATAAGCTATAAAGGTTCGATACTGTTATCTCGGAGTCTCTTCGTAAAGAACGAAAAGATATTTAATAAAAAATCTTATGAGGTCCATATAAATGGTCATGGTTACACTAAATAACGGCAATTATAGTATTTTTGTTTTTTAATATATTTATGGGCACACAACTGCATATGACAAGTAAACAATCCGATTTGACAAATTAATCTGATATGGCAATGACTTGCCATGAAACTAATTAAAAGCACTCCGGTGACAGTTCTATACTAACATGATCCCGTTACCGTCTTCTTTTCAGATGCCTCGAAAGATAATCGATACAAATCAGGAAGATTAAAAACTAAGATGGTTGTTTGGGAGTAGAGTTTATAATGGAATGACGGATATCAATTTCAAGCCAAATCTCCAATGAAATGTGGTTATCATGAATAAGTTTATCTATGACATATTAAGGGATTGTTCTGGATTTCAATGATTGGATTTCAGAGGGATATGGAAATTTTGTGGAGCCCCAAATTACATCAGTCAAAATATTGTTTGTTTTGGTTTTAAGGCATAAATACCTACTATCCATCAAAGCCTATATTTTGTATTGCGGCGATATTAGTTTGGAGGAAAATACATGTTTTTTGTAATAGACAGTGAGTTCTTAATTTGATAATGATTAGACTGTGGTTTCGCCATCCCAGAATTTTTTTAAAATATTGGGTGTGAGTCCAGTTTAATTTAAACAAAAGGTTTAGTAAGAGTCCCTAATGAGTTAAGTGATAAACTGTAACAGTATTATTGTAGTTTTGAGGTTTTGATGATGTTTGCTTAGTAATTAGGAATAAATGAAAAGATGTGTGATCTATTTTTAGTCTTAAGGCGACTCCTTTCCTGTGAATGCAAAGATTTGAAGCAGCCTCTACTCTTGTTATTATTTTAATACCTAATTTGCAATACCTACACTCAATTGTTCGTCGTATTCTAATTCTAATTCCTACTGCCATCCTTTTCAAAGGGTATAACCTCAAAGGTTAGCAGTTCCACGGTTCTTGGACTGTGAGTGCCTGTTTAGCTGCTTGGTCTGCGAGCTGGTTGCCAATGACTTTTACATGAATTGTAACAATAACGTATAAACCGACTTATCCCAGATCTTAAAATAAAATACCGAGGAGGAGTGGAGAATTATGAAAAAAACAAGTTGCGAGCACTACATGACCAGCGTGATATTGTGAACATTCTAGAAAGGGTAGGTTAAGATGGCTCGGTCATGTGGAACAGTCGCCGCCCAAGGAAATTGATATACCGAAAGCCAGTAGGTGCCCGAAGACCTGGATGGCCTACAATGCGATGGCATTGAGGCAGGCCTAAGACAGCTGGGAGTCAGAACATGGATAACTGTTGCTGGCGATAGATCAGCTCGGCAGGCTATCTGTGAATAGGCCCATGGAAGGGCAGGATAATAAATGTTATTCAAACCCTTTAATGAGCCAGTTATTAAAACAATAGCCTAAAGGCTGGTTTACACGATTAAGTTTTTTTATCGAAGCTTTGATTAAACTCACTTTGATTAAAGCTTTGATCAAAAAACTTATTCATGCAAACCAGCCTTTATATCGAAAAACATTCGTGTGTTGGCCCTTCAATGACCACTGCCGCCCTGCATATCACTCAGGTACATCCTTCAGGTACAAAACCGAGCGCTCCTAAGTGAACTGCTTCCAAGGTAAACCAAATCATCTGAAGTCGTTATTACTGGCTCATCATCACTTGCAATCTGATATATTAAGGCGACCAATTATTTTTGGCACAAAAAGAGTACGTTGGCCATCCGAGATTGTAAAATTTAATGTTTGTTTAATAAATAAAAGATTATAGTTGAATGTCAAGTAATCATGAAGAAGAAATATTAGTTTAAAAGAAACACACAGATCTCAGCTTTTTATTTTTTAACAATGATAATTAATAATCTTTAAAGAGTATTTATTCTTAGAACTCAAACTGACACACTTGTTTTCTCTAGCTAATGGAAATTCCCACATTCTCGTTCTGTAAACAATAAACAGTTAATGCGCACTCTTAAGTTACAGAAGAATGTCTCGATAATCAGATTCATTCTGGACATGCGCAACACCTCTTTTTCAAGGACAATTAAAAATTAGTCTAGATTCAGGGATTGTGGCTGTTTAGGGTCAGCAGCGCACAATAGTTTGAATTCAAAATATGCAGTCATATGCACATTTACACTATCAGTGATGTAGTCTAGAAAAACATCATAGACAACTTCAGCACACGAATGTCTAAAATGTTGCATATAATAATTCTTATAGTTTTTAGGAGTATAAAATAAAGTAATGGAGAACAGTTTACAAAAAAGGAATACAAATCTCTTTAAAGGAGTATGTTTGATCGCCTTAGATCAACCGTGTCAAAGTTAATTAAAACGCAGGCCATTTAATGCAACTTGTAAGATTCACGCCGGCGACATTACATTTACAAATTTTCATAAAATTATGATTTAAAGTGAGAATTCAGGAATCGGATAGGATAATTAAAATACTAAACACCTGCCTTAGATATAGTCAAATAGTAGTGATCTTGGTATAACTTGGAAGTTTAGGGAGTTTGTCGGATAGTGAAGTATTCGGAATAGACGAGCAGTTTCTTGCCTTTTATGAAGATTCAAATTTTTTTTCTTAAGCCAGGATTACATTGGCTCATTGAACCATTCATTCCCTTGCAATCCAAAACAATTTATCCATTCTAGCATATGTGCTGTCGTTTTGTAAAATGTCTCCTTATATCTTCAAGTGATAGGCATGAATCGAGGTGTTAGCCAATCATCTCTCCATTGTTACAAAGAGGTCAGTCTGGAGGATCTACAATCCCGATCCCATGCAAGTGTTTCTGCAGTTAATCGTGATCGGTTGTGATTCGGAAGCAGGTAACCGCTTGTCCTCGAGGGAGTTTAGAAGGGATACGGTATGTTATTAGAGGAAGAAGGATGTTTCCCATCCTTCATCCTCTAATAATATACCCCACTCTTCCCTTCAACCATTTCAGAATATTCCTGCATTAAGAAGTCAGTCCATATCTCTTCCATAATCCTTTTGGCAGATTCAAAACTGAGAGATCGGCGAGGTTGGTCCATCTGCGGTCCCTTCTTTGCCAGCTTATCGTCCTCATTGCCATCACTGTGTCCCAGAAATGATTGGAGTGCTAATTCAGTCCCAATGAAGATTCCATGTTCGCCACCTTACCTCGAGATGGGCGATCAGCTGATGAATAGAACTGAAGTCCTGTATCTTTTGACTGATGGAATGATCAAAACTTGTGTCCGTGAACTATCTCCATCTCTCCTCCCCTTCTCGCTTATCACATTTTTAGGAAGCATCTAGGTAGATCAGTAAAGAATCATCTCTAGTTTACTAAGTCAGGCAATCAGAATGATAGTCCATTTCAGTGAATCTATCAGGTCTTCCAAGCTACAGGTAGTTCAGATCAAATCTTAGGCAGAGGGTCTGTTTGAAAAAGGGATGGGATATTATTAAGGGATGCTGTAGGACGGGATACCCTAGTTTACGACTACCAATCTTCAAGGATTGTAATATATGATTGAAGAGTTTGGGAGGCAATAAATGGGGTATTCTCTGATAACGCTAGCCATAGATATGATTAGAAAATAGCACAGTTGTTATTTTGAGTGAATTGCAATGATTCCGAAGAAATTTTACAGTTTTGCTAAACCCCAATGGTCAACTATTCATATAGAAATATAGTTTGTTTTGCATTTAAAGCCAGTTTTGAAACTGATCTTTAAGCCTTGTGATATGTTACTGTAATTTGTTAGTGTGTAATGAGATAAATAGGCCTTTGTCCTTGATAACACACGTTACATCGGCAAACTTTAATAAAAATTCGTATCTAAGCCACTTCTGCGCTATGTTTATTTTGGCATTTAGGTCACCTGTATCATTTTTGGTTGTCTTCTTCCGATTTATTATACAAATTGATCTTTCACATTTTATTTTGTTTTATAACTTCTTTCCTCTCTAGGGAATCATAACTTCCCAAATCATTGCTAAGGGCCAATTCAACTTTGTGGTATGTGGCTGAAGAGTGTGAGATGAAATAAATGGATTATTAGTCTCTGATAACGCACGTGTGCCTATCGGTAAGAACTAGAACAATGAAGTGAAGTAATCGTGAGTAGGACCCTTGATATCTTCCTCAGTCCAAGCTCCCCAGTCCCTCCACTCTTCCATTCCATTGCTCAATTTGAAGTTGTTGTTTTCACTCAATCGATCCAGGTTTTACAGATAAGCAGTAATTCATGATCCCTCATAAACATGTATTATATAATACTAGGTTATTACAAAAGTCTTTGTGCATAGAATATGTTTTATTTAAATTTCAGTATAAAATCTACAAATTAAAATTATTTTTCAAAATATAGGCGATCGTTGCCAATTACTTTATCCCATCTTTCTACCAGAAGTTGTGAATTTGGTTTTCAAACTCCTTATATCTTGATTTGACATTTCTGTTGTTTTTAAAGTACTGCCTTTCAAAAAATGTGCCACTGACCGTTTAAGACAATAGCGAAACTGTGCAATGTCAGGGCTTTAAGGAGTGTGGAGTAAGATGCTAACACCCTCCACTTCTGAGGGCCTTTCTTTGATTAAGAGTGAACAATTGGCAGGAGCATTGTCTTGCTGAAACATCACTTTAATATGATTGACCAAAGCAGGGGACTCCTCAATAAAATATTGAAATTCCCAACTAAAAGTTCAAATTTTTAAAGCCCTTTTTAAACAAAAAAAAAAAAAAAAAAAAGACATTTATCTCTTAGTACATGCCAGCCATGCACAGAAAAAAAGAGTGAATCAGAAAATATTCTTAAGTAAATAAGTCATTGTACAATTCTTGTAACAAACTAAGCATTAATGTTAGGTCAGAAGTGGAGGACGTGATGGCCAGCACATTGGGGCGAGGATCCTGGTTCTTGGTTTGGAACAGAGGGTTTGATTCCCACCTGGGTCAGTTCATATTTATTTCTTGACAGTTTCGAGAAAGGAATCTTGACACTCCCATTCCACTTAGTATGAGAGGGTAACCCTCAATGGTTGGAAAAAAGTACCGCAAGGCCGACTTGACAGAATAGTTTCTCCACCATTACAAGTACCAGTAATACCATTAGGTTGGAGGTGAATAGGTTTTATATGTAGATAAGGCAGTACACTTAAGAGAAATAATAAAATAATTGAAATTCTTTATTGAATAACTGTAAATTTTATGAAAATATTTATTTTATTACAGATAATGGTTGGTACATACAAAATTTACATTATTTTGTACAGAACTTTCAGATAATTCTGAAAGCAAAATGATGTAGTTTTTGATTTTATCAAAACCCTGAAATGAATTTCTTTCTGGGTGTTGAACTAGTCATCTTATTGTTCAAGGAAGAAGGTTCTGTAGATGAAACATCAGGTTTCCCATCTTTTTCTGATCTCTGAAATGCGAGGGCGTTTGAATCCATAGCATTATCTTGTCGAACTTTAGATTCTTCTCTGCTTTCATCCGCATCAACAACTGGATTTGTAGCCATTTCTGGAAAATTGCAATGAAAAGACACCGTAAGAACTCAATTTTAGAGTATAAGCAACTTTTATAATAAATAAATCCATGGTTTGGCAAGATCTCACCCGTGCTGCCTACAGGCAAGGAAGGGCAAAAAAAAAATAAATAAATAACCCATAAATTGATAATTTATTTTAGAGATTTAACAATGATAGCGTATATTGATTTAAAAAAACAACCTAACTTTTTTACTTCAACTATCTGTAGGATGGATTACCATTCTATTACGGTTAATATTACAATTATGGTTAATTAGTTTACCTGTTTTAGACACCTCCCGGAATTAAACCATCAATCAATCTTTAGCAGTAAATTTGTAGTAGCAAAAAACCTAAATTGCTACAACTAACAAGAATATAACCTCTTCGACTAACTGTATAAAAGTGTATCTAAATGCAGTAACTACCAAAATTATCACCGAGTTCACAATGATTCTGAACAATCCAATGATAATAGTTAGCAAGTTTGCAATAGATTTTCATTTATTATTTCATATTATTTTTACAAGAAGCATTGTTTGTTTTTGTACAGTATAAAAAAAATATATTTTAGTTTTGTTTAAGGCAGTGTAAGTTTTATTTTTTTGGTTGAGATCTGAAACCATTGAATTAAAGATTAATCACTCAATCAATTTTGATATTGATATTGCTGGAAAGCCTGTGCCACTATCCACTCTACCACAGCCTATCTCATTCTGCTTCTGTTTGGTCTCTCGCTTAGATGATCATATCTAGTTACTCTCATAATCCGCCTCAGTGGTATTATCAGTTGCATGTCGTTCAACAGCTTCGTCAGTGACTGTTCATTTGCCGTTCTGGTCCTTTTTAATAATTTTATTGTATACAAACTTTATTTAAGATTTGAAGACAACAGTCAGTTCACTCACATTTCATTTATACCGATTCCCAACCATTATCTCATGCAGCTCAGGAACCATCAATTGTAAGCAATAAATATAATACTTTAGATTTCACAGTTTTAGCATTTTCTTTTTATCTCAATTTAAACCCAGTGTTCATAAATAAAGATATGGTCCTCCGATTCACAATTTTTTTATCTTATTTCGCCTTTGGAAATACGCTATACATTATTTAACGTTTCCTTTTCAATAAGTTTATTGCTGTCAAGAAAGCAAAGAGTTTTGAGAAAATATTATAAGTAAATAAAATTTCAAAAATATTCTCTAACTTTACCATTTTTGGTTCATTCCTAACCAAGATATTGTTGAAAAATAAAAGTTCAATTCTGTTATGAAACATAAAAAAAACATGTTTCCACAGTTCTCATGTTTAATCACCAAAATGGTTTAAAGATAAAATATTATACTATGACAATACTAGATAATCAAATAAATATAAATATTAAAAAAAAAAATTATCATAAGAATTAAGGTAACAATCATAATCAAAAATCTTAAAATAATTCAATAAAAATATACCTCCCCGATTTTTTTCGATCCATTTCATTACTCGATCGGTTACATTATCTTCATCATCTGAACTAAGCTCATCCAGAGCTTTTTCTGGAAATTCGGACCATTCTTCATCATCATCAATGCCCCACTCTTCTAAAATCCTAGGGGCAAGATAATCGCAGTAACTTAGTAATTCTTTTTTTGATACATTCCACTCAGCTTTACATTTTTCGAGTTTGTTAAATGTTTCTTCATACAATTTTTTATTATCTCGAATACCTAGAAAAAAACAAATACATGAAAAAATTAAAGATTACAAAAATAAATGATGGTACTGATGGTAGGAAAATGTAAATAATATTTAAATTAAATAGGATATTGAGATCTACAGGAATGTTTTGGTTAAATGACCAATCCTATATATATATATTTTTTTTTTTTTTCGGTTGGCACTATAAATAATAGAGATCTTTGGACGCGCAATATGGTATTCATACAGACATGTGTTGCTTGCGGGAGAACAGACAGCCTGGAGGGGGTCACCCAACCTCACTGATTAATAATTGCTTGAATTATTAATTAATTAAATTAAATTAAAGTAGTGCCGGTACCAGGATTCGAACTCACAACCTTTGGGTTTGTGAGGAGGAGCACTTTTGCAAGCACGTTAACCCGCTCGGCCACCCCGACCCCCATGTATATATATTGAAGTTTAAGAAAATTTAAATATATATATATATATATATATAGAGAGAGAGAGAGAGAGAGAGAGAGAGAGAGAGATAAAGAGATAACATCATGTTTTTAACATGTTCAATTAGAGATAACAATCTTTCAAAAATTATTATTGAATGTACCAATTATAAAATAAATAAACAATATCTACATTTAATGAAATAATTCAGGACAGTTACTGTATTAAAGGTGAAAGGACACAGTGTCGAAGAGGACTTAAACTCAGCTTGTGCTTCATTAAGCCTAAAATTGATGCTCAGATTGTAAACACATGACATGCTTCCAACTTAAAAATATTGATTCTTTTCTTCAAAATTTCTAACTTTTGATAGATACACTTTTATTCACAGAATTAATAGTGTTGTTATATGAATCTTATTATTTCTGTTGTCATAGGAAATAGATAAACTTTTGATTTTGAAATTCATTTTCAATTTATTACTTTCTTAAGCAAATTTACTACAATATTTATTGTTTTATTTGTAACATAAACTTTTGTAAATCAGTTTGCATTTTTTTAATGAAGATAAATCTTAAATACTAATATAATTAGATCAAGAGGACGCCCAGTTATCTGAAAAGTGGAAGTGGTATAAAATCTGGGAACCCCTGTATAAGGAGAGAAGCTGTTAGGTGCAATCTTTGCATTTGCAAGGCAAAAGCTAAGGATCTGTTATCCGCTGTCATTGTATAAACCTTTTCTATTATCTACTAAGAGTTCCATGACTACAATGTCATGTTGTACCATTATGATTTTCACAAGGACCATTTTTCTTCAGGTTTGTGTTGGTATGGAATTCATTGTAGAAGGGAAAGGTAAGGTTCATTCTATTTCAAATCATCCAACCAAAATTTAAAATGAAATCCATGGTCTCAGATTTTTATGATTTTTTTTTTTTATTTTTCCATTTGCCATCCTTATTAAACATTTAAAATTGTATTTGATATCTCAAATACTGGATAATCTTATATACTAAATCTGCATCATCATATCACAATGTTTTTTTCACAAAATTGTTCAGAATAACCAATAGAATAAGTCAAAAATATCAATTATTTTAGCAGCATATCTAAGAAATGATGCAGGCATTGTCATCTCAAACTTGGACTTCAAATAAATCTTGAAGAAAAAATGTAAAATTTTATAAAGAAGATTTAAAATAAAAGGCCCACCAGTAACCAAAGTATTTATATTTTTTTAATAATTCTTAAAGTATGAACTGGCAGAATCTGAAATAAAATTGGTGGTTTTTTTACTACTAATACAGCATGTAATATATGTATAAAAATACATATTTAACTTACATTGCAAAATATTGGTATCATCTAAAAGATCAGTGGCATAACAAGGGCTGTTCATTTCCAACAGCAAATCCTCACACTGTTCTTCCCAATTTTCAAGTTTATTTAATTCATTTTCATTTAACTCGAGTCCGTTTGCTTGAGAACATTTTTTCAATGTTTGTTTGAATACATCACCAACACTAGTAGTGCTGAACAATGCGATCTCGTCTCCAATTTCAATACAGCACAATCCAGTTAAAGACATGTTAAACCTGTGAACAGGTTACAATTACATAGAATCTTTCATAATAAATGTGTTATGATAAAATGATGTCATAATGAACTTCTCGCATTCTAGGACATTTCAATTAGCAAAGTTGGCAGTTATTTTGAACATTTTTAATACTTTCAATTCTCAAATTTATAATATTTAATTCGAAGTTGGATAGACAGGACCTTCTATCTTTAGAGTTGTTATTTTTTAATCTTAATAGAATTTAAAAACTGATAACAAGAAAGTTTTAAAATAACATATTACTAATCGTTAACCCATCTCTAAAAATATCTTATGAACTTACTGGTTAAGAATCCAATCTAGGTAATAGATCATGAATTTACACTTCATTACACATTCAAAGTTAAAATAAATAATTAATAATGATTTTATGATGTTTGTAATTTATTAAAAAATAACTAAATAAATGTATGATTTTTTAAAAAATAAATAGCTACTTTAGTTAAATAACAATAATATGAGTGAGGCCTAGATTTCTAAAACTAGCCAAGTCCATTTTTTTTTTTATCAATAGATAATCATGCAAGGAAAAGATTTAAATTTATCTTCTAGTTGTTTTATTAATTTTTGGTGCCATGTTATTTGATCAGTAAATAGAAAGCAAAAAGGCCATTCGGTCACTAAGTATTTTATTTTATTTAACAAATAATTAGTAAAGTAAAATAAAATACTTTGTGACCGAATGGCCTTTTTGCTTTCTGTTTACTGATTTAAATTATTTTTATTTTTTTTAAATTACTATGTATGGACAGGTATCTAAGTGACAGTGACAAAAAAACAAAACAAGATAACATCAGCTGTGCATTGATAACACTGATCTATGGCCTTTATCAGGCAGCTGTGAAAAAATGGACTTGATTCAAATTCTACGTCTCATATCATGTAGTAATTTAGTTGTTTTTTTTTTTGTTTAATTAAGCAACATTTATAAGGATCTAAGTCATACAATTTTTTTCATATCAAGGTATTTTGGTG
This sequence comes from Rhaphigaster nebulosa, assembly GCA_948150685.1. Classification (NCBI taxonomy): domain Eukaryota; kingdom Metazoa; phylum Arthropoda; class Insecta; order Hemiptera; family Pentatomidae; genus Rhaphigaster; species Rhaphigaster nebulosa. The sequence goes on from OX411312.1 coordinate 58,456,650, forward strand.
TAGGCAAATATTGAGAATTTGATAAAGCAATAAGGTAAAGTAACAACAATAGAAAGATAAAATTTAATACAAAAGTACCTCGATCGAACAGTATTGCTCAGGCAATAACCATTATATTGTGCCAAATGGAGTGTTTCTCTTAGAGATGGAAGGGCGTAGGGCTGAACTTTACTACAGCCTTTGTTTCCAATCCAATCATTCTCGATGAGCACCACTGTATCATTCCTTTGGCTTCCAATAAATAACATATCATGCCTAGACAGTAATTAATAAACATAAAATAGATGTTAGAGTACATAATTAATATAATTATCATAATAGAAATTATCTGTTATTATTCTTTTTTTTTTTAAATTAGTAACTCTTATAACAATGGGAAAAACGGTTATAGTATACATTAGATTTTGACAATCAGCACAAGGGACAATATGATAACCCTTCCATATCATTTTATCATCGACATATATTTTATGAAAGACCCACAGAAATACTTTTATGAAATTAGGGATTGATAAATTATTTGCCACTTCTATAAATTTATTTTATTGAAAACTAGTTTCGAATGTTATATATTCATCCTTAGTTCAAGGTTTTAAAACCTTGAACTGAGGATGAATGTATAACATTCAAAACTAGTTTTCAATAAAACAAATTTATAGAAGTGGCAAATAATTTATCAATCCCTAATTAGATTGATCCTTCTATACCATCATGCGGATGTCAACTGAACTTTTATGAAAGTCCAACCTTTCCACTCTGGCTAGAATAGGTAGGGACTCTGTAGGATAGCCAGCCCTAGTTGGAGTACATAAAGACGTTGAACCCAATAAACCAACAAAAATAAAAATGAAAACACAGAAGGCATCAATTTGAGGTCTATGTCTCAAAATCAATATTATTATCACACAAACAACTAAAGATTTATTTATTTATTATTTGTTCATCACTGAAAACCTTATTAATGAGTCTTGACCTGTTCTATTACAAATTGTTGCATCTGATGTCGCTGTCCTCCAGCCGCAAGTGTCCAGGAGATTCTGTGACGACAAAGGATTGACTCTAAAATAACCCCACATGAGGATGCCCTATAGAGGATAGTGTAGATATTGTAAATCACTCCTATGTATGTTGCCCCTTGTGCAAAAGGCCTTGTACCAACTGATTCAGATTCAGAATATGAATTGAATAAAGAGAAAATAATGAAATTCAGAAGTAATATCTTTTCTTTCAGAGGAACGTTTTATCATATAAATTACTTTTTTCCTTGTATATATTAAGTAGGTACAAATTGAGTTTTATATTGTAATATATTTAATAAATTTTAGAAAATAGAGTTTTGTTTGTAAATAAATTTAACGTACAATTTCTATTAAATAAAATTACATTTCAACTTTAAAAACAAAGCAATTTACCAATAATTACTAAAGGAAATAAAGTGTATACACCCAATAATAAAACCTAGTCATAGGGTTCATTTTGATTCATTTAAAAAACAATAACTTAGAAAAAGAATAAGTGTCAAGTGGACAGAGAAAACCCATACGTGTTAAAAAAACTTATTACATCATAAAAATTATAATGATTAAGAATATATAATCTTAATTTTGTTTCAGATGCAAGTAAGGAAATAATCTCTAAAGCTAGGTCTGGCCAAAATTCAACCCACAGGCTGCATGCGGCCCATCCTATTAATTTTTGCAGCCTGTCGGTTATTTCATATTTCTATTGAATCTTTAATTTCTGATTGTATGTATACAAAAAATATTAAATAAATGGAGATTTACATGTGTCATTGTTATACAAACTCGAGTTCTATATTTGATATCCACTAACTAAAATGTTACTGAAAAAATCGGAAAATTAATTGAAAGGAAGGATAAACCATTTGGGTTGGCCAGATTTTTTTTTATGTATGTGATGGAGGTCGACAGGAAGGGCTAAAATAATATTAATAACTAATAATGCCAAAGCAAAGAGGGCCTTTGTGGTGGTAATGGTTGGCTGTGATGATAAATCAAAATCAGGGATTGGTCAAAGTTTGGTAAAAGGAGTACAAGCCATTCTTTTTAACAATGGGTTTATGTTTTATTTTATTCTTTATAATAAGCTTTATCTTTGAGAAAAATGATATAAGTCAATGAAACAGTGTCTATATTCCGTTTAAACACCGTTTCATTGATTTATATCTTTTTTCTCAAAGACAAAACATATTTAAAGAATAAAACATGACATAAATCCATGGTCACAAAAAAAAAAAATGACTTGTAGTCTTTTATTCAAACACCACAGAACTAAAAATAACACAATAAAAAAGTTGCTTGTTTTTTTTTTTATTACATAAGCCAAAATTTTGGCCATGTTATTCAGACTATAGCGATACGTCTCATTTTCGTTTTTATTTAACAATTTATCTTTTATTACTAGAATTATTATAATTATTAAATTGTTATTTCCATTATTTTTGTTTTAATAATAATAGAAACAGAATGGTCTAGGTAGTTTGGTCTACTTTATTGTAACCAAAAGACACTTCCAATAAAATTAGACAAAAAAAATTTTTTTTTTTTAAATCTTGTCAGATTCGTTTTTAGCATTCTTTAAAACACATACATAAGAATTTTTATGCAAATCAGAAAAAAGAAAATTTTGGACTAGAGTTAGCTGGAGGATTTTTTTTTTTCATGCTGTCTGCCATTTACTTAAGCATTCATAAATCCTCAGGATTTTATCCAAATTCAACATTACTACGACTGTTGGAAAGCTGAGTTTCTGGTCTCTAGCCCATACCAATAAATTTTAAATTTTATGACTTTAAAAGGAAAAAAGTAGTTTAAAATAATTTTAAAAAGCCCAAACATTTACGGAGGTCGGGTTTGTCCCATAGCTTACTAAACCACTTCCAAGTTTTGTGTGAATCGGTGGAATTGTGTTGAAGTTATCGCAATTTTTGGAATATTAGAATAAAAATCGAAGGCCCGAGTAAAGTGAAAATTTTGAGCAAAAAAATTGTATTGTTTGATTGCTATGAAAATTTGTATCTAAGGTTTTTTAAGGTTCGAATATCCACTTTGTTTCTCCCTAAAAATATATGTTATACCTCTTTGTTAAGTCGCACAGTGGTCAGAACTCTCCCATCTTCATAATTTAAAGCACATTCATATTTTAAAAATTCAAAAACAAAAAAGTGTTCTTATGATGATATAAAGGACGATAAGAACGAATCTGACTTGCTTTTTCCTAAAATATTTTTTGGGTCTACTTTACTGGAAGCGTCTTTTTATGTTTGTGATTTTTAGTACATTTAAACTCATTTAAAACAATCGGAATGTTTTTTCTTATTTTACACAAAAAAAAAAAATCGATTGGTATATAAGAACTTTGAAATCCATGCAGAACAAGGGTAGAAAACAATAATATAAAAAAATGTTATAGGGTGCATTGACAAGAACTCTCGGACACATGTTTAATATTTCTTGACCTAGTGACACCAAAAAAAGTTTCATTGAAATCGGTGATGCCACATCCGTTTCCTTCCCCTGCAAGTGTAAAGTATTACTTGAGATTCATCTAATCCTGTAAATATTTACCTGGGTCTCATATAATTCTAAGTGTGTTTGTGTGTGTGTGCTTGTGTATACATATCGACATAGTTTTTTGAAAAAGGTTTAATATAGCATTACACCTCAATATAACATTACATTTCATAAACATTAAAGGAAACACATGAAATGATTTTCCCCCAATAACAATATATCTTTTTAAATTTTATTCTTTATTGTATACAGTATGAGTTAATTAATGTGGCAAAAACCTTTATAGTTACAGTATATTTTTAAGGCTTTTAGCACTGGTAAGGCCAGAGTAACGACTGAGAGCCGTTAGTATTTGGTGCTTACGTCATCAATAGAGCCTCGTAAAGAAATATGGGAAGTTCTATGTGATGGAAGTGAAAAATATACTAAGGAACTTAATTGAGGCAATCAAGTCCACATACCAGGAGTCGAAAGATGTAGTGCGACTGAACGGCAAGAAATCAAGAGCCTTCGATATGAAAAAATGGGTCAAGCAGGGTGATTCTTTAAGCCCGCTTCTCTTTATTAACTATATGGACGAAATTGCCTCAATTTGTAAACAGCGCACAGCAAGAGTACATCTGGGTCAGTGGAACCTCCTTCCAGTAGTCATACAGTTCCTTATATACGCAGACGATATAGTCCAAGTAGCGGATTCCACAGAAAGATTACAACAGGCCATGACAGAGTAGTACGAAGAATTAAGAAGAAAAAGCATGCAGATAAATACCAACAAAAGTAAAATATTTCAGGTTGGTAGAACCCAAGAAAATGTAAGCATAACATGTAATGTGGAACCAAGCGAAGTAATGACAGACTTAACTTACCTAGGAACTGTGATCAACAGAACTGGAAAGGTAGACTCAGAAATATCGAATAGGACAATAGCAAATTCCCTGTACTACCAGATCTGTAACACAGTGATCGGAAAGAGAGAAGTAGGAAAGGAAGTGAAGCTTCTCCTATTTAAGTCATTACCAGTGCTATTGTACGGAGCGGAGAGTTGGATTTTGACCAAACAACTGCAAAGTTGTATCACTGCTGTTGAAATGAAGTTTCTTTGACGAACTGCAGGGAAAACTCGACGGGATTGTATTAAATGAAAGAATCAGAGAGGAACTTCAGATCTGCTACATCCAGGATACCCTTGAGAAGAGACAGCTGATGTGGTTTGGGCATGTATGCAGGATGGAAGCTCATAGAGACCCTGTTAAAACCATGGAGACTAGGCCGCAAGCTAGACGACCCAGAACCTTCTACATCAATTACATAAATCAAGTAGGGAGACGGTGAGGCAAAAGTATTGATGAAATGTAACATTTGGCCAGTGATAGAGCTGACTGGCAACGATTGCTAGACACACCCCACGCTGAAAGGCATATGGGTGGAAGTGGAAGAAGAAGAAGTCATCAATAGTCAATTTTTAGACCATTTTCAATTATTTGTTCGATATATAGAGAGCGGGAATCGATACAGGTAGTGCAACTCTTAATGTTAACTAACTTAATGTTCCACAATAAATTGAAATCTAAATTTTGAATTTTTGGCACTTCAGCATTTTTCAAAAAAAGACGTTGATATGATGTGTATACATATAAATACTAAAAAATTGATTAATTTTAATTAACAAGGGGATAAAATCACTGGATCCAGCTTCTAATTCAGTTAATGACAATAGAGAACTGGGCCATGAGCAATGGAGGTCAAACAGCTGTCAGTGATGTAGGGGAGATTTTAGAGTAAAAGTGGAAGTAATTCAAGAAGCGTTAAAGGTGAAAGAGAGAGAGAATCTGTGCCTGTTATTTTATTTCCCCAGTCATAGTAAACAATTTTTACTCACAGAAAAACTATTATGAAAATGAAAAAAAAAAAATTATTATGCTAAAGTTACATTCATAGAATAGTATAAATGAACATACGTTGTAGAAGTTGGAAGAACTGACATAACAGCAGGACTTTGTCCTATGCAGTGGGTCCAGCGTTGAGAAAACCCTACCCTCAAATCCAAAGAAAGAACCTGATGACTAGTGACAATGTACTGAAGTTCATTTATTCCAATTCCTCCTGTATAGACTTCTTCACAATGTTCAGTTAAGTCTTTAACATGCCACTTGTTTACTTCGTTTTTTATCTGGAGCCATAAAAAAAAATTCACTCGAGATGAATTTAATAAAAAAAAAATCTTAATTAAATCATAGTAAACATAATAACTTACTCTCAAATCAATAACACGGCAAGAGGACCTATCTAAGTAACTTAAAGTATTATCATTTATATAGAAAATTGATCCCCAGTTATCTGACATTGCACTGTCATTATAAAACTTTTCCTGAAACACAAACCTAAAAAATTTTAATTACATTAGTAGTATTTCTATAATTGTACTAGAAATATACAAAAACTAATAAATATTTATTATACTTTTGTTTAATATTAAATTGGAACTTTATAATACAGTAACAGCTTAGCTATAGGGCATTATGCTGAAATTTTTTTTAATTTTTGCGGGCAGCAATGTCCGTGCCCCACTGCTCTGGCCCCATAAATGTGGGCTGTGTTCTGTCCCCTTCTAAAACTGATTCCTTGAAGGCCAACTGTGGGATAAGACACTTGCAATCTCTATTGTTTATTACTAGAACTTAATAATTCTAAATCAGAGGGTTAGGTAGCATTTGAGTAAACATTTTTGTATTTATTCTTTATATTTCTTCAACTAGTCCAGTGGCGATAGTTTATTTTTTTAAATAAATCCTGGATGGACTTTGTCGACAAGAGAATTAGGAGAAAAATAGTAGAAACAAATTATATAAGTTTTAGAAAAAATCGGTAAGTAGCAACCTGTTGAAAAATTTTTATAAGCATAACGAAAGTGATTTTTTCACGTTTAAGAAGTTAAATTTTTTTTTTTGGAAACATTTTTTTTATGGATAGAGCTTGTAAAGAAAAAAAAAAAGAAATTTTGATTTTCGACATCGATTAACAATTTTTTACTTGGACAATGGACATTTTACTTCAGGGCTTGTAATTGCCATAGAAACATGTTACGGAGCTTAAGTTTGTGACTTTTAGTGGTATTTAGCTACAATATTTCAGGCAAAATTAATTATACCTTTTTGCGGAAATCGTGAAAATATAAAAGCAGTTGTTCTCGAAAAACGGCTTTGGCTGGTTGTGCATGCAAGCTAAGTGGAGGTGTTACAAACAGCGAAAAGTTATAATAATTTTTTCATGAAATTTTTATTGATGGTAGGCACTACTAAAAGCCACAATTTAAGCCCTAAAACATTTTCCTATGACAATTACAAGCCCTGTAATTAAATGTCAAAAAATGGACATATTTCCTGGTTTTAATTTTTTTAGCCAACTTGTATGACAATACCACAGACACATGCCAGGCGTGTGAGGGTGTCAAAATTAATTAACTACATAATTTGTGTGATAAATGCCCCATTGGGATCTTCCCTTCATTAATTTTGCCACAGGAAGCCTTTTTTATACCCTTTTCTTACAGACTGATCACTTTTTTAGCTAAAACCCAATCAGCAACCAAAATAATATTGGTCTTTCGCAATACTTACAAATAATATTTCATTTATTTTGTAAAAATATCTATTCAACAAGATAACAAAACTTATAATCAGTTAGATAGTGATTGAGACATGGCAAATTGTTTAAATTGATATGGTGGCCATCTTGTATGATGTCACCATAGACATAAGCAACAACTGTGAGGGTGTCACCATGGAAATTAATTAGCTACATAATTTTTGTGATAAAATGACACCACTGGCACCTTCCCTTCATTAGCCATGGGAAGCCGTTTATGTACCCTTTACTCCCAGACTATTTCAAAGAGAGACAAAAAAAACATTATTTATAAGAAATAATGTGTAGCTTTCCAAAAATTGTTATATCTCATCCAGCCCACCAAAAATTTTGTAAGTCCGTGTGGATCCTTTTACCAAATACATTACTGACGTAAATTAAGAGTATGTATAAGAGTATGTTCAGTTTTTACTTATGGTAATATAAGCTTTGACTTTCATATAATTAATGTAAAATTATAAAGGTAAAATTTTTCATGGTCTGAAAAAATAACCAAGTACCTACCTACCAACCGCTGCGTCGAATACTTGCAATTCCCTTTCTGCCGATAAAGTATAAAAATTACTTCCATTAGTACAAATAGAAACAAAAGGGCAACTTTTTTCAACTGATAATTTTTTCGATACTGAGAGTTCATTCCCATCATCTTCCAAAGAAAACAACGAAATATTCTGCTTCTGCCGAGTTACAATAAACTCTGAAAGGGAAAACATTATAATAATATTTTCATAGAATTGGCCTATGAGGTAAGAGATATTTTAGTAAACTGGCTTTGGTGGCTGATGTTGATGAGGAGAAGTAAAAGTAAAAAAAAATTTCAGGTTTACAAATTCTATGGTAAAACTTAATAAAATTGTATTTATTTTTCTATACCTGACTAATTGATATTTTAATTTAACTATTTAAGAAAATCCTAACAAGCAAAAAAATAATGTCATAATATGATATGTTACCCAATAGCAACTTACTTTGTTTGGTATTTATTTCATAAATCGGCCCTGGTATTCCAGTACTTGAGGTAATATTACAGCAGCCAATATCCCCTGGACATTCATTCAAATTTAATCGAGAGAGAACTGTAATAAGAAAATATCACCAGTAACAAATCTTAAATTCAACAACTATAAACTTCAACATATTTTTTTGTTGCTCTTCACTTTTATTATGAAATCACAATTGTCACTCAAAATATAAATATATTATTATATTTATACTAAAATATACAATAAGACAATGAGATGTAGGTGTGTTAATAATTGGGATGTCAGGCATGAAAGTTCAGTGCCCGTCAATACCTGTACGTACATACCTTAACACTTAATTATAGGTTGTCTAAGTAATGTAATGGTTTTAATAGGTACATTGCTTATTTCGGTGATTCTTAAACAGAGGTGTATAAGAGGTTTCCAACTTTTGTATTCTGTGGTGTAGAGTAGTTTTAAATGCTTGGTGGGCATTACATGGATGTTTTAGCAATACAAAATATTTTTAATAGTTATCAAAGTGGGGGTATAGTCTCATACCAAAGACAAAAATACATTAAGAAGCCAAATATTCATTATCAATTATTATTCCAACTATCGACCTATAATTGGATTCATAACTAGGGAATTAAGAGGTATTCCAAAGGCTGCATGAAGATTTTAAAAACAAATTATTAACAGAAAACAATTGGAAGATTCCAAAACACAAAGCCTCTAAAATAATCACATAGTATAATACTTGGTGCAATGTGATTGGATGTCTTGCAGTGATGTGTCTTTCTGGACGGTTGGTGTGAGATGTGCTATATTTGATCTTCACAGATGTGTTTTTTTGGTGTATTTCAGAGACTTGAGGCTTTATGTTTTAGAATCTTCCAATTGTTTTCTAGTAATTAACTTATGTCTCTTTTTAAGTTTTTGCTCTGATATGTTCACGAATTATTAATATCAAATAAAAAATAAAATAAAAAAATCTATGAGATGCATGCCAAGAATTTTAATTTATCTATATCTAGCAGCAGAGGTGCTCGTAGTTTTTGCTCTTTATGCCTGACAATTCTTTATCTTTAATTTCTTAAGCTATCATAACCAGTAAAATTGGTTAAACTAATAAAATAAAATAGTACCTATTTCACCCTTTCCATATGCTCTAGGCCTGATCAAGAATTTGTCTGATCTGGATTCCAAACATGTAATGTTGGTCGTGTTGAAATAGGAGTTATAGTTCTGCCAATAAAAAAACAAACAAAAAACAATGAAATTGCTTTAGAAATAAATAAAATGGCAATCTGGACCCTATTTCTTAAAAAAAAAGTACAAGTGGCAAAAATAAAATTGGAAACCTTTGCTGTTACAGATTACTTAGATAATAAAAATTTTATTCAATGTTTTTTTATTGATTTACTATTTTTAATATGACTATTCTAAATTATATCGTATTTTAACATTTTACACTGTTAGTCATAAGCTAATTAGTACTTTTGCTTTATTATGAAACAGAAGGTATCTATAAAGTAGAGTACAAGATGCTATATAGTTATATATTGTTAAAACATGATAACATTTATAATAGTTATATTAAAAAAACCCAGTAAATTAAAAAAAAAAATGAATAAAATCATTATTATCTAATAATGATAAGTAGCTTGTAACCTCTCAACTTGAACCTTTCCACTTGTACTTGTTATTTAATATGAAATAGGGCCTAGGTCGTCATATCATCAAATGAGTATGATATGGAATTTATAATGAGGAAGCTCCTTCAGGTTTATGACCAATGGCACCAATAAGCACTGAAAAAATGGAACACATACCTTACAGCAATTATTGGCTCTAGAAATGGAGTTTTGCAAAAGCTGTGGCATATCAAGGTTGCAAAGGATTCCCAATGAAGAAATAAGAAATAGAGAAGGGGCTGAAGTAAATAATCTCAATGAAATTACTGAAAGAAGATTAATGTGTTACGGATGCATCATGCCAATGGAAGAAATATGTTGGCCCCTGTGAATACTTAAATACAGCCTAGATAAGAGACAAAGACGAGGAGGACCTCACAAGTAATGGATAGAGAATGTTAGGGAAGATATGACGGATAGAGGATGACTGTACTTATACAAATTATTGAAGGAAAGGACTTTTGAGTATTGGAATGAGACACAGTTACAGGAATCAATAAAATAATAAAAAATAAAAGGATAAATAAAGTAAAAATTCTCAACACCAATTTACCATGCTTAAAGTGACCGACTAATTCTGATGAAGTATATTTAAGAAAATAATTTATTTTATTTATGTTGAATCATTAAATTTTATTTTTCCTTCTGTCAGAGATTATTTTTTCAGTAAAACTAAAACTAGTCACAGTTTAAAGAACAAAAGAAAGCAAACTATAAATCTTCAATAGAACCTCTCTAATCCATCAAATAAATACATTGTTACCATAATTTTGCCAATTTTGAAACTATTTCAAATATTTTAATACCAAGGACACAATTAAATTTAAGGATAAACAAATATTAAATTTAGCTCTGAAATAATAAAATACCACATAAAAAATTCCTTACAGCATTAAAATGCATATCAGGGTCTTGTTTCAGATGATCAGTAAGCAGCAGAACATTTTGAGGTATCTCCACTATAACTTTGCTAGATGTTCCTGCACAAAATTTAATAAATCAAAGTAGATATTTGTAAACAAATTTATTCTCACAATAATAATTTAAACAAAATTACCTGTTCTAATTTCAGAATCTTTTTCGTTACAGTATTTAAGTATTTTACGTTTACAGTCTTCCCAATTCTTTTTGGATTTCACTAAATGTAAAGCTGGATCGGTACCATTAATGACTAAAAAATAAGAAGCAGAACTTAAAAGGAGAAATTAGCTCAGAGAGATATGCAAGTAAAAATAAATATCAAACAAACCATTCCGATCAACAACAGATGGGAAGGAAACTGGCACTGGACAAGAAACCTGGCAGGGGACTGTTGTAAAACATCTAGAAAAGTGTTCAATGTTGTTGATGTTTTCTTCTGAAGTATTAAATTGTAGATTGTGACAAGGAGCTGAACTATGAGGATACATAGAAAGAAATTTCCTGGGATTCAAAGGACCTAATACTTGGTTCAAGCATTCTTTATGTAATGCCATCGTTAAATGCCTATTGCATTAAAAGGAACGAAAAAACCAATAGAGAATAACCTTAAGTGTAATTAGGCTAATACAAGAATTCCACTTCCAATTAAATCCACAGAACTTATATGACTAATTGTACATATCTAATTGAGTTTATCCAGACAAGTCATATTTCGATTATATAACTGAAACAAATATTACGGAAACAAGTTTCTAAATAAAATGTTATAAATTAATTTCATAATCGAAACGCGACATCAACACAACTAACTGTTTAAAGTGTAGATACTCTGGATAAGACCAAGGAAGGGTAAGATATACATTTGAAACCTGCCGCCATTAACCTTTTAACAAAGGTAAACCATAGAGCAAAATCTCGAAGTAACTAAAACTTCGAACAATTCAAGTTAAACTTTAAAGTGACCAGCTCAATCATTGAACATTAAATCATTAATTAGTCTAAATGCCACTATTTCCATAAAATAAAACAAAACTAAGTTTCTAGTTCTTCTTTGAAAGCTGATGTGAATTGGTTCGATGTGAATAAAATAGACGTTATACTATGAACTACTTAAATACTCTATTGTTATTTATTTAAATCCGATTTTCTTTCAAAACTAATTTTCTTTATTATTATTTTACAATTCTTTTAAATATTATTTTACTAAGTTGATGGAGCTCGTGCTCCACAAATATGGATTGATTATAGATTCGGAGTTCCTGCTCGTCTTTCTAAGCCGATCTTGTCTTTTGTAGATTCAACATTCTAAACAGTACCGGCTCACATAGCATGGATTCTCACGGTATATTCACTTAGGAAGGTGAGCAGGTACTTCAAATCAACAATCAATCTATATTTGTGGAGCACGTGCTGCATACAGTTAGTGAAATAATAATGAATAAAATTAGTTTTGAACGAAAATCGGTTTTAAATAGATAATAATAGAGTATTTAAGTATTAAGTATTACTTTCCCTTACCTACATATGAAATATATAGTAAGGAGAAGTATTGCGATCGGGAAAATTTTCGAATTCGACCTTTCAACGGAAATGCAGGTTTTAATGTCCCCTGAGTCCAAATAACCAAGTCTCGTAAAATGATCTGCGTGTCTGTGAACAGCCTAGCTCAAAAACGAAAATTTTTATGATACTGAAATTACTTATTTATGGTAAGCACATGCATGTGATGTTACAACTTTTTCGTCAAAATCGATTAACCGGAAGTACCACTTTATATAATCGATTTCACACTTTTTTTTTACAATTTTCTCGAAAATGGCCCAAACGATTTTGATGAAACTTGCTTAAATTGTTTTTCATAAAGGCCTTTAACTTTTCATATATGTAGTACATCAATGTAAGAAGAGGAAATGCAGGGAAAAATGTTATGATGAAAAGAATAGTTTATTTGCCCATAACTTACAAATTATGCATTTTATGATAAATATATATAGAATTATATTAATTTTATTAAAGGAAATTAAATTATCTAAAAAATAAAAAAAGAATCATCGAAATCGGATCAGTACTAGCAAAGATACAACGCATTGGACTAACCAGAAATGGCAATTGTGTCATGAATTTTACAATTTTTTCGTAAACTGCTCTAATGAGTTTGGTGAAACTTGCCTAATGTCTTCTCCTTAAAGCCATTTAACTTTTCATGGTATGTAGTATATCAACGAAAAAATGTGAAAAAAGTTATGATGTAAAGAATATTTTATGTGCGCTTGACTTTAAAAGCATGCATTGTATAGTAAATTATGTGTAGAATTGTATGACAGGTAATTAAATTATCTAAAAACAAAAAAAAAAAGAATCATCAAAATCGGACCAGTATTAGCAAAAATACAGCGTATCTATCTTATGAGGACTACAAGACCCTAGATAGATAACCGAGCGCATCCGAAAGGAGACGGATGATATCGAATAGTCTACCAGTCCACCAATTTGTAGTCAACAATACGCTCTGTAATACTGTAATGTAAGAATTCAAAAGTATAAATTAACTTAATAATTTCTACTTTTATATTCTTTAGTGGAAACAAATTTTTTTCGTGGAAACTATACCAAAACTTTTAAAATATATTTTCAACTAGACAAACTTAAAATATATAGGTAGTGCACAGAATTGTTGTACTAAAATTGTTTAAATAACTGTTTCATTATGCTTCTGTGGGAGATGTGAAGAAGTGAATATTTCTGAGTTTATTTCAAGTATTGTTTATGTGAAAACTTTAAAATTATATTAAAAAGATAATTATTATAGGACGGTAAGGAAAAGTTATGTGATGCGCGCATCGCACTAGATTTTTTGATTGTGTAACTTCTATTTATTCACATCGAACCAGAGCACCTGCTCAGTTTTTTTAGTAAGAATTTTCCAAAAGTGGATATATTAACTTTTGATGGAAAACTCCACAATAATTGAGGTGGTATTTTCTAGGCTTTTTGATTAAAAACTTCTGGGCTAGACTAAATAGCTAATTAACTAAACAACAGACGTATAGCATGAACACTATGCTTGAATATGGGTGAGTACCAGATGTTTCCGAAATAATTCTTGGAATAACCTATTGTTATTGAAGTAACAATCAGCTTACGAATTAATGCACGCGATTCAAAGAATGTAAAACAAATCAAAATGTTAAAAAAAAAAGATCGAAATGATATATTTGACAAGTTTGGTGTCTGAAGTTAAAAAGAGGGATAAGGCTTTTCCCTCCTTGAGCATAACCTTCCGGTCTATGTTCCGCCCTCAAGGTTCTTTTTCATGTACATATATAACTAGCACATTTGATCTGAATTTATAATTGATAAAGATAAGGAGAGTTTCATTCACAAAATGCTAGCACACAACTTCTAGAATCGAAGCTAAAAGCCGAGACAGCTCAGTTGAGGAGACTATAGAGCAGGAACAAAGGAAAGGCCTAGAATAGTTGATCGCGACCGACTCAATACTACAGACATTGCAGAATAACCTAGCGAATATGTACAAACATGCTTTTCTTTACCCTATTACGAACGTTTTGGGGAGTAATTGATTAGAAGTGGGTGAAAATGTCAAAAATAAAGGCTGCAGCCCGAAAATATTTGAGAATTCATGGCTAAGAGTTAAAGGACTTGTAGGAAAATGAGTAATTTAGGAAGCGTTTGCCAATGGAAGGTGCCTTTTAGTGGACTTACGGACTCTCCTGAATCATTGGCGGAAACAATGAATTTGTGCTTTGCTGAAAGGTTAGAGGAGACGAAGATTTTGGCATTCTATTTAGATAATTTACTCCCGAGCAGAAACAAGGAGTGGAAGCCGTAACGTCAAGGATGCTTTTCGAAACGTTCCAACTTGGATTTCAAAATTTTAAACTTCAAAACATATCTCTAAAGCTAGTCTCTGTAAACGATTGGACGGTGTAACGTTGGCAAAATGAGTATTCCCTGTATCTGTTGAAGATTATTTATCTAAATGGTGAAATAGCAGATAAATGGCCTCCAGATCCAGTGAACCACTAATACATTACGATCGCTCATTAATAGGGGTACAACTTTACAATCCGACACATTATCACTGCCCGCTGCCGAAGGTCTACGCACCGGCAATCTCTAGTTTATTTCTCACAAAAATAAACGAATGAGCACCTGTCCTCAAGTGAAGTGATTTTGTTGCAATGAATTTGGCCATAGGTGATATTTTAAGAATGAGCTACAGAGTAGTATGGCTGGTTCATCTGGAGTCCTCAACAGTTTCTGGTTGATAAGAAGAGCTAATTTATCATTGTTTGGGACACTAATACCTGAGGTTAAGATTTCGGCAGCATTACTGAAGTAATTGTTGAAAAATAAATGAATAATAAGGAAATAAGAATTTCTTAACTGTAGAGAAAAAAATAAAAAAAGGGGGGCAGGTGGAGCAAACCAATTACAATGAGACCCTCCTAGACACCATAGTGCTTTGAGGCTGGTTGTTATGGAACAAACATAGAAAACCTTGACAAAGAGCCCACTAAGCCATATCAACAATCCCATAATCCGCTCCTGTTTGTCATTACTAAGAAGACATCCCCAGGAGAGCTTATCAAGAACAGTTGTACATAATTTAAAGTTCACAACCTTGTAACAGGTAGCCGCTTAACATCTTCCTTTTTGAACAGGATCCATTATTGTTTAAGAAAAAATCTCTACAGAGTGAATCGTCACTTATATACAACTGGATGAGTTGGAAAATACAACTTTTAGTAGCATGAATGAGCACTGTGAAAAAATCTGAAGGAAGTTTAATTTTATTACTCCTTCCACAAATTTTATGTCAGCTCCATGCTTTACTTAGAAGTATATAGGCTGATAAAAAGACAGCTAGCAAATGTGAGAATCAGATGTTTAAAAACCAACAAAAAACATTCAATAAATGGAGTTGAAATCAGGTCAATACACTTGTGATAGAATGAAAATATTGATCTTCACATTTAGGAACTAGTTAATTAGTTCATATAAATTAATTATATGTGCGGATATAAAAATTTTCTTAATTTGCATATGTAGCCAATGGTTAAAAATTTTCATTTGCATATGTAGCTTATGATTAAACTTTCCTAACATCATTGTATTCACAATATTTGAAGAAATGAAAATATTTTCTTTTGAACATCATTAATTGAATAAATTGGGTCATATAAACAAAATTAGTCCAGGATCAATTATCAATCAATAGAAACATTGATTTCATTCTGTGGCAAAATGGTTGGAGTACACTGAAAGATTACCTTATGAATGAAAATCTGATGGATCTTAAATTTGCAAAAGTCATTTTAATCTCTTTTCTATTCCAGAGAGAGCAAAATGGCTATTGAAACACGAATATGAGGGCGGTAGAGGCCACTTGGCAGACCGAGGGTTATATACAATGGACATATTGGAAGGCATGAAGGAAAAGGGGCTGCTCGTGGGAAAACCATGACTCTGGACCATGGAAAATTTACAAGGACATTAGAAGCTTCTTCACACCTTAGGGTAAGAAGGAGTTAGTGGAAGAAAAATAAATTGAGCAGCTTCATGGCACAAAGTCATTGAGTACAGTAGAATCCTGTTCACCAGAAATAATATGGCGAGGGCTGTCCAGGACAGTACAAAATTTCAGATAATAGATTGCATGATCAGTAAATAAAAAATTCTTGAAATTACTAACATTTATGAAACCAATGGTCAAAAAAATTGTTTATTTTATAGACTACTACTCGCTTACTTTAACCAGACATATCGTCACTTACCAATTGATGTACCATGCAAAACAAACTTTAAATAAAATAGAAAAACCTTATGAGATAACACAAGAGACAGTAATAAACTGAATTCTTAGTTTAAAAACGTATGAGGAACGAAACAGAATGGATGGATGGCTTCAACAAAAAAGTTCCGGATAATCCTTTCAGGTTTTGTCAAATCTAGATAAGTGGAATACTAATTTTTTTCAGTTTTAAAAAAGTCATTTCTTACCATTTCAATCCAAAATTTATTCCAATCAGCAGATCATTAGTTCTACTTACGAGTACATATTCTGCATGTATTGTTTCTTTCAGAGATAATTTTTAGATTGTTTCATGCGATTGTTCAAAATTAGATTTAATAATGTTCAGAAATGAGTAGAATTACTTGAGATAAAAAGTTCAATAAGGGGTGTAATTAATGATTAATCACTCTTCAAGTTATTTATTTAGAAATAAATAAGCCATAAAACTATATTTAACTTTTGTATATACAAAAAGAAAAAAAAAATATTTGCAACAATACAATGGTTAAGGCAAAGCTGATTTACAAACTATCACACACAATGTTCAAATTTAACTAAAATATTTATTAGTTTGCTATTTTGTTTTTCATAAGGAACATATTTTACAATTATTAAGTACTAATTTGTGATGGTCCTCATTTCCAATGATTAAAAAGGTGGTAAAATAAAATTAAAGAAAGAGATCCATCCTGAACACATAACATTAAACATTCGGTTATTGGAATCCACATGAGAGTCATGGAACTTATTGTTTATGAGGAACCTCCTTGGTGTAAAAGAACACACAAAAGTGCTGATTGTGTATATTAGCAATAATGGGTACAGCAACTAATAACATTACTAAAAAATACCATAAACATTCTAAATTTTGGTAATAAGTAAGCTAACCTACGTGTATATAACACAAAAACAATTAGCAAGTACAAAAACAAAATTGGCTACAGCTCAAAAATAATAAACAAAACCTAACAATACTTTGTAAAAGATATTTCAAAGTTTATATTTATTAAAAAATATATATATTTATTGCCTTTTGTTCTCTACAGTAGTAGAGGATATACATAATAAATCAAAGGTAGAGGATTCTAACACACTTGTGGCTAAATTCCACATTTCAATAGTGCATTACAAAAAAAAATGTAAACCTTGATTAAAAGAACTGGCCATTTAACTACTTACAAGAAACTATATATATATAAAAAAAAAATTAAATTATTTAAAATATACACTAGATCAAAAGACCAGATTCACACTTTACATAATTCAATAATAATAGTAAAAGTTAACATATTTCATAAATTCATGGATATAAAAAAAAATTATATATAAATATATTCTGGTTTATCATAATTACACACAATGTGCTTTATGATGTTCTTCGTAACTTATATCCCCAAAATTAACTTAACAACCCACACCACCTGAGATCATAAGTTATATACATAACAGAATTTTTTTTTTTGTCTTTAGAATAAACTAAAATGTAACAGTCAATAAACAATATTTCATTTTAATAATTCATAATGTAAACAGATTTTCAAGTGCAATTTAACTGAAACAGTGAACCAGCCAGCTCAGTTTTAATTTTGATATAAAAATTAAATAATTTATCAATGTTAACCGTAAAATCAATAACTTTTTTTAATTAGGAAAAAGATAAAGAAACTGAATAGTATAATAGTTAAGATATCTTAATTGAAAAAACAGCAGGAAATAGAAAACAATCAGTCAACGAAAAAAAAAATTAAATTAACTATCAATTCACTTTTTCCAAAAATAATAATTAACTGTTCTTATATAAATTCATTTCATTTCAATAAAAATATAGAATTAAAACTAATAGATGAACAAGTTACTTGGGCGATGAATTAAAATACAAATATAAAACAAAAAAAAGATTGTTTAAATAAATACTCAGTAACTAGGAAACAAAAAGGAATAAACAAACACTACATAAATAATATGGAAGAATAAATTATAAAACTAAAAACAAAATTTTTATGAGCTGTTGTGTATTGTAAGTAAATATGTAACTATCAAACGGAATAGTTTTTGATGCTAGAGCATCAGAATGGCTTTATTCATTTTAATTTTTATGTTATTATTAACAAAATAACAGGTACAATGTAAAATTACAGTTCAAAGGTGAATAGCATTCACTAATTTAGATTACCCTAAAAATAATCATTCTTTGAAATTCATTTAACGCTTACCCTAATCACAATAACCGTAAATAAACGATTTCTCCTCTTTTGTTCTCAAACAAATTTAGATCTTATCTTTGCTACAGACGTAAAGACTTTCACATGAGATTTTGATGTAAAGCGATTAATAAAATTTGATTATTATAAATTCAACAATCAAAATAAATTTTTAAATATCCCTTGCTCCTTAACCTTTCCAGTGCTGAGACCACAACAGTAATGATTGGTCTAGAACATTTGCATGGCCAATAACAACCGCGATTAATCAATAGGAAGCAAAATCGGATCTAATTTAATACAATATGCATTAATATATTATTATATAACTTACATAAATACATTTTCAAAATTGATAAACCATAATATTCCTGAATTTATGGAAGCAATTTAAAGATGAAAATATAACTCGATCTATGGAACTATCCTTGGCCACACAGAGCACACTTGTTAGATTGCCCAACACTGAATGGCTTAGGATAATCAAAAGCGACTTTTAGTCTAATGCCAAAATTAATAGTTCATAGTTTTTCACTACAATATTTTCTAACTACATATTATAAATTATAATTTTAACAAATGCAATAAATAATTTAAAACTATTATAAATAATGGCAATAAACATATTGCATGATCAATCCATAACATTACGTATTAAGGTATATTTATTTACACTGTTCAGTTCTGTGTATAGCACACTGGTAAATACATTCTAAATAATTGTTTTTCTTTTTTAAATTGTTTTTTTAATTATTAAATTAGTGGTAGTATTTACATATATACAATTCTCATAAATAAAAATTCATTTTCAATTATTTCCTACATGTTTGTATATATTTGCGGTCTTCATCACAGAGAGTAGCCAAATAAGGTCACAATTTAAAAAAAGGAGTAATTTCAAGAGTGTGATGTCAGTCTATTTTTTCTGATTTTTAAATATCATTCGTTGATAAAACTGATATTTAATACAATATAAATATTATATTTTACACTTATTTACAAAATTCCAATTCCACTAATATATAAAAATATAGAAAGTGCAAATATTCTCTATGATTTAGCCACTCTCGAAATCACTCCAGTTTACATTATTTGTCCTAAGGCAGCAAATTTAGCGAGTAAGCCCTACAATTAATATGAAGCACAATTGGATTAATCAGAATAAATTTCATCACGCAGATAATAAATTTTCAATTTTTCAGTATTCGCTAAAACATTATATAATTTGGTATAGTCTGTACCAATTATTCAACAATAATGTATATTATTAAAATTCAACAAATACCAAAACTAAATAGTTTTCAATTCAGGCCACTGTAAAGGCAACGATGAGGCAGATGGTTTCTATTTGTACATTTAACTTACATCTAGATTATTTACATACAACTAAAAATAAAATAATTAGGAAATCAGAACTTATGTAATGTTATTTTAAACATTAAATAAAATACGTAGGTACACAAATAAATCTATTCAGAAATGACAAATGCCAGAAAAAAGAAAAAAAAAAGAAATGAAATGAAATTGAGCAAAATAATTTTTTCTAACAAAAATTAGATCTATACTTCAACTTTAAAAATGAAATAAAACGTAGCATCTTAAGATGCGGTAATAAACATATCTTGTAATCTTTTCACAGTACTTTTATCTAATGCACACAAATCAAAATCAAATGTCCTTTGCGTTATTTCAAACTGACCGGTTTCTGAAATTACTTGGACCACACGTTGGAGATCAGCGTTATCTTGCAAAGTCATTATTTTTTGTTGAAGATCTCTCAATTGTGTTACATAATCGTCAGTAAACTGCGTTTCAGGAGATTCTGATCTTTCTTCACGCTTAGGCGATTTTTCTAAAGGCTCTTCTTTTATTTCTGTTTTAATAATTTTTTCGATAGGTTCATCTTTATCTTTGGTTTTTCTTTTTCGCTTTTTACTTTCTTTGTCTTTATCTTCATCTTTACTTTTTTTCTCCTTTTTTTTAAACTTCTCTCTTTCTTCCCGTATATCAATTTTTTTTTCCTCAATCTTAGGCTTTGGAGGAGGTTCAGAAGGTGGATCACTTTTAACATCTTCCTCCATACTTACTGAAAAATCTGAATCGGAATCTTTGTCTGGTAATTCTTGAATAAGCATGTTGAGAGGATTGATTGTTGATTTGGTAGGAACTGGTGGGGGAGGTGGAGGTGGTGGTGGAGTAGGCGACTTGGCTTTTGGAGGGGGGATAGGTTCTGGTGTTTTTTCCTTGGGTTTCTTTTTGTGACGGTCTTTGTCATCTTCTTTTCTATGTTTATCCTTTCGTTTATGTTTGTGCTTTTGCTTCTCAGAGATATGGGTTCGATCTTTTTCCCTTTCTATAGGTTTAATTTTTTTTTCTTCCTTTTCGTTTGATTTAAATTTGTTTTCTTTAACTTCTTTCTCTCTAGAATTTTCTGGTTTCTTCTCGATTTTGTCATTCACCTTTTCTTTTTCAATCTCCTTTTTGTCATGATCTTTGTGTACATCTTTTTTCTCTTTTTCTTCTTTATGTTTTTTTTCTTTATGTTTCTTTTCCTTTATAGTGTCATTTTTTGAACTACTTCTATCTTTATTTTCTTCAGAGGATCTTTTAGTATTTTCATCCTTCCTTATATCCTTAGGAGGTATGGGAGAATTTGATTTTTTCAGGATTTTATCCTTACTTTTTTCTTTTTCTTTATGTTCTTTATCTTTATTTTTATCTTTGTCTTTGTTTGACTTTTCATTATCCTTTTCCTTATCCCTATCTTTATCCTTATACTTACTAAGGGAATTTTCTTTGTCTTTCTCTTTGTCTTTATGTGGACTATGTTTGGAAATCTTTGATGAGTCTTTTGCCTAAATAACATAAAAATGATATTACAAGCCTGACATAAACACACTCTCTAAAAAATAAAAATTAAGTTATAAATAAAGAAAGATATTAAAAATAATAAATTGCATTAGTTAACAACATAAAACCACAAACCACAAACCATTTGATTTTCATTAATATCTTACTTGTTTTTCATGTGAACTTTTTAATTCTGAAGAGCTTGAAGGTTTCGCTGCAGGCTTAGAAGTTGGAGAGTGTTTAATTGTTTTTATTGGTGTTCCGAAAAGAGCTGCAAATGAACTACCTCTTGATTCTTCAGGTTTTGATGTTTCCTAAAATAAATAAAAAATATATGTACATAACTTTCTATACTAATTTTAGTAAAATAATACTGATTACTATCACTCAAATAGACAGGATCAAGAACTTGAAAATTTAATGAGAGCTTTCAATTTGATTTCAGATAAGTTCTAATCCGAGTCAGCAGGGGAACATAATCAGTCACCTATTGTTCAATGTTATCAAGAACATTGGAGAATGAAACCAGTGGAAATAAGAACTATAGTTAAGGCAGATATTTTCCATCAGCAGACAGTATAATATCAGCATTCTGAATAGAGAACTGGATAAAATAAGTCTGAGAATAAATATTCTAAAAATCAAGACTCATCCAGGCATGAAATGGGTGCAAATATAGCATAAAAAAAGGAACAATACTCATAAGTACCCAACAATAAATTTGAGTACTAACTGGAAATTAAAAACAAAAATTAGGTAAGTCACTGCTTGGAAAATTCATCACATTAAGCTCAAAGTTAAAAAAAAGAAGTATCCACCAGAAGTAAAATGACAAATTTTAAAATATTCTATATCCTAAGACTTACAACGAGTCCAAACCACTAGGTAAAACTTGATGAATATCCTGTCAAACCAAAAATTGAGGCAACTACTTGAGATTATGAGACTAAGGTATAAAAGAGATATCAGATAAGGTAACCATGAAGGTAAGCTAAATATTGTGCTGATAGAGGTTGAAAAGCCAAAATAGTCAAAGGAGGTATAGCCAACAGAATAAAAAAAAAAAATCCGTGAGCAGTAGAGCTCTGTCACTAAAGTCGTATTTTCCCACAAAAGACAGTCCCCTAACATACCAAAATTTACATATGAATTGACAATTTACCGAAAATGACACATTTTTTTTTCGGGGAAAACGACTAATAAGGCATTGAAACAGTTGAAATAGCCATATCTTTGCTAATAGCCGTCCGATTTCGATGAAACTTCTTTTGTTTTAAAGTTAATTTAATTTCCTTTCGAATGCAACAGGTTTTGAGCTCTCTACCTCAACTTGGAGGGGCTTTAAAGGTGCGCAAATGTTTTAAAAAAACGGAAAACCCAGGGGGGTGGGGGGACCAAGTCGAGACCCCCAAAGGATACTTCCCCGACACCAACTCAATTCACATACAAATTTTCAGCCCTATAAACTAATATGGTGGAGCTGTAGCGATGTGCAAAACTTAAAAAACGCCGAAATTTCAGGTAAACATACCGAAATTTTGACTGGAATTTACCCATTCTTTAATGGTATCGTTCTGCCTTGAAGAAAGCCCTACATACCGAATTTCAGCTCATTTGACCAAAGGGCCGCTGGAGGTGCTCAAATGTAGCGGGGAAAAAATATATATATAAATATATATCAGACATCTCCAAATTTTCCATAATCGTGCTCTAGGGGTTATGAAACGGATAGAAATCGCAATCCCGCCGCTCACCGCCGACCTTCGACCCACTGCAATAGAGTATTTTTTTCAGGGAAAAAACGACTAACAAAACAAATAAATACAATATAGGCAAACAAACATGTACCACTGGTGGTACACAAGAACGTTCCGCAACCATGACAATAAAAATCACGAGTAAAGTCATCTTTATTCAATGAATAATTAAGATTTAGCACATTCAATGAAGGATAGCAATTTGTTTTAAATTATTATTGAATGTGATTATTGTGATTAAACACGATCTACAAATAATAAAAATAATTTAGGTTGGTTACTTGAGTAAAGGCAAAAGCACCAAGTGTTGAAGAGGAATTACTAACTAAGTTGAGCTCCATAAAGTATATCCTATATAAATGACAACTTGCTTCCAACTGAAAAATATTGATACTTTTCACCACAATGCCCAAATTTTTTCTTACTTTTGATGGTTACACTTTAATTTACAGAATTGTTGGTGTTATTATGGAAATCTTACTTTTACTGTTGTGTGAAATTGATAAACCTTTTTAGATTTTAAACTTTATTTTCAATTTATTCTTTTCTTAAGCAAATTTACTGAAATACATATTGTTTTGCTATACATACAGTTAGGGAAATTATAAAATTATACCTTTACATACTCCATTCTAAATTAATTTTTATCCTCCACCCACTTGAATTTGACTCTCTCATAAACAAATTCGAACACATGTCAAAAACCTTATGTTGAAAAAACATGACACCCTAGAAAAGAAACTTGCAAAATTATTATTGTCATTAAAACAATGACAATTTAAATATCCGTTCTTCTGGTTCGTCAAACAACTCCCAAAGTCAAAACCAATTTTCCAAACGTATTCTCAATCTCACTAGCACCACCTTATCGGAAACTGAAAACAATCTTCTAAATAAAGCCTTAAAACACTCCATAAATTCATCTGTAAACTCAAAAATGTTTGAAAATCTTGCGGTTCATATCGAAACCGGTCTAGTAAAATATAATAACGAAAAATATAAATTCCAAATCCGTATGCACCGAAATAGAAAAAATCAATAGGTCCAATAAAAATATATCAACAGAACATAAAACAGCATGTGTATTGTCAACAAAAGCACGCGAAAATAATCTTGTAGTCATAAAAGCCGATAAAGGAAATACGACAGTAATTCTAGAAAGAGATAACTATAGAAGGAAAGTTTATGATTTCATAAACAAAAATGGTTTTCCTAATATCAAAACTTCCGTGAATAAATTTGCTACTGAAGTCCACGAGTTGATAAAGAATAGCATATTGATACCGGATAATAAAAAATACAATCTCATTGAGATGAATCCTCTACCTCCCCGACTATATGGCCTACCAAAAATACATAAACCGGAAATTCCCATAAGACCAGTCGTTACTTACCCCAATAGCCCGATCTATAAACTTGCCCATTACTTGAACAATTTTTTCAAAACCAGAATCTCATTTTCCCCACAACACACGGTAAAAACTTTATAGCGTTAGTCAACAAAATTAATAACAGTACTTCTGGATAACACGAAATTAATATCATTCAACGTCACAAATCTTTTTACAAGTATCCCACCACTAGAAACAACAGAAATTTTAGAACAGTTAATCTTACGATCAAATCTATCACCGCTAGAAAAACTAGATCTTTACAATTTGATTTCTATTTGCATAAACCATAATGATTTTTAATTTGATGAAAAATTCTTCAAACAGGAAGAAGGCTTACTGATGGGCTTACTTATTTATGAAAAAATTAGAACAAAAAATTCTTTACCCAAACAATTCTCAACTAGCTCAACATATCATATACTGGTATCGGTATGTAGATAACATTATACGCTTATGGTCTGGTCAAGACAAATAAATAAATAAATAATTTCTCAAGGAAAAATATAGGATATAATATATACTTAAAGGAAATAAACGAAATTCACCCCTCGATTAAATTCACAGTAGAACTGGAAAAAAACAAAACCATAATCTTTTTAGATTTAGAAATCTCAGTAAAAAACAAACATCATGAAATTTGGAATTTACTGGAAACTCATCCATATGGATGTCGTTATAAACAATGAAGCTAGGAGACCGATAGCACATAAAACCGCAACCTTTAATAGCATGATTTACTATCTTTTGAACGTACCATTAACTGAAAAGAACTAATTAACTGAAAACCACTATCAATCCCATTTAAAAAACAAAAAGAGAGAGGAGAGAGAGAGAGAGAGAGAGAGAGAGGGAGAGGGAGAGGGAGAGGGAGAGGGAGAGGGAGAGGGAGAGGGAGAGGAGAGGGAGAGGGAGAGGGAGAGGGAGAGGGAGAGGGAGAGGGAGAGGGAGAGGGAGAGGGAGAGGGAGAGGGAGAGGGAGAGGGAGAGGGAGAGGGAGAGGGAGAGGGAGAGAGAGAGAGAGAGAGAGAGAGAGAGAGAGAGAGAGAGAGAGAGAGGGAGAGGGAGAGGGAGAGGGAGAGGGAGAGGGAGAGGGAGAGGGAGAGGGAGAGGGAGAGGGAGAGGGAGAGGGAGAGGGAGAGGGAGAGGGAGAGGGAGAGGGAGAGGGAGAGGGAGAGGGAGAGAGACTCGTGAATAAAGTTAGTGGAGGAGGGTTTTTCTAACTTTCATGGAATTAGAAATGGTAAGGGAACAACTATGTAACCTCAATATTTGTTGCTGGCTTTCAAGCAGAATTCCCAATCTTCCCAAATGGTAAATACAGAAATTAATAATAAAGATAAAATTGAATTAAGAATAATAATAAGTTAAAGATTAAATAAAAAATCCAAAGCATAACTTCTTCCGTAATTATCAATGACCACTTTCTTTTGGTCACTTACTATTTTCCATAAAACCAAGAATTCCAATTACGATTGCAGAAACATACATTTTTTTTCTCGCCCAAAGACAAAATTTAATAAAGAGATATTTGAAATATTCAAAGAATTAGGAGAATAAAAATATTAAAATACAATTGTGGTACAGTTTTGCAAAACCCTACATCTTTATATTTATAAGTTTTTAAAAATTAAAACAATGGATCAGGCTCTGTGAGTTAAACAGAATATTTTTTGCTAAATTTTAATTTTACTGAAAAGATTTGATTCATGGTAGAATAGTCACCGGCATCTGTTAAAAAAAGCTATACAAAAGTTGTAAGATTTTGTAAAACCCTACAAATCCAGTTTTTGTACTATTGTGCAAAAATATATGGCTTTATAATTTTTCGTTGATACAAAACATGAACTACTATTAGTAAAATGTACAATCAAAATTTGAGTGGATTGAATGGTATAAAGGTAAGATAAAATAGATAAAAAAGTAACAGTTTGAAAAGAAAACTAAACTTTATTTTCATTAAGTTTAATAGTGGCTTGACTCGTTGAATGAGCAGAGAGAATGTTTGGTTTCAAAACATCAATATATACTTCAGGGCCATTGTATGTTGTTATGCTAATCCAAGAATTTGCAGTATTTTTTCGCAAAACCACCAAAACTTTCCCTTTACTTTCAAGCGGAATGGTATTGTTTTGACAAACCGTAATGTCACCATTTGATTCTGGCTTCAGCTTCATATTTTATATAAGAATCAATAAAATTTCTATTTATTTTTTCCCATTTAGGGATTTGTAGCGTTTTGCAAAACCGTGCCACAATCCTTTTAATACACATAATCTAGCTGAGTATTGGAAGAATTGTAAAGATTTCATGGAACATATATCATCGGCATACAAACAAAACTGAACAATTCAAATTTGGCTATTTTAAGATATAGAGTTAATATGGTTATACATTAACAGCATATTGTTAATACATAATACTGTCAATATATTAACATTATACATTTACTGTATGGTTGGCTTTATGCTTATAGGAGCGTCAGCACTTAATTTTTCATCGTGAATTTCAATCTGTCGTATCCCATATCGTAATTTAAACATTTTTAACCAACCAGAACTTGCGATAAAGGTTGGGTCGCCACCAAGCTTCATGTTTAATTCCAATGCTTTTTCACAAAAAATGGATATGGGCTGCCTAGAAGACCGTTTTTGCAAAAACCGAGTGTAAACAGCATCTTCCACCAATTCACTTTTCGCTGTTTTCATAGTTTTACGGTTTGAACTGCCCGCCTCACTGTCAAGATTATGTGCGTATCTGGTGATTGAATCATTTTTAATTGAATTATTTTTTATTCTGGTTATCGTCTATTTACCAAGACCGAACTCGATAGCTAATGTCCACCAGATTCACCTTTTTTTAGCGGCGTAATAATTTCTATTTTATCTTTTAATGAAAGAACCACTCGTTTTCTTTTTGTTGACATGTTTTAATTAAAAAAAAAAAGTGATCACAAATGCGGTATACACCTCACAAAGAACGGTTTAAAACTGAAAGTAAGCTATCTACAACCAGCCAAATGAACAGAAAGGGTGTCACAGAAACAAATGCAATGAACTAAGTTCCTGAGTTTCTAGGTATACAAATACTATTTAACGAAGCAGTTTCTGAGAAATAATTAAGGATGGCTTCCTTTATAGACGTTCTGGGAAAAATAATTTTATTTTTTGTTTAATTTTATTCAAAATAACAATAATTTTAACAATACCAATAAGTAATTTACATGATCAAATTAATTAAAATTACAGACTAAAAAAAAAACCAGTTCCGATAATCGAACGTTCGGATAACTGACGGTCGGATAATCGACACCACTCCACTGTGTATATATATATATATATATATATATATATATATATGTATATATATATAAATTGTTACAGTATTCATAACTTTCTTTAGATAGCATTTGACATTGGCCTTTCATGGGACATAACTATATAATTCATAAATATTAACGTGCAAATAAATATTTAATTGAAAAGTAATAAAATTAACTTACCTTTGGTTTATGCTTCTTTGGTATGTCTGAATTACTGTTATTTAGTTTAGGTTTTCCAGAATGAGGAGATGATTTAGAATCATCCCCATGACTATTTGGAGTAATACTATTTGTTTTTTCAACACTGCTAGTAGTAGTATCATTGCCTACACCAACCTGTGTCAAAAGAATAATTATTTAATTATTAATGAAACTACAGTAACAAAAAATTAAATAAATCTTAATATTTCAAGAGAAATAAATTATTGAAAAAACTTTTTCAAATGTAATGTATGTATGTAATCAGTTGACATCCGCATGATGGTATAGAAGGATCAATCTAATTAGGAATTGATAAATTATTTGCCACTTCTATAAATTTGTTTTATTGAAAACTAGTTTCGAATGTTATACATTCATCCTCAGTTCTAAAAACACACAAAAAATTCAAAAATAAGCAATTCAAAATATTTTGAATTGCTTATATCAATTCCTAATTAGTATGTATGTAACATCAATATAAAAAACTCTTGTTAACTATCATCAGTCCTTGCATCTCGGTGAAACTCTCCTAAAGACTCTTTCCATGGTCCAAGCATGTGAAAGTCATATGGTGAAAAATCTGAACATTTCATCGAACTTTTGGTGCGTAAGATGAGTGGTATGGAGCCAGGCATTGTCATTCAGTGAAATGATGTACGTGATGGATTATTGCTTTATTGCTTTAGTTCTGATAAGCCCCCTTTAATTGATACAAGAGAGTGTTGTAATAGGCAGCATTAGGTGCTCTCTGTTCTAGCCCGTGAAAGGGTGTTTTCTCTAAACTGTGCACGCAATCATTGTAAAATATGACACCCATCCACACCAAAATTTAATTATTATGCATTGCGCAACTCAAAAAGGTACTTTCTTCTCATTCATCTTTGTCACTGCTCCCCTACTAGTTACGAGACTGGGCCAGTGGTTACTTTCCATTCTTATAGTTCCCCTTTACTGTTCTACCCATGACCCGAACCACCCAACTCTGTTGGTCAAAATTTTTGTTTACATTTGAATGATCTGCGTCCTCAAGTCGCCGTCTCAGGCCTCATCCAGCAGTCTCTGCCAGTAGGTTCTATCTTGTGCTGCAGCTATCCAATTCCGTATTTTAAGAAGCAGTCTAGCATCCGCTGTCACTCCATCTAGCCATCTCGTTTTTCGCTTTCCCACTCTGTTTGTCCGATGTAGGACCTCTATCCTGAGTTTCTTGGGGACCTCAGTGTCGTTCATCTTTGCTACATGACCGACCCAACGAAGTCTCCCAAGTTTGACAAACTTTACTATGTCCATACTTTCGTACCGCTCTTGGAGCTCCTTGTTGGTGCGTCTTCGCCAAGCGTCCCCTTCAAAGATAGGGCCATAAATCCTCCTCAATATTCTCCTTTCAAATATATGGAGGCGATTCTCATCTGCTTTCATTGTGGACCAAGTTTCTATTCCATATGTGAGTACCGGGTGGATGAAGGTCTTGTATAACCATAGTTTGGTAAACCTGCTTTTCATATGCCAGAAGAGGCCAATGTAGCACCGATTAGCTGAGGAGATTCTTCGACTCTTGACTGAGATCAATCCTTGGATTAACTTCAGATTCACTGTAGACAAAACTCTCCACTCATTGAAAACTGCATTCTCCAGCCCCAAAGTACTGAGCCAAGTTTTCTCCACCACCAGCCCGCATGTATGTAGTTTAGGCCTCGTTTACTACTAGACCGAATTTTCTGTCTGTCCACTTAAAGTTCAAGAAGACTTTTCGTAGGGAACGCTCGGATCCAGCAACAATGTCGATGTCATCGGCATATCCCAGTAGTTCAACCAGTCGATTGAATAAGGTCTCACCAACCTGGATTTGGGATTCTCTGATGACCATTTCTTGTGCTAGATTAAATAAAACATAAGCCAGTGCATCTCCTGTCTCAGGCCAGCATCCGTCTCGAACTCCTCATTATATCCAGCACTTCTAGGGCATGATATAGTTCCTCTCTGTTGATACTGTCATAAGCTGCCTTTAGGTCGATGAAAAGATAATGCATAACCATTTGATATTCGAGGCTCTTCTCCAATATCATTCTCAGAGAAAATATTTGGTCTATAGTGGAGCGACCCTTTCTGAAGCCAGCCTGATATTTACCCAATAGTCTCACAGCATACAGCATAATATTCTTATAAAATGTTCCCGACAGGATCTTGTAGGCAATAGGCAGGAGCGAGGTACCTCGGCAATTCCAACATTCAGTCAAATCACCTTTTATACAAACTGGGAGAATAATAGCCTTATTCCAGTCCTCGGGAATACTTTCTTCTATCCAGATAGAGAATGAGATCATATAAGGTCTTTTGCATTTATTCACCACCAGTTCTGCTTGTATTCCATCTAGGCCTGGAGCATTGATGTTTTTCAGGTTCTGAAGAGCCTCCCCGAACTCCTCCTGAGCATGTGGTGGCACATCCTTCTCATTGACTGTCCTTTCCACTTCCCTATCTCTTCTAGATACCTTGGTCAGTAGGCTACAAAAGTAATCAGTCCACCTTTTCACAATATTCTCCCTTTTTTGAGTCATACCATCTCATGATCTGCAGGAAGTAGTTCTTGGGGCAAAGTCCTTTCAATTTTATGTCATTAGAACATAGATAGAAGTCCTTCTACTTCTTTGATTCTTCCTTTGCCAATTCCTCTTCTTCTCTTTTCTTCTCCTCTCTTGATATAACTCGGCTGATAGTCTACTGTGCCTGCCTATCATTTTCCTATAGGCTTCATTCTTGATGTTGTTGGTCTCTAAGCATTCCCGATCAAACCATGAAGGCTGTATTTCTTTTCATTTGAATCTTAATGTTCTTTCTGCCACAGTATGGATAGCTTGTGCACAGGCTGACCATTTTTCATCGACACTTGTACCTTCCTTCAATAGTTCAGCC
The DNA here is from genome assembly GCA_948150685.1 of Rhaphigaster nebulosa. Taxonomy (NCBI): domain Eukaryota; kingdom Metazoa; phylum Arthropoda; class Insecta; order Hemiptera; family Pentatomidae; genus Rhaphigaster; species Rhaphigaster nebulosa. Next base: position 58,487,860 of record OX411312.1, read on the forward strand.
TTCACCCTGCAATCAAGTTCTCGCTAATATGATCCCAATGTTTCCTCATTCTTCAGTTTCCTGACTTCGTACCTCCCCTGTATTTGATGTCCACAGTATCCTTTCAAAGTAATTTTGTCTAATTCTTGCTAGTACGAGGTAGTGGTCAGTGTCAATATTAGGGCCTCGACGAGATCTTAAACCTAGCAAGCTTGATCTATGACTTTCATCTATAAGCGGGTGATCAATCTGGTTATTGATTACACCATTATATGACCTGCACATCATTTTATGGATATTCTTTCTCAGGAAAAAAGTACTTCCTTATCAATCCATTGCATGCTGCGAAGCTAATTAGTCTGTGGCCATTGTCGTTGGATTCGGTGTGTAAGCTATGGCTTCCAGTGATGGTACGATAGGCTTCTTCTCTTCTCCCTTGGGCATTAAAAGTACCCTAACTGGATGCGTGTATCAAGTGCTATCAATAATCAAGTGCTTAAGTAAGATCCTAGAACATAGAAATTTTCTTTATCCTCCTCTTCAGATGTGTCAGTTGGAGCATGCCCATTAATCAGGGAATAGTTGCAGAAGCTGCCCTTAACCCTAATTTTACATAAACTGGGGTAGATAGGGACGAAATCCAGGACCAGTCTCCTGGCATGTCCCGTTACAATAAACTCAGTGCCAAAAATATGCTGGTGTTGGTGGAAACTATAATAAATCATATGGAATCTTCTTTCACTTATGCCATTGGCGGTCCACCGAACTTCTTGGGCAGCAGCGATGTCAACTTCAAGGTGGTCCAGTTCTGTAAGAAGCGCCTAAAGGGCTCCTAGTCTATTTAATGATAAAACATTCCAGAAACCTATTCTTAAGTTCTTATCACGGTTCCAAGGGGAATCCGATGCGACATTCCGGCTTCAGCTGTGTTGTGTTGCATAATAGTTAGAATTTAAGAGTAGCGGATTATTAGCATGCTGCCTCCGAGCCAGGAGCAGGGGCTACCTCTAAAAGTATCTGATCATACTCCCCCATCCTTCCCCAGGCTTCCTAGGGGAGGCATCCCTAAGGTGTTTACTGTTAGTGACTGTAGTGTGGGGGTGTATAGTGTTCTGTTTATAGTGTAAATGCTCCCCCGACCTGGAGGACCAGTGCCTGTCTGAAGCCTAGCGGCTGGGCG